>VZRS01011893.1:227805-266811 GCA_013398055.1 Ifrita kowaldi
TTTTTTTTTTTGTCTTGACGTCATTACTTTGGAGAACACATTCAGTGTGTGAAAACTGGAGGGATTTCACTACTGGAAACTCTAATTGCCATTACACGCAAAATCTTCTCCAGTTTCTGGAGACAGGAAATTCCCCCTAGCATTGAAATTAATGTAGCTCTGCTTTGCACACACTGAGGGGAGGTTAGGAGGGCATACCTGAGCCATTTTAAGTGTGTGATGTCTTCCAATATCATTCAAAGAAATCTTTTGGGACTGAGTGAAGCAGAACATGAGAAACACCAGAATCTCTTCATGGTCATCATGGTTGGTCCAGACCAGACACCATGTGCCATTTTCTCTCATTTCAGCAGGGCTCTCCAGGTGCTGAGGGGTGTCCAGCACCCAGCCATTGGTCCTGCAGAACAGTAGGACCTAACAGTAACACCTGATGGAGGCACACTCTTAGGAAGCTGATTGTGCTGGCCTCCCTTTGCAGCCAGAGGAGAAGGATCAGTACCTCCATGGGTCATATTATGTAGGAAAAAAAATCCTCTCTCCTTAGCCTAATTCTCTAAAACACATGGAGATCTTAAATACCTATGCCTACACTGGGAAAAAATTTTGCTGAGTAGGAGCTGATCAGCTGGTTGAAGAAATGCAGGGGACCAAAGCTCTGACAGATCCTCTGCATCAAGTTCAGGCATTTCACATAGGACTGAATTTACTGTCTTCCCCTGCACTGCACCTCATCACCTCTAACTCAGCAATCCACACACCAGTAATTAGGTGGCTGAACTCACATTTAGACCCTGACAGATATTTAGCAAGCTAAATGCCCGAATTGTTAACACAGAGATTTAAAACAAACAAATAAATCTTAAATGTATTTTCCTGGATTGGGCACTTCAGGTACTGTGCCATAAAAAAATGTTGACAAGTAGCTGTGGGAAGAAGAAGGTAAGGGAGTCAAAAGCAAGAAAAAAAGGAGTAAAAGAAAGGAAATGAAATCCCCATCTGTCTTCAAGATGTGGGTTGGTGTAGTATCACATTCTGTTGGAGATTCAGAGAACCTGAGCATATGTAAACAGAAACCACTCAGAAGAACAAAACTCTCCATGGAATAAAGGGATTTCCAGTCCTGAGTATATTGCTTGCAGGGTTTACTCCACAGGGGCAATACATTGACAGACCGTGACTTCATATATACATCACTGTATTATTATAGCTCTTAGGATGTTCAGGAGGTTGTAATTAGTGAGCATCAGGGTGTGTAAGTCCCCTGCATGGTGCTGCCAAGGCTAATCCATGTCAGAGCCTACAGGCAATGGTGGAAAATAAAACATTTCAATGAACAGCACCAGGAAAATCTAAGCCAGGCAAGACAGCCACAAGCCCCTGTGATATGAAATAATAGCAAACGAAATAACCCATGAGTCAGAAATAGCTGCTGATCCAAGACTTATTTTTATGGTGTGCCTCCTGAATCAAGATAAAAATCTAGATAGGAAAATGGCAAATGGGAATGTTGTGGTGTTTATTTCCTCACAAAATAGCCCAAACATATATAAGCACATCACTTATACTGAGGGCTGGATGAGACATCTCCACCCCACAGAGATTTTTACACCAGGAATAGGTAACTGTCCCATCTGATGCTCTTCAATTGACTATGAGATGTGGATCCATTTGCCAAGGTCAAAAGTTAGTGAACTCCTTTTGTCATTGATGACCCTCAGCTTTCCATTTGACAGCAGGTAAAGGTTTCAGGGTTTTATTTCCTTTTGGGTCAGTCAGTCCCTTCCCTGGCAACCCTGCTCCACCATAATGCCTTGGCCCCACTGCCTGCCCTCTCAGACACCTGCCCCAGGAGTATGGCAAATACTTAGACTATAGGAGATATCTCTCACAGGCTGGTAAGGGGTCTAATAAGTGCATTTTGGGGGATTTCCACACCCAAAATGCTGCATCAGCACACCAACGCAGCAGCAGGTGGATGGGCAAAGCTACTGAGTTACATCTTCATTTATCTTCTCCTCCAGCATTTTTTTTGATCTTATCTCCACTCCTCTCTGTGCTTTGAGGTCAGCTGGGTCGTCAGTCTTTGAAGTTGGGTCATCAGCCATTGCCAACTATTTCAGTCACACCTGAAAAATTAACTATCATGTGCCACATAAAACTGAGGTAGACTAAGAACCATCCCCATGGCTGGTATTTTACCGAATCGTATTCCAATTGTATGGAAGCTTTTCAACATTCCTTTGGGTGAGCAGACCTTCCCCTCCCCCCTGTGCTCTAAGGGAATTCTCTCATCACAGCAGCAAATAGTCATTACAGTGATCCTGTCATAATGAATGTTTATACCACGGAAACAGATTCCAAAAGAATAATGTGTATCCAGTTAGAGAAAACAGACCCAAACCATGACCTGTGTGCCCTCAAAAGAGCCATGAGTTGAATTACGATGAACCATTCATGAATAAGCTGCATATCCAGAAACAGCCAGTTCATCTCTCTAAACACCAGGCTCATGGCACATATTTGCAAACAGAAAAAGAATGTAACCCATCTTATGAACAATCTGCTGATTTGCCTGCATCAGTTACTTTCCAAATGGTTCCTTTTATCTCATTTGGGAAAAGAAATTGATCTTGAGATTTTCATGCCCTTTCCAAAATGAATCTGCAGGTGTCCTCTTGAGAGACACATGCAAGTCAAGAAGCCCAAGAAGGTGTTTCTCAAGTAAGACCTCATTCTCTATCATCAAAATTAAAGGGACTTTGCCATTGTTTTGAATACAACTGAATAAAAACATAGAAAACCAATATAGACTGCAGAAATATGTGAGTGAAGCCAAGCACTGAACTGTGTTCAATGAATGCCTTAATTCCATGCTATGCTGTTTTTCAAAAGGGAAGCAGATAAAATAGGTAAAGGCACAGAAGCAAACACTTAAAATGAATGAGAATGTGTTTCAAGAGAGAGACAAAATTCCCTATTGTCCTCAAAACAGTCTTCCTTCCTTGTCCTTAGACAAGCCAGAGATTTAATTTTCCTCACACAAAGGAAGAGCTCCCAAAGGAATAAGCATCCAATTTGCAATATGACATGTGACTGTTCCACCTGCTTTGGGCCATGCAGAGAACCTGCCTCTCTCCAGAGGACACTGCTACAGCAAGATCTCCATGGGGATTTAAAAAATCACAGAATTACAGCCTGTGCTGACTTCTGGACATGAGCAAATTTGGCCCGAACAGTGATAAAAAAGCTCAGGTAAAAAAATCTGTATTACACTTCAGCACATCTTTGGGATTTAAAAGGTATAGCAGCACTGTCAAATAACTTATTTCACCAGTTCAGTCTCAGGCCCTGATATCTGTGTTTCTTAAGTAGTAGCTCAGTTGAGGGGTCTCTCTTGGAATCATAGAATCCCTGAATAGCTTGCATTGTAAATGTCATCTAGTCCAGCTCCCCTGCAATGGGCAAGGATCATTTTTGCTAGAACAGGTTTCTACAGGCCCCATCCTGACCTGATTCCTGCTCAGGGCCCCATCAAGCTTGACCTTGAATGTTGCTATTCATGGAATGGGATGTCCAATATGGGGTGTCCAATAAATTCCTCATCCATCAAACAGGCCATCGAGCAAATCTCCAATTTAGAGAGAAGGATGTTGTAGGGGACTCTGTCAAAAGCCTTACAGAAGTCCAGGTAGATGACATCTGTAGGCCTTCCCTTGTCCCACTGCTGTAGTCACTCCATTATAGAAGGCCACTAGGTTGGTCAGGGAGGACATGTCCTTGCTGAAGTCCAGAAGTTCCTCTTCACTCCAGGCTAAGTATGGTTTTAAGCCCATTTCCCTACAGAAACCCCTTAGTTTTGTCCTTGAGGATGTGCAAGACCTCACGAGCCCCAGCACCATCCACACAATGACCATTACCCCTAAGGAGCCTGTTCCCATTCCCTATCTTTCCTGCCGTATATTCCAACAGGCTACAAAATCGTCATCTCTTCATGCAAACTGATCTGTGTGTTGTGGCTCTGGGACAGGATAGGGCCTCTTCTGGAGTTGTATGTAAATGTAAAAGGAAAGGAGTTTTAGTTTCGATTTTGAGTTTGCAAGCTATCTCTCTGAGATAGTAAAACAATTTTGTAAATGCAATAGCATTTTTTTAATGTAGGTTGTGCCAAACATAGCGTGCAAACTGAAGGAAAACAGCTAATGGGAGAACACAATAGACAACAGCAAGGCTGAGTATTTGATAGTTTCCCTCTACTAAGTATTATCAGTAGCACTATATTCAGCCACGTGAATTATTATCCCGAGTCATGCTTCATCCTATAATACGAAAAAGGGAATGTCTGAAAACTCTGATCAACGTAAATTATGCAGCTTATAAGTAATTTAAAATTTATGTTTTGTTTCATTTTGTGACTCATGACTGTAGTGATATCTCAATCCCGAATCACTGAAGAGTCTGCTATATGCCAACCAGAAATGCATCAATTTTGCAAGCAGCAAATGGAGTGAGGTGGGCAGGGTGCACAGCTGGGTCTGGAGCTGACTGGGAAGTGAAGAGGTTTGCTACTAAGTCATATTCCTGTCACTATCCATGGATGTTTGAACAAAAGCAGGAGAGTTCTTACTCTTTGGGGATGGAGAGTGTTATCTGCCAAGATAGGCACGGATGGAATGGTCTGAGAAGATGATCACTTGTGAGCAGTGACTGTCATTCACTTTGGGGATAAACCCAGTGGTGTAGTTGTTGCTCGCAGTTGAGTACCATAGGACATACAATCCTGATTGATTGATACCCTCCAGATGGTGGGGTTCTTTTCAGCCTTTCTACCTAGGTCAGGTGGCATTACCACAGGCCTTTTCTATCACCAAGCCATGGAGTTTTAGCCCAAAGTCTAAGAGCAGTCTTTCCCAATACAGAATGAGACAGAGAAGCAGCTGCACAGAGTGTCCCACTGTCATGGAGCAAGACATTACCATAATAGCAGCCAGATGGCTGGGCTTTGCCTTATTATTGGAATTATCATTCATCTCACAGGAGTGCTGAGATTTCCCAGCCAAAATTGGCACTTGACAGACACATGATAAAATGCATCCTTCACTTACAGAGGTTTCCATCCAAAACATCAGGACAGACAAAAAGGAAGAAGCAGGAACACAGAGAAGGTAATGGCTGACCAGGGGTTCTAAGCAGAGCAGTGGCAGAGCCGGAGAGCTGGCGGGTGCTGCGCTGCCCTCCTGGCCACACCAACCTGCAAGGGCTCACAGCTTCCCAGCCTGCTTGAGACCTGTACAGGCCCCAGTGTAAAAGCTCCCAATCACTCCCTGGGCATGTGCTGGGATTACTCCTGCTGCGCCATAATAAATACTAGTGTGGCAACACCAGAGGGCAAAGCGAAGTTTCAACATGTTAAAGACAGATTGTTCCTGGAAACCATCCTATCTTGGCCACCCCTGGATTAAAAATGATGACAAATAAGTTCTTCCGGTGTCTCCTTGCTCTGCTACTGATACAAACTGATAGATTTTATCTTTGTCCACTCCCATTAGGGGAAAAATATCTCAATGGTTAGTAAGAGTGTAGAGAAAGATCCACCATCTGATAGTACATGTGCACTGGCTTTGTTTATTGTAAACCCACAGGAAGCCACATGCCTTTTTGTTTTTAATTTTGTTAAGATCAGAAAAATCAGTTTAACAGAAGCAAAAAAACTTATCCACAAAGGTAAAAAGCCCTGGGCAAAAGATAACCATATGGGGGATTATCGAGGTAGGTCACATTTTTCTCTAAAGTTGAGAAAACACCTTGAACTGATAAAATCTTGCAGACACACTTCATTTGATATGAGAAAGCATCTGTGGGAGGGATGCATCTGTTCATTATCACTCATGGGTTTAATTGTATGGTTCTTATCACCCAGTGGTGTTTTCATAGTTACCACAGGCACTAATGTCTGTCCAACTTCAACGAGAGAGAATATTGCAGTGATGAGTGACTTGTTTCAAAATGGAAGATAGTTCCAAATAACCTGTTTTGCTTCTGAGAAAAGGGAAAGGAGCAAAATCTGGGCAGTGGTGTCTCCTGTAGGAGTTAAACTGATACCTTAGAGAATAACAGGCTGTTTTGGAAGACCATCTGGCTCCAATGAGTTAGCTATTATTCTGCTTAGCAGTCACTGGAGCTAGTGAGATTACCCCAGAGAAGAAGACATACCCTTTTGCCTTGCTTTAAAATAAATAAGTGAACCAAAATAATTTTCTATTTCTTTTGAAAAAGTAACTTGGAGCTCAGAAACAAAAAGGAATTCATGGTGAGAGGCAAAAAGCAGTAGGAATACAGAAAAGAAATATGAAAGGGGAACAAATTGATATGAGGGTGATGCTATTAGAGAGATTTTGTCCGTGCTTTCTTGCAGTGATGCCCTCAATGCTTGTCACCTCTCCCCTCATGCTCTGCTCCCAGACTCAGGTCTGTGGTTTAAGTTCTAGTTTCCACTCAAAGCCTCCAACATCAGAAAATGAAAAAAAGGGCCACCAAATTCTTTTCAAATCACTTTTCCTACTTTCCCATGAAAAAAGAAATAATCATTGCAGGGCTGAAATAGTCCTCTCAGTGTGAGTTTAATTAATTGAAGCAAGATAGTCCCCAGGAACTGAGTCATAATTCCCATCAAAAACACTGTAGTAAGTAACCCCATAGCTACAGATGAGGGAATTTTTTCATTACTGTTTCAATCTCAACCCTTCAGAAATCCTTTTTGTATTTCAGCCATGACTCAGTTGATTTAGGTACTTTAATTCCTCCTTTCTTCCTTCTTGCTTTCCATATTGTTCTGTGTTCTCTGACAATACGGACATGAAACTCACGCTGTGAAAGATGAGAGGTAATCTCTGATAGCTACTTGAAAGCTCGAGTTCAAAATAATCTTGTGACACAAAGGGCTGCTTTTCCTTGTTCTGTAGATTTATACTCAATACTGGTCACACACCAAGGAGTTTACCAAGATGTTTATTTCCCCACATATGGCCATCTCAGTGTGCCAGACTATTGAACTACACTCAAGAGTAGCCATCCACTGCAATTAGGTGACATATTACATTAAAAAAAAAAATAAGCAAACACATTATGATGACATCTGAGGATTTCTTCTCCCTAATGCTCTAAGAAGCTTAAGTTCCCAAAACTGTTTGTTTATCCACAACTTTGTTATCGCAGACACCGAGATTTAGGTGGTTCAACCTCTCTCTCTTTTTTTTTTTTTTTTAATTGAAACCCCCTAGATTTGGCTGGGGTCAAGGCAGTAAGACAGAGAGTTTTGAATGTTCAGCTCCTTTTGGCTTGCACCCTCTCTGGTGCCTTTCCTGTGCTCAGAGTCCTGCTGTTCCTGTCTGGTCCCAGAGGTGCTTTTTTTGCTGCTCTGCAGGAAGGCACTGCCTCTGGCTCCCCACCTCTCTTTCAGCCCCTGCCACAGGCAGTGAGCTGGGCACAGTACAATCAAGCTGGTCTCAGGAACTGCATCTCCTCTTTTCTTTCCAGGATTGGTCCACACCCAAGCTTGCCTCGTTGATCCTTTTTTAAGCTGCCCTTACTGAAATTACTGTAAATCCTTTAGAATTTGAACCCGAGTAAGAAATTGTCTAAAATCTACTGAGCATCCACTGCACTCAACACTTTCTTGTTGAGCTGGTGCCTTTCTTTTTGTCTTTTCTCTGTCCTTCGAGTAAAACAGTACTAAGTGTCCTGCATATACTGACACTGGCTCTACCATAGAGCCCCATGACTGCAGCTGTGCCCCCTCCCCTCCCCTCCCAGGCCTTGCTTCTGCCAACCAAAATTAGTTGCTGCTGGAACTAGCAGAGTTATGTCCTTTAGGATAGAGCAAGCCCTTCATTCAGTGCAGCCCTGACCCCAGTGGTACTTCTGAGCTCAAAATAAATGTAAATTCCCCAAACTAGGATTTTCAGATCTTGTGCTCCCCAACTTCTTCACATTTCCTTTGTCTGTAAACTAGACCAGCACCATCCAGAGAGCTTTGTCACAACTCATCTGATTCCGTGTCGTTTCAGATCTCTATTAAATCCAGGCAGTTTTAGTAATATTGTGCTATGTTTCCACCATTCAAATTCAAATTTAATTGAATTATGTTTCGTACAGCTGTTGACCACACAAAACCAGTAAAGCATATCAAGATACTACTCATTTAAGCAGAAAAAGAGAACACAGAAGAGTTTGTATATGTCCCCTGCAGCCAAGGCATTGCTTCTGCAAGAAATGTAATTTTTTCTTATTTCAAGTTTTTAATGTTTTTCCTATGCAGATTTTGTACGTTTGCATTTAATTTCCTGGTTTGGGTGGGATTAAAAACAAACAAACAAACAAAAAAAGGTGGAGTTATTTGATTTGAGAAAATTATTGATTCTTTGAACATGAACTCCTAAGTTAAGGGGCATTTTTATGGTGCCCATACTTTCCTTACCTCATCAAAACACTGCCCTTGAAAAATAGAAAACACTTTCTTCCAAGGTTTTTTTATGTGTGGTCTGACATTTTCAGTCATAAACCTGGAATTGAAACTTAGAATGCATTTTTCAGCATGCTTTTTCTACCTTCTAGTTTTCCTTGAACAGTGACTAATGTAGTCCCTTGCTTACAGTTCTAAGTTCCCAAAGAAAGAGGGAAAAAGTTATGCTTTGGAAAATTTTCCTGTACTTCCCTTCAAAGAGCAAAGTCCAATTATCACCAGCTGATTGTCTCCTAAATGATGGACATCATTTATATCAGGGACTGTGCAGTCTGACGGACAGTGCCTTCACTCCATCTGAAAACTTGTCTCCTGGCAGAGTAAAGAAGACTTTCACTCCCCATAGCTAATGCTTTGGAGGATAGATCCACAGACCTACCACACAAATCTGTTTCTTTACGCTCTTCCAAAATGTAATGCAAGTGAAAAACCAGTCCCCATCCCCAACAGCTACTTATAAACACTTACAGGAAGCACAGGGAAGCAGCTCTCCCACCAACACTGAAATTCACTTTCAGCACTGGGAAAGCAGAGAAGGGGGGTAGCTATTGACACCACTGTTACACAGTCAGGGTACCAATGCCCTCTCTCCTAAAGAATTAATAATTATATTCAACCAGTTCAATGTAAGAACTATCAAATCAAATCATAAGGGTAAACATGGAGCTACTCAGAAAGGAGATTTAGGAGTTACAGTATAATTCCCCCAAATCCCCCAGACTAATTAGTGAAGAAGATAAACTGGTTGGCAGATTGCACAGCTAGAAAAACATAAAGCAAAGAAGGTTATAATATTTATTATTACTGTATAAGACAGTGATTAGACCCCCAACCTATGTACAGATCTAATCACCATCCTCTGGAAAGGATAATAGCCAGCCCTGCGAGTCTAGTTTGACAAATTAATCCAAGCCTGATCCAAATAAAGAGATTTGTAGTTTTCAATGAAAAATTAACTCCCTGGCTGTGCAGTGGGAGCATCACCACGTGCACTAATGGCTTTGTTACCGAGAGACAGTGCTGCACCGTGCCTGTGCTCAAGGGTGTGTCACACAGCACGTGGTTTGGTGCTACAGCAAGGGCAAAGAATTAATGGAAAAATTTGTGTGTTGGCAAAGCATTAGTCATCATAGGACATAAAACCTAATCCTAGGATGTAGACAGTAGTCGACAAAGTGTGGGTTGACAAAGCTGGTCATTATCTATTCCATGGCCTTCTTGAAGGACATCTATATATTCCTGAAAGGTTACAGAAAGGAAATTTCTCACACTGAGTATCCCACCCACAGTGCAGAAAAAAATCACACAAATCAGATTTCATTACATATTTGTACTATGATGTGGCAATTTGATAGCAATGTGAGAAAGAAGTGACATGAGTAGAAGGTAGATGAGATGTCATGTGGACACCTATGTTTGGCCATAAAAAGGAAAAGTGCATGGAGGTTGAAGAACTTAGGAAGCTTCAGAAAACTGCTGGAATAAAAAGCAGAATTTACAAAGAGCAAAGAATTTACCCAGCTGAAAAACAGTGGGGAAAAGGAAGACCTGATTTTTTTTCCATGTAATGAAGTAGGTTTGTTGGTTTGTGTTCTACAAGAGCTCTAAGGATTTCACACGCTTCCATATATTTGAGGAAATGTCACAGCCATTTATTTCAGTGTTGTGGTCAGCATGGCATTCCCTTGCAGAATATTAACAAATGTTGTCCAGATTACAGGCTTTACTTTATTCACCTGAACAGTACAAGAACTACATGCTGATAAATCAAGCAAGCACAGTTTCTGCTACAGTGCTTTTAATGAGATGTAGAGGAAGACTGAGACTACGAAGCTCAGCAGTTTGCCAAAGTAGGTTCCTGCTTTTTATGTGTCTAGACTCCTGAAATGAAAGCCTTCACCTGGAGTTAGGCAGTAAGCACTCAGTGTGATCACAGGGCAAGTTTGGTTTCTCAGAACAGCTTCCACAGCACTCAGCAACCTGAGAGAGTTCAGGCAATTACTGGGAGAAGCTGAGGACAGAGGTATATCTGCCCATCTCCTGCCCTGTGGCACATGGTTCTGTGCTGCCAGGAGACACTCACTGACTTCCCTGGGTTTTCTCCAAACTGCTTTCTAAAAGCATTCAGGAGGAACCAGTTCATCTTTTCAGGTGACAGCAGCAGCAACAACCTTCTGTCAAGAGAGCAGAAAAACTGAGTTCATTTTCTGCTGTTTCCAAAGAGGCCACCAATCCGTTGTCACACAATGTTCCAAACACAGGACTGAAAGATTTCTCTCAGTAAAAGCGGAGATGACGACCCTGAAATATTTGTGTAAAGTGTGCAGGTACCTTTGGGATTAGACAGCATTATCACAATATCTGACAGCTGTGTTTAACTTGGAAATTAGGCTGGACTGGGAATCTAACCTAATTTTCTACCTACATCTAATCTTCCCTTCCAAACTGTGCAAAATTCAGTGTAATCTTCATCTTTGATTTTCAGTCTGAATGCTTTTTACAGTTTTGGCCTAAGAACAGAGCTTTTCAAGAGATCCCTTTCCAACCTTCTGAGATTAAAGCCTTTACTAAAGCAATGAGGTGTGTTTGCCATCCTTTGTGCCTGTATCTGAGTGATTTAGAGAAACAACATTATGTTATTGTCTTGTGCCTTTTGAACAGCTGGGCTTTACAACAGTACAGGCAAATAGCTAAGGAGAATTCAGGCTTTTATAATACTATCAACTCAATATTCAGAGAACAGAAATTACAAAAAAATTTCCTTTTATTCCAACAGCTTAGTGTTTCCCTGAAATTCATATTTGATGGGACTAGATAACTAGCAGCAAGTTCTTAATCTAAATGCCCAAAACACTATTATGCATGTGCTGTACAAAGATCACATGAGGTGATAATCAGATCCAGACACTGAGAGAGGAAAACTCTCATAAAACACTTTCTGGAACTAGTAAATGAAGAAAAATAGAATGGAAGCATCAAGATAAAACTGAGGAAGACTTAAAAGCAGGTTTGGTTTTTTGGGGGTTTTTTTCAGAAAAGGTTTGTCCACTGACTCTAAATCATCTCCCAAAATATGATTAGGCTAGGGAAAAGTTATGAGGAAAAATGTTTTCGAGTCACTGAGTCTAGCAAGGGCACCTAAGACCCATGGGTGCGCTCAGATAAATATGTAGTGTTTTGTTACGTGTAAGGTTATTTTGCTGTTAGACTGTCCAAATGATGCTGCCCCTGGTGCTGCTGACCAATGTGCTATCCACAGTCCTGTGGGCTTTAATGTGCTATCCACAGTCCTGCTGAAGAGTTATACCAATGAAAGTCACACAGACTTACCTTAAGTTGCTCAACTAGACTGAAAGGTTATGTAGGGAGAAGATACCACTGTGATCACTTAACCTGCTCTCCGGCCTGCGTGGTACAAGCCTATTTGATCTACGCTACAATGCAGGCGCAGTTCTGAGTGCCGAGCCATGAGCAGATGGCATAGGAGATGACTCCAGTTCTAATTGCTTATCCCATGTAAATATAACATTTCCTGGCTCTGAGAAGCTCTCTGTGTGCAGGAAAAGGTACTGGAATGGCCGGTTTTCATTTCCTGCCAAACAGTGAAATAAATATGCTGGATTGGACGAATCTTGGGGAAGGATTTGACTCAGAGATTAGCATTCAGATATTGACCACTGGGCTTCACACAGCTGGTTCCTGCCTGTAATGAAAAACACTTTAAAGAGCATGTGATCTCAGCTTAGGTATTTCCAAATGACTTCACCATGGATTTCGGTAAACAATTAAAGTCTTCAACTACCACGGAGTGTGTGTGTCTTCAGCTTCCCAATGCTGGATCTTTTCATGCATCTACATCCAGATCAAAGAACTCTCTATTCTAACCTATTTTCCTCCTGCAGTCAGCTGTAGATTGTGACCAAAGGCATCCTCCTAATAGCCCCCTGTTGAGCTAAACAGACAGAGCTCTTGCATTCCCTCTTTCTCTCCAAGGTATGTTTACTTGTCCTTCTGTATCTGTCATGACTGTTCCCTGAATGCTCTCCAAATTGCAAATATTTTCCTCAGGCTGCAGAGAAAACATTAACACAGGATTGCAGTAACAGTCAGATTCATGCCAAATGAAGAAGAAATATATTTTTCCAGCTCTTAAGGTCACTCTGTTTACAGTCCAAGGATCACATCAGCACTGCAGCCCACTGCCATACAATAAGCACTTGTATTGAGGTGAGCTATTTCTTCACTACTTGGTGATTTCATTTGCACAAAGAGGGCTAACTTGAGAGACATTATATGTGACGGTCTGAAAAATAAAATATGTTTACAATGAGCAGCTTACCCCTCTCTCTTCATCACTCACCTTTTCCCACAGTGTCCCTGACATCTGCAAACCCAAGCAGCAATGACAGACGCATGAATGGTTCTAGATCTGCTCCCAGTGGGAAGAAATAATTCTGCCCAACATGTTCCCCACTTTTGCAAGGACTAGTCAGTAAGTTTTCTACTCGGTTATATGTGCCATGCTACTTTCTATCATTCCAGCTTTCAACCCTAAGATTGCTCAGAACTCTGTCAAAAACTTCTAAAAGTCAAGCACCACTACACTTATCACTCAGCTTCCCTGAAAAAAGCTATCAGGCTGGTCAGACCGGATCTGTTTTCCATCTGTGCATGTGAATTGATGTTACCCTCATTAGTATCATATTAGCACTGTAAGGGAACCATAGCACAGAACTGTATTAGCACTCAGGTTTGCTTATTCTATGTCAGCTGCTTATTATTTGGACAGGAAGGGGCTGATAGGTCCATAATCACCTAGACTGTTACCTCCTGCTTATTAAAATACAATGGGAACTTTTAAAAATGGCTAATGGAATTTTTTTAGTGCTGCAATACTGACTAAATTTCAGCACTCATGTTCATTGACTCCCTTTGCCAGCTGTTTCAGACTGATATGTAGGGGATGACCAAATTGCTGATTTGAAACCACCTTCTTCCACAGCTGTTCTCTGACATATTCTTCAGTTACAACCGGAGAGTACATATTTGACATTGATATATTCTACACTATATACCGTACATACATATAAATAGAAATGTTTCCCATTGTTTACAGTACTATAGTACTGTCATAACTTGACATTTTTGCATTAATAAATTTCAGAAAGAATCACGTTATTCTTTAATTTGTGATCATTTCAGAAATCAGCATTTATAATTAATATTTATTACCAGAAATTTCTCCTTTCTCACAAAGTATAGAGGGACAATTTTAATCCTTTCTTTAAGTAAGTTTAACTGAGTTAGGCTTTTCTTTTTCAGTTGGGAAATGTGATTTCTAGACTAGTGGATACAATATTCATAATCATTTGCAATTAATAATTCACATCAATTACTTACTACCACTTTTTTTACAAATTTTTGGAAATTACTTAATTTTGTATGTCTGACTTCCTCAAACTGTACATTTACACAGTTGTGCAATATAATAAAGAGGAAATGTTTAATATAACAAAGTATTTGTGTCAGTTTATTATTGATGGCCCTAAAATGAAGAGAATTTGGAGGCAGTCATGAAGGCAAACAGAAGTATCTTATGTTCAACATAATAAACAAAAGTGGAGCCAGTGCACCTATGCAAGAGGTGAGTATATTTGAAAGAATATTAATTTGAAAGCAGTTTTTGCACTCTGACTTAATCAGTTCTTAATCAGTTATTAGCTTCAGTGCCAGAAGTTCTGACTAAAGCTGAGTGCTTCTTCAGAACCGAAAATTATCTTCAGTAAAACTCTTCAAAATAACTCCCAACTCAGTACCAAGATTATCTATGGGATGTGTTCACTTAGTCAATCCATGATCACACCATTGGTGTCAAAGATTTGCTCACTGTAGAGAAGACATTAAGGTTATCACCATTTGTAATGATCAACCCACAGAGTACAGAAATGCAAATGGAAGTTCTTGTGACCGTGGCAATAATGACAATATGTTTTACAGCTCTTCTCATATTGTTTATTTGACTTCATTTAGTCCAATTTTAATCACATTACCTGCATTTTTAGCTTAAATACCTCTTCTGCAATCTGCTTGACATCAGGAGAAGAAAGGTTACTTTTTCCTTTGTGCTATTCAAAGCACAGAAATGAAATTTGTTTCAAAGTTTATCAGGTTCAACATTTGCAGCTTAGGCAGATGTTTGCGGTTTTTTCTGTGCTTTTGTGTACAGGGGAACAACATTTCTTTTCCCTGATGAAAGGGAGAAAGCAGTAAAATTTGTTTTGACAATACTTTTCACATGTACACAAAGAAAAACCCTTTTATATGCATAAATGTGTGTATATATATGTGTGCATATGGATATGGATATGTGTATACATAATAAACACATATACACATACACACATAATCCTTGTTCTTCCGTTACAACATTACACGAAAACAAAGAAAAAAATAAGCAAGTTCTTCTTCAAACAGATGCTTCAAGATCTACAGCTGATGCCATGGATTCCACAACTATTTACAAACATTTTATCATATTAAAAACAACAGTAAACCATCATAAATGAAATCCGTGCTAACATATTGTGTCTGTTGCATTAATGTTTAGATTTTGCATCCAGATGCCTCATGGACTATCAACTTATAAATGGGATCTCTCTTTCTGGAAGATAGGAGAGCAGAGCAGAGAGAAAATATTTAAAACCCATCTGGGTTTTAGGCAACCTGTTCTTAGTCAACTCTACTTGAACATGGCAGTTTGGCCTAGATGGTCTCCAGAACTGCCTTCTGAGAAGCCTGCCTTGCTGAAGGACGAGATGCCAAGGAGTCTGCCTGCTGACACGTACAAATGCAGGAAAGAGGAGGTGAGGTAAGGTAGTTATTAAGAGTCAAGGGCAGGGATGGCATTCACAGGCGGCAAAAACAATGATCACAGGACAGCATGTAGACTTCCCTGCTCCCCTTGATGCTGGTCCCTGTACTGCTAATTAAAGAAAAGAGGCCCCATAGCGGGCTTTATGGTAAGAGTCAGATTTCTGAAATGAAAAAATGTCATGATTTCAATGACCTGTGGGGATGAACCAGATTTAAGAGGTGGCAGGAGTGGTGTCATGGAGCCACAGGGGGGAAGGAAGGGCTCGCCAATGGCAACACCCTGTTATCTGCAGTGGTGCAAGAGGAGGACTGTCCAGAATTGAGACATTAAAATGAAGGAGTGAGTAAAAATGCCCTATGTATCAACTGGTGATTATGATGGTCTGGGGTCTTGGGGTCTGTGAGACCACCTGACAGTTTCAAACAATGCAGGACCTCTCTATAGTGCCTTTTGCAGAACAGGCTTGTCATATAGTCCTAAAGTCTGGACTCATGTCTTCAGTATTCACCTACACACTTCGACTTCAGACTGATGGCAGACCTGACATATTTTTGAATAGGAATGCTTGTATGATGATTTAAGGTAGTGGTTGTAACAGAGCTTATAAAGCTTGTTATTTTCTGTGATTGTCATCATCTTACTCACTAGGTTTTTATGTATTCTTTTATGGTTTTAACTTATAAAACAAGCACTGAAATGCAGCGTTATTAATATAAAACTATGACAAGCACCCAGTCTTTCTCTATTCCAAAATATGAGAAGATGTTATATGATGTAATTAATGGCAGTTAAATGAAGAACAAATTCAAGGAAATATTATCTCATGCAAAGCATGGGATTTACAGCCCCAAGAGGCTTTTTGAGTGAAATAGTGAGTTGAGTGATTGGTTTTTAAAAAGATCTAGATAATTATGTGACCATTAGCATTTATAATTATGCTAAGATAATTAAGTATAATGAAACATCATGCTTCTTGATATAAACACATTACGTATATAAGTCAGGAAGGAATATGTTTTAGGAAATCAGCATTTCACAACTGGCCAGGTGTATTTTAGGTTTGTTGCGCAGACCTTTTTTTTTAAACTTTTACAATCAGACAATGAACACATCTGTAGGCAGAATGATAGATTGAATGGGGTAGCCATCTATTTTACCCTAGAATACTCTATCTCCTCACCAGTTGAAGATAATAAAGTTTCACTGTCTATTTGTGAAACTCTTTATAAATGTTCAAAATTGACTATTCAGAATTGCCACAGAGGAAATCCTATTTGGAGATATGTCAGTAACCTTATCTGCTATATCACCTGCTTGTTGCTTTTTCACAATGAGGAATTTCAGTGATGGACATTGTAGTCTCGGAAGCCAGATGCTTTTCAAAGGAAATGTCATTGATCTAATAGAGGGCAGGCTTTTGGCAGAAGACAGAAAGTTACTGCATGTATATTTTTAACATCAACAAGATTTAAAAGGAGTTTTTGTTCTTCATAATAAAGTGCAAATCAGAGGCATGTCACTGCTGTTTACGAGGTTGAAAATCTGTGTTATTTTATTGCCCAGTCTGGTTCTTTTTTATTCATTCATTTTAAATATGACAGTTGCTACATTTTGCTGGTGAATATCTTTGCTTACAAGTTGCATGCCTGATTTATATAACCTTGCACGTTGCATAGATATTCAGAGTACACAAAGTAAATGTGCTTTGACTGAAATACCATTCTATTTTGGCTGTGTTTGGCGTTTGCTTTCACATCATATTGTCACAAAGAACAAACCTGATATACAGCCTAGGTATTTCCTGCCCATTTTGTTCAGTAGGTGATAAGCAGTACTGTTTTGCACAGGTTGAAGTACAAATCTATAGTGGTTTGTTGCTCTGAAAGTAGCTGTACTTGAACTACTGAAGAGAAGTTTAAAAATTAGCTGGAAGTCAACAGACATGGCATATACACCTGGTTCAAACAAAGACTTTCTGTGCTGGCAAGTTATGCAATACTTCAGTATGCTGCTTTCCCTGTCTGTAATGTAATAACAGCACTTATTTCAAACACTCTGAAGCTGCAAAGATTTACTAAGCTCCTTGAGATCCACCTGTCAAATGTTCAAAGGATAATGGTTAGACACTGAGAACTGTGGATACTTCTAGAATTTATTCTAAAAACAAAACAAAACCAAAAACAACAACAACAAAGAAACCCCTCCTGCAGCACACCTAGTGCACTTCAGTCACTGACAGGCATTCAGCCTATATGACCAGAATAGAATAAGCCCAAAGTAACACCTTCTGAAATGTATATAATTAAAATGTCTGCAGATGCCCTCCTGGATTCATCTGCATATTTGCTAAGGTAGGCATAGCCAAAGAGCTTTTCAAGATAAAGGACAATCTGTTATTTCAAAAACTAAATAAATGCAAGAACTCTTTTTGCACAAACAAGGTACACAAAATAAACATCATTATAAAGCTTGATAGCTGGAGTTTCTGTTTAGAATTTTTTGCCAAGCAGAGGCTGATGCAGAACACATTGCTACAAATTGTGTGTGTGTATATATGTGTATATATATGGTGCTGTGCAGGTCCAGAAGTTGGACTCGATGATCCTTGTGGGTACCTTTCAATCCAGCTTATTCTGTGATTCTGTGATTTTGTCTATGAGCATAATGAACTGTTCTAAGAGCTGAATGGAAAAGTTACACTACCATGACAATGGACCACCACAGTAGTTTATCCCTGTAACCACAGCTAAGGTACCAATAACTGGACAGAATTCCCTCCTCATTTGCAATAGCTATAGAAAACCAGAGTTCTGATTTCACCTCCCTTGTGTCCTTCAGGAATTGCTCTTATCTAGTGAAGAACATGCAGCTCTGATAGTCAAGCAATCCCCTACCCAGACTGCAGCCTGAGGAGAGGTTCACCTACATCTAATTGATGTCATACACATACAGATGGCATCAACTTTTGAGAACATTTCTGTGTTTATCTGCCTGCATATTGATCTATCAATCTTATACAATGCATAGCACTGTAGTGTCTGTAACTTGTAATACATGAGCAAACATTCAACTCTAATTTCTATGTACTCTTGAAGAAAGAGGAATCTGCAGACATTTTAATAGGTCCAATGATTATTCCTGTCAAAGTAGCTGATGTGGCAGAATTGATTGAGATGGACATCCCTTGTGTGTAAGGAAAAAATCTATTATCCTGCAGCTATGAAATAGCATTTTCTAGTCCTCACAAAGTCTCTTGGAAGTTTCAGAAAAAGTAACATATTCCTGAAGTATCAACACACACGATCTTTAAAGACTCATTTCTTGTTAAGCTGTCTCAGCTTCAGCCTGCCAACTGAGTCAGCCCAGCTTGGGTTATATTTCACTCACTTTTCCAAAATCCACTGCTGCTGAGTCCTGGATTATCCCTGTCTAAAAATTCAGTCCCCCTGTGTCTGAAGGTGAAATTTGGTTTAGCAGCAGGAAGGTGTTAACACAACCGCACTGTGGAGATTAACGTTACAGCAAATCCTCAAAAGAACCAGAAATATCCAACACACTCAAGATATCTATTTTTGATGAAAGCTTCAAGAAAGCAAAAAAAGAATAGCATTTTATAGTAGGCCAGTTATTAATTTTCTTGGAACACCAACAAGAGCTTGGCAAGAAGCAACGTCTGCAATACAATTTTTTGCTTTTTATGTAATAAGAAGTTCTGTATACCATTTAACTTTCTCTGCTCAAACTACATATTTATTGTTTCACCTGCTTTGAACTAGCAACGTGATCTCACTAATGAAAGGTTAGAAACAGTGTTCAGTTTCATTGCAGTTGCTTGCTGCTGCCCCTGGTGAGTTGTGTGTGTGAAGTCCCACTCTGCTACTGGTGATTCTGGAAGCATTTGAGAAGGAATCTGAAAATCTTTTAAAGAACCAGTGACTGTCATCGTTCCAGTCATTTGAAGTAATCCCAGTCATTTAAAACAAAATCACCTGAAGTATATACTAGATGTAATAGATATAATGCTGAGAAAGGCAGCTGAATGAAAAGACATGATTTCCTAGGGGATTGCCATCTATGGTGTCTGTTACACCAACCTTTGATCCATATGGTTGAATCAGAAAAAAACATTTGTATCTGTCAATTAGTGCTTGGCCCACATTGGCCACACTTACAGAAGTAAGTTCATGCTGTAGAATTACTACCTTCCTTATTTAATATGTTCGATCTGCATGAGGTACACTGGAAAAGAAAAGATTGTGCAGCAACTGCTAGAAAGCAGCCCAAACAAATGGCTGTGCAAAGTGAAGTGGACTTTCTCAACCGAGGTTTCATGCACATATTCACAGGTATCTAAACTTCATCAGACTATGAACACATAGTCATTTGGTTTGAGAATTCTCCCACCCCAGCTTAAATGTTTCTAATACTTCTGTTATTGTAAGAAACCAAAGCAGCAAAGGAAAACAAACCTTTCCTCTAAAGCCTCACACAGAGCTATCATTACTGCTTTAGACACAGCAACAAAACAAACTAAGATGTGTTTGGAACCACTGACTTAAAATCTGCAGTATGTGCACTCATGCTAGTCATGCATGTGCATAATCATGTTAAAACTGCGACCCCACAAGCCTAAGCTCAGGCTCAAGTCACAGTTCTCTGAAATGACTTGGACAAAACAGGGAAAAGCTTTTCCTGAGTAGCTTCTAGCTCTTCTACATCATATCCTCATATACTGTGTTGGGGAATGAAGAGAAATATGATTAAGGTGTTTCAAGACTGACATGAATATTTTTCCAGTGGAGAGGGTTTTGATAATGCAGCCTTGTGGACTGAACTTGGAATTTGCTTTGCTTCTGTAATTGGGCTTCTCATGCCAGCAGAAACAAGCCCTGAGCAGCAAACTAAAAATATATTTCAAGGGAATGACACATCTGTGGTACAGTAAAACCATTAGGCTACTGAATGCCTGTTTTGAATTACACCAAATCACCTGAAGACCATATGGCAAATGGAAATTTTTAAAGTTAACATTTACTGCCTTGTATAGGATTAAGAAAGATTTTTTTTTGTTATTTTAGCTAAACCTATATATGTAAACTCACTTGCTTTCAAGTGTTTTTAGTCAACAACTGAAGGCCAAATGCAATCTGCTAGGAATGCACAATCTGCTATGAATGCTTAATCTGCAAAACAGTGAGCCATCTTGCAGTGGAGAAGCATGTCTTCATTTTTAAAAATCCAGGGAATAAAGGACCAGTCACCTAATCCTTAGACAGCATCACTGATTCTTTTCAAATCCACTGGGGGAACCAAGACTAAGAATCTTAAAATTAGATGACTCATGTGCCTAACTTTAGGAGCTAATATTTTTAAAATTTGATCTGTTTATCCATCCCTAAGAGGAGAAATTGTATTAGGAAGTTCAATTTCCCACTTTTCCATGTACATTCTATGCTGTTTGTGGGTTGCAGATGGAGAGAGCAGACAGCAGTCCTAAGAAAGTTTTTGTGCAATGTGGCAGAAGATCTCAAATAAAATGTCAAACAGAATTTCGTCATTTTCTAAGCACATTTACACATATACTTGTAGCAAGTAGCCAAATTATTGCCCAAACCAGTTGTCTAAAAGATCTAGTGATCCTTTGCCTTTGTCCTTGCACTGACAAAATGTGACTTTCACTCTGTATCGACGTCAACACCATTTTATCTAAATTGTACCATTAGGATCGGGTCCATAGTTTCATATTGATTCCCAATTCCTAAGAAAAGCTAACCCTTTTAGACTAGAATATCCATCACAATTGAAACAAATTTAAAGGCCATTCTGAATACATTGCTGGGATGTTTTCTGTCTCTCCAGGCCCAGGATTTGTAATATTTTCCCATCTATGCTTGAAGTGGATTTTCTATAGCGGGTCTTGAGCTTTCTGTCTCAAGAGTATTTACTCTCAATAACTGAACATGAATACTTAGAATTTGCAGTGCACAGATCAGCACTAAATACACATTTAAAGCAATAAGAATTGTGTGAGCATTTCTGAGTAATGACTACCTGGACTTAAATGTACTCCTACCTAATGTTTTCAAAAATAGCCATCTCTCAGTTGGAGGATGCTTTTCCTGGGGTTTTTTGCCTTTCTAACTTACATAAGAAAGAAAGAACACTGGTCTGTTAGAGCTACCACCTAGTTTATTATTCATATTCTTACTTCATCCCAGTGAGAAAAAAGGAACCTCTCTAGATGGAAAAGTTTGCATTATGCATTCTGTCCAATAAAACATGGGTTTTTATTATTGTTGGGTTCTGGTTTGCTAGGCATAATACAGCATATCAATGAGACGCACTCATTAAAAATTTAGGACTTTATTTTAAAAGGGATTTTTTTTTAAGTATTACTGTAATGAAAAGCGCATGCCAGATTTATACTTTGATATCATGGCTTATTTCAATGTCTTTACATTAATGTGCTTACCTAAACCATGTGTAGGATCAAGGCCTTTCCTACGTTTGTACCTGCAATATTCCATCAGGTGGCATTTCAGTTCACAGAAATGTTACTTGGCAACACTAACATCCATTATTTGTCGCTGACACTGCAGTGGCTGTGACTGGGGCTGAACTGCCAAATAATACCTGTTCAGGGACCATTCTCTGGCTCTGAAGTGAGGGGGCCTGGCCTGATCCTGTCCACACCAGGTATCCCCTGTCCTTCAGATCTCCTTCAGGCCAATGTGGTACCTCTGAGGCCCTAACATATGATTATCATCATATTTGTGTGTGCTCACACTGTTCACAGTAACACAGAAGGGCACTGCAGCTTACCAAAACAGTGTTTTTGCTGCACGAAAATAAAATTAGGGTTGCTCAACTTGAGTTTGATATGCCGATATATTTGAGGTAAAAAAACTGCTAGCGCAGTTTGGGAGAACTATGGAGGGAGGAGGGTGAGGGTGGAGGCAGCCAAGTTGTGTCATTCCTGTTCACACTGCCCTTTCGGGAATGGTCTTTAATAACTCCAAATCCCAAATCTGACTCTGGTCATATGGCAGAGCATGCCAGTTGGCACAGGACAAAACCATTACTCAGCAGGCTACTGAGTAATCATGCAGTGTGGCTGCCAGAACGTGAGTTTCTCCATGACTCCTGCTATGTGGCTGGGTAGGTGTGTGTTACACACTTCCATGGCTTCCAGTGGTTCAAGAGTGCAGCACTCGGGTGTGTGCATTTATTTGGGTGAGTACATCATCTGGTCAGTTTTCCAAATGAGGCCATCAATTTTTGATCTAATTATTCCTGATTTCCACCGGACCGAAAGTCGAAACTTCCATTTTGTCATGTTTAACCCATGATAATTGGAAAGCCACACATATTTTCAGCTCTGAGTTCTGGGGCTCCGCTTGGTCTTGCAGACATGCCCAATCTGTGATTCGTGGTCTGGCAAGTCAGTTCATTTTACCTGTATAACATTTGCTAGGATATATTTGAGTGTCCATCCCTGGAGTTATTTAAAAGGCTTGTAGATGGGACACTCAAGGACATGGTTTAGTAGTGGTGGGCTTGGCAGTGTTAGGTTACATGGTTGCACTCAATGATCTTAAGAGTCTGTTCCAACCTAAATGATTCTATGATTCTATAATCTTTAGAGAGGCTTTGTGCCTGTCTGCCCTCCACTATGGTCTTCTCCAGGGCCCCACAGCCTCCCAGGCAGCTTGTACGAGGGGCTGCAGGGCACAGGGGTCCTCGACAGGCACAGAAGCTGCAAAGGTTTCCTTTGGAGAGAGGATGGTCATCATCGAGGTACTGCACCAGCAATGCACACTACTATAATTGCAGTTCTTTGTTAGAGACTAAGTCTTTCCAAAATTTCACACATTATTCAGGACTGGAATTGAGGGATTAAAAGGAGCATGAGCAGTTAGCAACAAGGGGAA
Source organism: Ifrita kowaldi (assembly GCA_013398055.1). NCBI lineage: Eukaryota > Metazoa > Chordata > Aves > Passeriformes > Cinclosomatidae > Ifrita > Ifrita kowaldi. The sequence goes on from VZRS01011893.1 coordinate 251,129, forward strand.
AGAAAATCGTTGCTCTTTTTGCCACACTTAAGTGCTAAGGGAAGCCAGCTAAATTAAGTCTGATTTCTTGAGTAGATCATCACGCACACAGCTGTTAATTTGGGGTGAAGGAATGCACTTGATTTGAACTCCATAGCCTTATTTATTTAATTATTTTTTTAAAAAAGTACTATCAATTTTTCTTTTGAAATAACAACATGTTTCTGTTTCTTTCAGGGAACAATATTAGCTCTTTCCAGTGGCCAAAAATAATATGTCTTAATTCCAGTGGACTTTAACCAAAGACTGCACAGACCTGTGGATAAAAAGTCTGCTTTATACTTCAAAGTACAAAGGTCAGATTTAGTAAGTACTTGTAGATTTATTTTTAAATTTTAATGGGCCAGATTCTCAGTTTGTGTAAATCAGAAGAACTCCCCTGATGTGAAGGGAACTATGTCAAATTGCATTAGCTTAGTATCTGGCATCCCAACTTTTTTTCTCTTTGTATTCAACTTGGCCTTCGGTACTCATGTACTAATAATATTTCTGTAACTTGATGCTTTTTTTTTTTTAATATTATAATTAAAAATATAGCCTGTGAATTTTTGAAAATTACTAGGCTCTGTGAAGGGAAGGTTCACCTTTTCATTTGCACATTCCCCAAACAGGGTGTCCTGTACCTAAAACTGTTTGCAAGGAAGAGTTATTTAGGCTATAGATCTGTCAGATGTACATATCTTAGCATATCTGTGTGTACACAATCATAAGAAAGAAGACAGAACTGAATGCAGCAGAGCTATGGGTCTGCCCTGTTAGGTAACTAACGGCTGATCAGGGCTAAAAGGGATAAGCAGTGGAGGGAGTGGACATGGGAGGTTTTCCTAGGAGCTTCCAGGAATGTTTCTGTTTGAGTCACAGTCATCACTGCATTTTATCCGATTTTATTCAGGTAGAAATGGTATCCAAATGGTTTGAATAGGCATCACAAGGTTGCATGAAAACACAGAGAGGCAAGGCAGCAGTGCCCATGCCATTCAGGCAGCACACTCACGCCTCAACCAGGCAGACCTACTGAGTTTCCAGTGTGTCTGTCCTCCTGAAAATCCCTCTAGCAGCTCCTTCATTGAATGCTAGATTTTTGATTAAAATTTTTACAGACTGATTAAGTTTGCAATGTTTTTAAAACCCTTTAGAAATTTATAGGAGCAAAACCAAACTATGCTGCATAAAGAAGAGATGATTTGAAAAATATCAACATAAGGAGAGGGCAGTTTCTGAGCTACATATGTACAACCAGAATCAAACCTTCACATGCAATTAAAATTATGATCATTTTTTACCAGGCCTATAAAAAATTAGGATTTGTGCTATGTGATTCCAGCACATGTATACGGAGCACAAGAGACTAAGAAATGTAATAGTGAAAAGCTTATATGACACTGTGTGATATTGAAAGGACAGTTTCTTGAGCTTTTCCTCATTTCTCTTCTTTGCTTCTCTGTCAGCAAGCTTGCAAATTCAAATTTGAAATCCTATGATTTTATTTATCATGTAAAAATACACATGCATCTAAAAACTACACCTTCATCTACCATTTCTGAGAAGATTTTAATATATATTTCTATACTTTCATATAAAGTTCAAATACTATTTGACTGGTACTGCATAGAACAGAGTGACTTTTCACATGGTTTATATTAGCTTAGCTCACATTTATCCAACTTTGTGAACAGATTCATTTGTTGTAGTTGGATTAAATTTAGTGTAGATAGCCATGAAAACAAGGTATTTTTTAAGCCAAGAAAGCCAAATTTGTCCTCATTTACCTCCTGTGAAAAGCCATTAACTTTCATGAGTAGAAAGGAGAGCTGAAATTGGCTTTGCATACTGTGGAAATCGCTTCAATGCTTTGCAACCCCTTTCCCTAAGCTTATCATGGTTAAGAGCATATGAGATGACAAATGCAACCAAAATTTTGACAATGGATTCACTGGCTAGAAAGTAGAAAATCTTCCATTTAATTGCACTCTTTGTAAAGTCCAAAAAACTCCCAGAAAATACCATATTTATTTAGCTCAGTTGGTTAGAGCACAGTGCTAATAACACAAAGGTTGTTGGTTCACCCCCTGTATTGGCCATTCACTTCAGAGTTGGATTTGATGATCCCTGTGGGTCCCCTTTCGACTCAGAACACCCTGTGATTTGTGATCTACTTCTCAATAGTTGTAGAATCATTGAATATAGGAACTTAAGAGTATATGAAGTCCATCATGGCCTTATCTCTGCAGCAGTTAAACCACAACACGATGAAAAGGCCTGCAGATAAATGCTCCACTGTTCCAGAAGTGGTGAAGTCATGGACTTTCTCCACTTCAGGATGAGTACCATACAAGTTTCCCATACTGCACACAGATGAAAATGTAATAGGTAGTAAGAATGGAAACACATAGCACAAGTTTTGATTGTCTAGAGTTTAATGATGGTGCTGATAGGGTTGAGTGCTTGTGGGTAAGAATCAGAGGTAAGTCCAACAAGGCAGATATCCTAGTGGGACTCTGTTACAGACAACCTAATCAGGATGAAGAGGCAGAAGAAATATTCTATAAGCAGCTGGGAGAAGTCTCACAATCTCTAGTCCTTGTTCTCAGGGGGAAATTCAACTTACCAGATGGCTGCTGGCAATAAAACACAGCAGAGATGAAACAGTCCAGAAGGTCCTGGAGTGTGTGGAAGAAACATTCCTGACAGAACTGTTGAGGGAGCCACCTAGGGAACATGCTCACTGGACCTATGGTTTGTGAACACAGAGGTGATTTGATGGTTGGAGGCCATCTAGGGCACAGCTTTCGCAAAATGATTAAGTTCTCAGCTCTCTAAGTAAGGAAAGTGGCCAGCAGAATTGCCACCTTGGACTTCCAGAAGGCAAACTTTGGCCTGTATAGGAGACTGGTTGAAGGGCAATCCTGAAGAACAAAGAAGTTCTGGAAGGCTGGACATTCTTCAAGAAGGAAATCTTAAAGGCTCAGGAGCAGGCTGTCCCCATGTGCCAAAAGGCAAGATGATGGGGAAGAAGACCAGCGTGACTGGACAGAGTGTTTTGGCTGGAACTGAGGAAAAAAATTAGAGCTTATGACCTTTGGAAGAAGGGGCAGGCAACTCAGGAGGACCACAAGGATGTTATGAGGTTCCACAGGGAGAAAATTAGAAGGGCCAAGGCCCAGGTACAACTTAAGTTGGAGATTTTGAAATGCAAGTAACTTCCTGTTGAAAAAGAAGTTAAGAACATCCACACAAAAAGCATTATCAGGAGAAAATATATTCTTTGATACAACAAAAGCATTTCTGGTTGCTAATCCATGAAAATTTTAAAAAATTGTGGTTTTCTATCCTTTGTAGAAGAGGAAAATATGTTGAAAGCTCAAAACTTTTGACAATTAAATAAAAATGCTCCCTTGCTACTCTATTATATCCTGAAAAGTCCCCCCAAAAGACCCATTTAACTGAGGATATCTCAGATTTCAGGACAAATAAATACAATACAGACATTTTGCTGGTCTGTGAAGAGATGCCTTTATTAGGAGACACAGCAGTCCTGCAATCCTTCTTCACATATGTATCACAGCAGAGGCCTCCTATTACATGGCTGAGACCATCCAAGCAAAGTTCTCCCTGCTTCACTTCTAATCACACAATAAACCCAACATTTAGCCTTGAAATCTTGGCAATTTTCCCAAAGACACTGAGATATGGAAAAGTCCAGGATGTCCACATGTTCTACCTCATGTAGGTGGCCACCTGATGGCCACAGACTTTGGTGGAAATGCCACTGTCCAAAGTTTGCAGATACTTCTCTCAGATTTTACACTGGAAGGCTTGGTTTGGTCTTTGGTTTATTACATTGGAAAACTGACTTTCGTTTTCCTCGGAAATGCTACATATTCCATTCCATCATTTGTAGTATGTCATGAACTTTAACAAGACAGACGGAACACAGTCAGCCAGATTTCACTACTGCTTCTTGGGTTTCTGTTTGTTTATTTTTAATCTCCATTGTGTCTGAAATCTACCCTCAACAAAACAAAGTACTTTGATCAGGCCAAGCCTTAAAAAAAATCTACTGGCACAGAAATATTCTTATGCTATTGGTGATTAATATGTATACAGTGTTAGTTTAGTGCCATCAAGTGACCAAAAATATGAAACAGCACTCCTATTTTTTCCAGGTTTTTTTTTTATTTTTATTTTAAAGAAAGCTGATATGTTATCCTTTTGATATGAGCACAGGGAAATAGATTCACAGGCAGTTTATCATCTCCATCTAGGGCATTTCAAGAATGCAATTTTCAAGCAAGAATTCCGAAGTTAGCTTCAAAATTTCTTCCACACATTGATACACCAAGGTCTCCTCTGTTTGCACAGTTTATGAGGTTTGAAGTACTTCACTCACCTCTGGCTGAAATCCTTGCTGTGTAGAACTCAATAGGAGATCTCTCCAAGGTGGAAACTCGTAACAACTTTTATTGCGTGGAGGTATCCAAAGGGTTTTTAATGAAGGACATCATAAACTGTGTGTATAAATCATTATTTTGTTTTCTGAAATGCAGTAGCTATCTCTGTCAGAAACAAGAATCTTAAATGGATTGAAATGGATGCACCAAGAAAAAGGTTTAGGTTTTAATATGTCCACTTATTATATGACCAAACTTTGGATAAACAAGCACAGGTAATGTAAACTTCTAAGAAAATATTTCTGGACATTATTTTTCCAGATTTTGTCTGTCTAAAATATATGTAAATAATTGCAAACACTCATTAAGGTAGTAGATGAATACATAGTAAGTTTCTGATTTATTAGGATGGAACCAATCTCAGAAGCATCAATCTGAGGTGAAGTGAGTCTGTTTTCTGCTGGCTCTGTCACACTGATTTCCCACCAGAAAACAGAGATGCGTATCAGCCATCAGGTAAACCTAAGCCCTAGAACTGGCAGAAAAGCAATGCAAACACTTTATTAAACACACTAGAGAGTGAAGGGAGAAGTTGGGAGATCTTCTACAGACAGGACAGTAAATAGAAGTGTTTTAAAAGCCCCAGGTCATGCCTTGGTGTGCAATAAACAAGCTTCAAGGTTACTGGTCTGTCAGGGCTTGCTGTGGTTGAGAGCAGAGTGAAATATCACTACAAGTAATATTTGTTACCCAGCAGTCCCAACAGCAGAAATAACACCACAGGTGATTTTGTAAAAGTATTTTCTTGATAGTTTGCTGCATCTCTTCCTTCACAAATTAATTCCTGTATCATCTGTAGACAGTTGGCACTTGTGGTTACAGCTTCTGGTGAAATACAAGGAAGAACAAACCTTTGTGGTGTTGTTATTTCACAAGAGCCTGTGGTTTACAGTTAGATCAATTTTGTGAAAAATCCTGCAAGTATTGAAAACTCTGCACACATCCCCTAGCTTTTAAAGTGGTTTCATGTGTTTGGTGGCAGGGTCTCAAGTGCACTGAGAGCTGTGTAATGAGTGTTCATATACTTAGACATTGCAGCATATTTAAATGTGCGACAACTTCCTGTCTATTCATTGTACTTCCTCATGGTTTGGTTCTGACTTTCCTATGAAATTATAAAAATTTATAAGTTAAAAACTATTTCTTTCTTAATAAAGTTTCTAAATATCTCTAGAAAAGGGTGGGGGCAAAAAAAGTTGTTCAAAATCTGGAGACATGTGACCGTGACAAGAGCACAGAGAGCAGCACAGACCAGAGAAACATCTGCACAGGTTGTAAAAATATATGCATTTGCTGGCAAAAATTGAAAAACATTCTTTAAAATAAAAATTCCTTTAAACATCACTCCTAAATGATAAGCTTTCAAACTGTGGAAAGGTTTTGGTACTGCTGTAGTGATTGAGGAGCACTGGTCAGAGTAGAAAAACTTGAATGTCAATCAAATTCTGTCAGTAATTGACCAGTAGAATATTACCCTGTCCATCACAACATTTCCTTTTATTAATGGCATTTGCTTATGTTCTCATCACTTAATCTAGAGTTTCAGAGTCTTGCTGGTTTCCTTGACTTTCTTATCATCCAGATGCCATCATCAGTGGCTAATGTAGCTCTACTATTGTAATTGATTTAATGTCATGGACCACAATATCCCACCACATACTATACAAATGCAACCAAGAGATACTCTTTTTCCCAAAGAATTAACTTTCTTCTTACATAAAGACAAAACAAATCCTTACAGTCAGATGAAGGAAAATAACCAGAGTCAAAACCATCTAACACACAGGTACAACTGGCTAAAAGAATGCAGCCACTTGTTGGACACAGACATGTTGATTCATGTAGCAATAAAAAACCATACTCTTGTATGAAAAACCATACTCTTGTCTTTTTTTCTTCTGTTCCTGTCTTCCCAAACCACCACAGCTCATTGCCTAAGTTGTCAATCAGAATGCTGTATCCTTTAATGCCTGATCATTATAGATGCTGAGCATACATGCTTCCTTTGAAGCATGGATTTCAGGTTGAAAATCTCAGAAGAAGAGTAGGTGCCTTCTGCTTTAGACTTCTAAAAATTCTTGGGTACTTGAAGTATGTCTTTGCAGTGTGTGAAGTCTACCATCCAAGAGCGACAAGCCAAATACTGCTTCACTGTCTAAACCATCTTTCCAATATCCTTTTAAAATAAGTGATCTGATAACTTGAACTACTTCTTCCATTAATGGTCTTTCGCTTTAGGAATTTCAAAAAAATGTAGGTATTAGAAAACATATAGCATGATGAGCTGTTCAATTTATTTTCTGCATATTGCTGAATGATGTAGTCCTAAGTAGCTTCTCACACCCTGCTCTGTTCCAATTCTTTGAACAGAAGGCTATTGAAGTCAAGCTATTATAATGAGGCAGCAATATCAAATACGGAATTTTTCTCTTTCATATCACACCAAGTGGGAATTCTAAATATGATCCTGTAAAAATTACCATATGCTTATGAGTACTGAGCAGAAGCTCTAGCTTGGTTTTGGAAATTTTTCAGAACACACAAAACCCCAGAATTTCACCTCTGCTCCTCTTAAAATGCAAAAGACTGCTTTTCCTCTCTCCTTCGAACTACTCAGCTGATAGCAGATATGTTTCCACCACAATTAAAAGCACAACTTACAAAACAGCTGTAAGAGCAGTGTGCTTCATGTCCAGGGAACTTTCCCGCCACAATGCTACCGGGTGGCCAGCCTCTCCAGGCATGTCTGATCACTATGAGATCAACATGGTCACAGATTTTGAAATGCTTAAAATGTGCTACAAGTTACTCTTGAATGTGGTGTGAATATGGTAATGGGTAAGTTTAATCTTTAGGGGAAATTCGGGGTTGCTGTAAACAAATAATGTAACATAATCCATGACTTTACTTTGAAAAGCACCTCCTGCAGCACATGGCTCATTTACTCAGCTGTAGTTAACTTAAAATTGAATGTTTAATTTTAAGACAGTCATCTGGACTCTCTCCAGAGTGAACAGAGATCCTACAGGAAGCAATCCATTCTCCTTAGGTGTGATGTCCAAGGTAAGAACAGTGAATCACCCACCTCTCTCCATGACACACAGTAGAAGCATAGAAGACTATCTTGGACTAAAGGCTTAAATTGCATATTTGGCTAAATTTAGATGAGGAAAACCCATCCATAGTGCTTCAAGTGCAATTATTTCCTGAAGAAATTCTGTTCTAAACAACTGCTCTGAATAGAAAAGTTGTTTGTATTCATTTGTCACTTCTCCAGCTGCTATAAATTATATATATATATATATAACTCTATTGACTGCTGACAGAGAAGAAAGCATTTTACACTTTAGAAAAATTCTAGTCTTACATTCAGAAATACAGTCATAGGACTTCTCTATTATATATCATACAAAGCATGCCAAATTTTCTAGATGGGAACAAAGAAGGAAAGGCCTTTATACATTTGTTGTATGTTCTTCAATATATGAAAAACAGTTTAATTTCTTTATGCAGGCCTTACCTGCACTGATCTTGTATCTCCACAGTTGCTTACACTGTCTTAGCTTTTAGACAGGACTTATGATAACATAGGTTTGCTCTTTATCTTTTCTGGTTTAGGGAAAGCAGGATAAAGTCAACCAATAGACGAGAATATATGTCAAAGAAATAATATGTTTGTATGCAAGTCTGAAAATTAATTTAAATTATGAATTTGTTTTACTGATATAAAATGGAAGCATGAATATTATTCTGTCACAGCTCTTCTTTGCAGCAAGAATGCTGTTGGGCACAGAGCTGAAGTAGTTACTAAACAAATGGCCTAAAAAACTTGGGACTGTTACCTATGCAAAAAGGATAGGCAGTTAAAATATTCTTCGCTTAAACATTTTAAGAGATTTAAAGGCCAACTACTTAAGCAAATTAAACAGTTTAATTCTGCATCTCGGTTCTTCTGCTTTATTTTCCCTCCCCAACACCCAAGAAAAACACCCTCTGCCAGAATACTGAACCCATTGGCCAAAAAAAGTGAGAGTAGTGATTTTACCATTTACAGAGTGGGATTTAAACCTCCCTCTGAGTTTTATACACATATACTCTCAGACATCTAGTCACGTGCACTTGCTCATGAGCAAAGGAATAAAACAATGCATTCATCAGCTAACTAATGTTCTGCCAACAAATTAACTGTGCCCATACAAAAACAGAGAAAACCCAATGACGCTGAAAGTTACTTTTAAAATTTACATTTAAGTGATATGTTATGGTGGTGGATAAAATGGAAACTGGTATTTAGTCTGTAAGGTTTATTATATACTGCTTTTGCATAGAGTATCTGTCCTTAATAGATGCTCCCTCCTTCCTTGAGACTTCTCAGGTTTTCTCTCACCACCACTATCCATGTTTATTTTCATTACTATGATATAAAATACAGCTCCATTGTCCTGTGGACTATATGTAACAAGCTTACTAAAAGGCCTTTCCTAAAAACACCAGCTATACTGAAAAATGACTCAAGGGCTCATCCATTTTTCAAACCAACATTTGTGGCACCACATTTAGCAGCTCTACAGCAGAGCAGAGTGACTCATGCATCTAATGACATGAAGTACGTATGGGTGTTGGAGGGGAGCCAAGTCATCAGCACCATAAAGTAGCTGGAACACTGAAGGGGTGTGGGAGTATCTTACTTGATTAACACAGCCGGCTGTTTTTTCCATATAGTTCACATGTGTTCTAAATCTGTTTTATTAAAGTAAACATATTCTTTTCTGTTACAAATGTGTCTCTGATCTTTAAAATTTACATGCCTTTGAAGAGACTAAATTAGTATTATTTTATTTCTCAGCAGTGCAGATACATAAAAGTGTACCAGATTATTTCTGGATTACCATGCACTCTGCCCTATTTCATGAGTCCTCTTCAGGAGGCTTCCAGAATGAAGTGCAGGAATCTGTACATGCAGTGTGTACCAAACTAGTGGCTGAAAAACCCAGCACTCAAATTCTACAGAGATTAACCTACGAAAAAGAGCTGTTAGTAGAGTTAGCAAAGGAGTATAGAGACCTAAAGGAGATGTAATCCTTCAAGGAGTACTAAAACAATTTATAATCAAGTACTGTATTTCAGAATGAGTGTGGTTCAGAGGGATTTCGCTGGAAACATTAATTTTACATAGAATCTTCAATTTAAATTGACATGTAAAATAATTGTACAAGTTTCTCTTATCCTTGCCTTTACAATTTGACTTATAGAACACCTTTAAATGTTGACACTTTAGGTTTACCTTTTTCTCCAGGGAAAATGGTAAATTAAACTTTTGTTTATTGACAAAAATTGGTTTAATTAAAATTGATTTTAAATCAAACACACGCTGTGTCCACATATAAATTGACTTACAACTAGCTCAAAAAACCTTAGCAGAATTTGATGCCAGAAAGATGATTACAAACTAGTTTAAATGTGTTCAGAATGGAGCTGGCAATCCTATCATGAGGGTAAACTTTACATGATTATTTTTAAACTAGTGGAGTTTTTGCATGTAACTCCAGGTCATCACTCAGATCAGGGCAACAGGTAAGCACAACTAATTGTTGTTGATTCTGTGACAGTTACTGTGGTGGATCTATATTATTCTTAGCTCTGAGTACGCACACAGTGAAAAGATAGCATGTGTCACAGAAGACTCGGGCCAGTGCTTGCCTTGCAGAAGTTAGTCTGTCCTAAACTTTTCCTGAAGGCAAAACTATTCATTCATATCTTTCAAAAAATGCTTTCTTTACAAAAATGCAAACTTAACTAGTTTAAACGCCATTGCAATGAGACGTAACAATGTTGTTTTTATCCCCATGAAAAAAATCTGTTTCTGTTTTCTGACTAGTTCTACTAACAATAAGCTGAAGTACTCTTTACTAGTTTTGCCTTTGGTTAATGTGCCATAGATTGGCTATTGACATACCTTTCAGAATAAATACATTCTTGGATGAATCCTTGAACTACACTCAGGAGTCTTTTATACTCCCAACAAGAACTTCACCACTGACTTCAACAGTTGAGGTTAAGCCTACTCTGAACATGTTTAAAAATGCCCAATAGAATAGAATGGATTGACAAAAAACACTTGAGCATTGTATTTAATGAAGCTTTTTAGATACCTGAAAGACAAAGCTTTAGTGGTCAAATACCATTGGGAATATCTGCCAGAAACAAAAAATGAAAAAAAAAAAAAAAGAAAAGCAACTTGGAATATTTGAAGTCAAATGCCAGGGATTCCGTGAACTTATGGAAAAAATACAGGCTTTGTGGCCTCCCAGAGATATGGTAGCACACAAGTGATAGCTGTATATAAGAATGCTAGGGAAAATGGGCACAGTAAATCAGGGGATGATGATTCAATGTGTATTGAAACAAGGAAGAGACAAAAGATACTGTTCTTTGTGAAAATTAAAAGGAGGAAGCAAAATTATGTTATTATCGGTGTCTATTTGTCATAACAGACTACAGCTGTATTCAAAAGGAGGAAGTTGGTGATTTTTCTGATGTATTCTGAGCAACTAATGAACGTATTCAAGATTGCACATGAGATAACAATGGATTTCAATCACTGAAATACCAGTTAGAAGAACAATACGGCAGGACACAAAATGTCCATCAAATCCCTGTAGTATTTTAGGGATGAAGTTTTGCTTCACAGTACAGAGGAAGTTACAAGAGGCATTACCAACTGGAGCTGCATGACAAGTAGAGAGGAGCTCATTTTGATTTTGAAGGCAGAAAGTAAACTGAGTGAAAGTGATCATGACACATTTGACCAAAATAGGTTTCCCTACTCTGAGAGAAGGAGGAAGAAAAAGCATGTCAGCACTGCCAACTCTGGATTGCATTGTTATGTAGAAATAGTTAAGCCAGCTTTAATCAAGCTAGTCTAGGTATTAAAAGCAGGCTCATCATAACAGCATGCCATTCTGTATGAGTTAATTAACCTCCTTTCTGTTCAGTCTAGGCCTGAGCTCAGTCATTTAAAGCTAACCTAGATTTCCTACACAGAACAATATACTCATTTTTAATTAAACATACAATAGCAAGCTATCTTGATGTGAACAAAAAGAAGGAAAGGAAGCTGAAGTAGACTGTGTTAACAGCACATTAAAATATCTTCAAGGATTTGAAGAAAGGAGTCACAATAAGGGGACATAACTGAAGAGTAACATAAAAGAATATGAATAAAAGAATAAAATTACAAAGCCTACAGTAAAAAATGAATGACAGGTAAAAAGGAGTATAAAATGCAACAAGAAAATATTCTGGAAAGACATAAGAAGTGCCCAGATACTTAGTTGAATTTATCTTACCATAGAGTTTAAAGAAGGAACGAATTAAAAACTATGTAAATTTTATGTAATCAAGTTAATAGGGCCTAAAGAAATTTACTTAATAATATGGCAGAAATAATCTCTGGTTGCTAAAAGACTATACAGGTTTAAAGAGTCAAGAAAATGATAAAATGAATCTATCTAAGGAAAGCTGGTCTAAAGCAATCCAGATTAATTTTGATGTCAAGGAATAATCTAGAATAAATTCCACTATTAAGAAATTACCATAAGATTGTCAGGAACAGATACTCTCACACTCCTCTAATGCCCTTTTTTACAATCAATTTCACTGATTCAGCAGAAAAACAGAAACAGTAAGTATCATAGATCTTGAGTTTAGTATAATTTAGACACCGTCCCATGACATTAAAACAAAAAGCAAAAGAAACATAATTTTCATGAAACCACCAAGAAATTGGCACGCTGCTTACAAAAATCAAACTTGGAGAGAACCTGCAATGAGAACTCACAAGGATCTGTTGCCATTTCAGTTCTATGCAGTATTTCCATTAGTGATCTGCAAGGTGCAACAGAATATAGATATATTAAGAATCTGGTTCTCACCAACCTGGGTGCCAGAAGACAGTGTCAAATCTCAAAACCGGTTTCTTAACTAGGATAAATATCTAAAGTTAGTAGAATAAAATCATCAAGGCTAAGGCAAAATATTATACCCGAGAAGAACTTGCATGTAAAGCATAAAATGGGGAGAACTAGGTGGCACTATGTTAGAAAAGGTTTTTAGCAGAAATTTTTGTCACAATAAGAAAAGCAAGTTCTTTCTGGGATGTATTTGTGAATGTTCCTCTCATGTGTAACACATGGGGCATAATTACTGCACTCTAGCTGGTGTTGATGCCTTATACATTAAGATAAAGGTGAAAGTCATACTGGAAAGAAGGCAGAATAAAGCTGTAAGAATAAATAATTTATGAGTGTAGTCTCTAAGGAAGTGAAAAAATGTTTAGTCTATGAGAGCATGATATGCATAGCTGCACATATAAACAATCATATAATTAAATATATATTTACACACAAATATTTATTAAAACATATATGAGGCACATAAATATTTTTCACCTTCAAATAGTGCATCCAGCTTTGGGGTCCTCAACACAGGAAGGATATCTACCTGCTGGAGCAAGTCCAGAGGAGGCCACCAAGATTATTAAAGGGATGAAGCACCTTTCCTGTGAGGAAAATCTAAGAGAATTGGGATTCTTCAGCCTGGAAAAGAGAAGGCTTCAGTGTGACCTAATTGGGTCCTTCCTACAAGAAAGCCTACAAGAAAGATGGAGAGAGACTATTTACAAGAGGATGTAGTGACAAAGACATGGGGTAATGGCATCAAACCAGAAGAGAGAACGTTTAGATGAGATGTTAGGAAGAAATTCTTTACTGTGAGGGTGGTGAGGCACTGGAACAGGTTGCCCAGAGAAGTGGTGGGTACCCCATCCCTGGCAGTGTTCAAGGCCAGACTGGATGGGGACCTGAGCCATCTGGTCTAGTGGAAGGTGGCCCTGCCCACAGCAGGGGGGTTGGAACTAGATTTTTAAGGTCCCTTCCAACCCAAGCCTTTCCATGATTCTGTGACTCCATGATTTCCACTGGAAGTGTGACAGCAAGGAACGCAGCAAAAAAAAAATCAGGTTGGCTTTTGGACAAATATATGTCCATAGGTGCTGTTAGAAATTCGTACAAGCTACATGCAAATGTTGCAGATTTTCTTCAAAGAGGTGCCTTTACAAATTGATTAGAGAAGTAGTTCATGCAGATGATAGAAGTGGTTTTAAAACTGTGATCTGTTGTCTTCTTAGATTCTGTGAAGTCCCCCTAAGAGGACCCAGAAAGACAATTAGCCAAAGTAAACCTGTCTGCTGTAAATACAACACTTCTCATATTTATGTCCACAAATTGAAAATATTTTAGTAACATTGATCAACATATACCTGAATCTGCCAGTGCTGCGAGTACATCAGACAATCTCTTGAGGCCTAGAAGCCTATAATTCTTCTAATTCATATGTGAAAAATTGTATCCCCTCCATTAATCCATTTTTCTAACTTACAAATATGCAAAAAGTAGGATTTTTCAACTGGACAAGAGATCGTGTCTGTAAACATGTTACAAATTGTTCATATACAGTGACAGTTCTACGAATTGAAGGGTTTTAATAAGAACTAAGGGATTTTACTTAACTCCTCTTTCTATAAGAGGTCTTTTTAGGCAATGATAAGACTTGAGGAAATGGCATGAAGCCGAGTCAGGGGAGGTTTAGGTTGGATATGAGGAAGAAGTTTTTCACCTAGGGGGTGCCTGGTAACTGGAACAGGCTCCCCAAGGAAGTGGTGACAGCACCAAGCCTGACCGAGCTCAAGAAGCGTTTGAACAATGCTCTCAGGCACATGGTGTGACTCCTGGGCATGTCCTGGGAAGGGCCAGGAGCTGGACTGGATGATCCCGATGGATTCCTTCCAACCCTGCATATTCTGTGATTCTAAGCTTTGAACGCACCTCCTGCCCGGACAGCTTCTGTCACACGCATTACGAGCACATTGATCTCACTGCAGTGGCACGACATTTAAAACNGCTGCCCTCGTTGTTGTTACTGTTGAGGTCAGGTGGCTGATGCTTCCCCTGAGTTACGGCTGAAAAGGGTGTAGAAAGGACTTGGGAAAATAGGAATGCTGTTTGCCTTGCATAAACTGCATGAAAAATAGCGTCTTGTAGATTTTTGTGTATCTGTTTGTTCTCAGTTGTGCTTGTGGCATGGAGCTTTGCTTCACTGTAGTTTGCTGGGATTTTTTTTCTTTTTTTTTTNCCCTCCGTGTGCGCTGCGGAGGCCCCGAAGGCCCGCAGAGACGCCACAGTCCGGGCGAGGGCGCAGAACCCTCGGTGCCGACTACCTCCATTNCCTGCGCCCCCCCCCCCGCCTCTCCGGCGCTACAAACGGGGCGGGCCGGGCTCCCCAGCCCGGCTGCGGTCGCGGCCGGCCCGCTCTCCCCGCCTCCCTGAGGCGCGGCCTGGTCCGGCCCGGCCTGCTGTGGCGNTACAGACTCTGTGCTGCCTCTTTAAAGTGTTAAATTCAATTAGCCCGTTCCTGCTTGCTGACTGTAATCTTTGTTTTGTTTCTGAACGTACAACAAAGGCTTATCACACATGCCTGAGCGCATCCTGAATTTACTCTCTTATTTTTAGGTAGTGTCCCACTTTCTTTTACCTGGCTTAGCTGTATCTGTCTTGTCACAAAGTTTCAAATTCTTTTGCAAGCTTAATATTTCCACGTAGGGAATCTCTGTGAGAGCAGCCGGTCGGCATGGGTCACACAGCAGAAGGACACACTGCCTTCTCTGGGGGGATCAGGGGTCCCCAGTTGTCTCCTGCTGCAGGAAGCAGGCGGACAGCAGGCTGGTCCCGTGCGAGCCCTCCGCAAATTCCTGGTGCAGGTCTCTGCTGGTTACACAGCATTGTTTATTGTTGGTGAGAAAACCACATGATGAAGAGCTGGACTCACTCTGTCCTTATAAATTCTGATTCATGGCTGTACAGCCCATGAAGCTACCACATCCTTTGAAGTGGTTTTTTTTTGAAGTACGGATGTGTTCTGCGCCACGTTTTGTCTTCTTGTATATCTTGTTGCTTTGGGGGGCTGCTGTGGCTTCAGTTGTGTGTAAGGGGCTGCAGGGAGAAAGGACAAACTCTCTGTGTAAAAGGAAAAGAGAACTATTTTTAATTGTAAAGTAAAGCATCTTACTTGTAGGAAAAGCAAGTAAAATGACGGTGTTAGCTGTGTTATGGATTTAATGTAATTTTTTTTTTTTTT
>VZRS01011893.1:266836-320765 GCA_013398055.1 Ifrita kowaldi
TTTGGGAAGCTGAGGAAAAAAGGCCAAAACTCATCAGACTTGTCCCAAAGAACCCAAGTGGGATGTAAATCTCTTTTAAAAAGCCCTGAGAACAAACTCAGCATATCCGTGTCAGCATGACTGATCTGCAGTTATTGATGAGAACTTTTTTCTTTGCTCATACTTGAAAGCATATCAGGATCTTATTATTTGAGTTTGTAATATGAGCACTTCATGAAAGATTAGTCTCATTCTCATTTGCACTGGCAGATTTTCCTATATCTGCAAACCCATTTCTCTGTTTCTTCCCCGTGCCTAACAGTTGATATTAGTATAAAATCCAAGTAAATTTATGTTTTGTACCCTATATCAGGTCCCTGCCTCTCCCTCTTTTCCTGTGCTTTTCTCAATTAGGAAATCTTGAAAGCATTTAAGTGATTTAAAATATTTTGAACTTTGAAATATCAGATCAGAAACACTGTATTTTTGCTGCATGCTGTCCTTACAGTTCTGCCTTAAAGCAGCAAAAAAACCAGCCTGCAATGACTTAATTGAAGGGACAGGTTCTGAGAATTTTTTACCAAGGTGCTGGGTAGCTGTTAGAGACACCAGCTTCTACTTGAAGGCTTTACTTGATCTTTGTATCCTTGGTGTACATATTTCCTAGTAAGACGGGCAGGACTTCTAAAAATTTTGTGGCAGCTGTATTTGATGTGTGTTTTGGTTTGGGGTTTCTTGGGTTTTTTTGGTTTTTGGTTAATTGGTCTTTTCTGTTACTTGTACATTGCTTTCTACAAAACTTTAATCTATAAAAGTTCCGGTTAAGAGTACTGTGAAACTTGGTAAGTAAGAAGTTAATCTTCTTATGCAGTTGCTTTGGAGGGAAGGAAGATCAGATTAGTTTTAAGTGATCTGAAAAAAAATATTTCTTCTTGACTAATTAGTTAGTCCACTTTAATATCTGATTACATAAACCATCTTTTCTGACTAGATGCCATTTTCTAGTAGAAAACAAGAAAGTGTTGAAATGTCCTGTGTGCAGGACAGTTTATTTAATCCCTAAAATACTCATCCTTCATGAACAGCAGTCCTTTTTTGCAAACAATTTTAGTTACAAAACATCAAGTTAGATGATGTGGTGTTTGGCCCAGGTTGTTGCTTTCTTTATAAATTCATTTCTCACTTCTGTTGGCAGCATGCCCAAATGCAGGCGAGTGTAAACACTTGGTGCAGGGGCTCTCTATAAAGTTCTGCTGTGTTGTCTTGCTTGCTGCTCAGCTTCTTGTGTGAGGGGTTCATCTCTTCTGCTGGAAACATCACTAACATGAAGCAACCTGCTGGCAGCAAGTAGGTGCTCCGGGTGGATCTTTGATGTGATGGCTGCTTGGGCATTGGGATTATTTATTTATTTATTTTAAATCAGTAGCCTTGTCTTACTCTCTAGAGACGAAATATGCATAATGAAGGCTTTTATCCAAACATCAGCAAATGAGTCCTACAGCTGGCCTATAGGTAATTTGTTCTTCTTGGGAGGGAGGAGGTTTATTTTTAGAGTTGGTTTTGCATAGCTGTGGGCTGCTGCTAGATTGGGCTACCCTGCTTTTTCATCCCTGACAATTTCCTTTTGTTATCAGGGTTGTACTTCCAGTATCAAGTCAAGTGATTGTGCAAGGCGTGTTGGATCAGCCACTTGGAACCCTTGTGTCTAAGTAGATTTCCAGCATGTGCTTTTCTGAAGAAAGGACAAAAATAGTAAGACTTCAATCACAGATTATGAATTTAAAGCAGGATCAATGGTTACCTTTCCTGGGTGGTATAAACAGGATTTTGCCATGGCACAGGTCTCTGCATGGACTTTCCTGTGTCCAATTTGAATAAGTCCAGTGCTTCAGGTGGTAGGTGAAATTGGTATATAAAACAAACTGTAGACTTGTTGTTTTGTTTTCTTTTGTTTTTCCTCCCAGATGTTGTTGGACCTCTGAGTCTTTTTTGAAGTGAAGTCTAGAGGTACATGCACATCAAGCAAAATAACATTAAATTCTTAAGTAGACTAAGCCTGATGCAACACACTTCTGTTTGGAGGATATTTTGTAGCATCTTGGCAGGATTTGTAAACCCCAGGTTGTAGTTTGTGAAGAGTGATTGGCTTCTTGGCTGCATACTCTGAAGAATGCTAGGAATGTTTGGGTGCCTTTGGGTTTCCAAACCTTGTATATTGGGAATGACATCATACGAGCTGAAGTTTTGCAAGTGTCTTCTGATACTTAGCGCTGAGTTTTCCTATGCATCTTGGGTGTGCTCTTGACTCATATTCCTCAGACCTTTTCTGAGTGGCAATTATATGGGAGCTCTTTGAAAAAGGCAGTGAGTTCTGTTTTTCTTGGCAAGATAGTTACCTTTTTCTTTTTTCTACCTGGAGCTGCTTCTCAAAGGAATACTGATTCCCTTCACAAGAAAATACCTTCCAAGTGACTGGCATATGAATTTTTCAGTTATTCTTAATATAATCTTTCTGGGACTATACGATGACAGGAATTTGAAATAGGTCTTCAAGCAAAATTATGTTGGCATGCTTTAATTTACCTCTCCCCTTAAGTGTAGGTGCTTACCTTTAAAGCTCAAACAGCTCCTCATAGACTGTTAAAAGATTAACTCTTTTCTCCACCAGGTTCTGTATACTTTTAACACTGTGTGGGAATTGATGTTCCAGCACCAAAGCTCTTAAAGCCTTCATTAAAGTTATCTGGGGGGATGTGGTGATGTGTGTGCATACACTATACTGATCATCCATTGCTGTAGCTCCTACCTCCCAAACACATACCCTCAGACAGACAGGCACAACTATGGCTGAAAATCTTCTTTCCATTTTGGATCTGGGAAACTCCTTGTGTTATTTAAGTTGGTGGTGTTGTTTTTTCTAGTTATGTGAGTTGTTATAATAGAAGATATTCCCTTATCTAGCATGTTCGTTCTTCCCCCTCCAAGCTGCTGCTGCTGCTGTTGATTTTTGAATGCAGAACTTGCATTAAACCTGAGATGTAACAGTGTAAGTGCCTTTCCCACTCTAAATGTCAAGGCTTTGCCACAGTGGCAGTGGTGGCTACTGATTTATTTTACCCTGGAAAGTGAAACTGTCTCTTTTCCAGCATCTCTGACAGCAGAGCTGCTGCACAGGTTTGCTGCATTCCAAAGGGTAGCCTTGTTCTTGTGCCTGACCCCTTCACATGGTACTGTTTCTGGTATTCCATGTAGCCTTCCATGTGCAAAACTATCCTGGGAAAACGCTACAGCTCTGAACAGAAGCTTGTATTATGGCGTATCTGCTAATGTGATAACTTTAAGTCAAAGTTGGCTGGTCTCCACAACTGGAAGTAGTTTTTGAGGCATTACAAGTGTGTGGGGCAGCAAAGTTACTGAAGCTGCTTTTTTTTTTTCCCCTCAAGTTCCATTTTTCAAATGTTACATGTAATAAGAAAATACAGTCATCTTGGAAGTTCTCTGAAGGTTTGTTTCCTGTTGGTGAGACACTGGAGACAAAGACTGGACTGTTAAAAAGCTGTAGTCTAAGGCACTGGACATCTTGCAGACCCTCTACCCTTATAGCTACTTCCATGGAGTTTGAACTTTTTTTGAAAATCTTGTCTAATTTGTCTCTTTGTCATTTTCAGAGTAACATACTGGGGGTTTTTTGGATAGCCTAGTATGTCAAGTTCATTGTACAAGGAAAAAAGGTCAATGATCCCTGAAGACATGTCTGTGGCTTACTAACTTTGTCAGTGTGTTGCAAAGCATTAAATAGCATTGTGACCACAACATTTGTGAACGTAAACCTGTCCTTATTCAGAAGCAAGCATAAAAATATCCTGTAATAAGCCTTAAGATGTGAATTTTATTTCTTGATTTCAAAGGGTTTTGTGTCAACAGATATTCGAGTTGCTTTCCAAGCTATAGCATTACTTTTCTCTAAGTAGATTTTAAATAAACACTCATTAATGTTTTATACTTGGGAAGTTTCAAGTAACAATTGGTTTATTAATTTTGAAAATGGATCAAAATGAACCACATGCTGATAATAAGAAAAAAGTCTCAAACTTGATCCTTTTCTGTTTGCCTGAAAAAGAACTTCGTGATACTTGTTTATTACTGTATGATAGGAATACAACATTTTAGAGCACCAGGCAAATGTGTTTAATAGAAACTGAAGGGATCTCCTACAAATGTGTAAGAACCAAAACTGGGCATTGTTTGTTTGTTGGTTTGTTGTTTGATTTTTTTTTTTTTTTTTTAGATGCTGGTTCTGGCTGATAATTTAAAAGTAAACAAAAAACAAAACAAAAAACCAACCCTTATTCATTTTAGATACCAAAGCATTTTTGTACATGACCCAGTTAAAACTTACGATTTGCCTGACTAACAGCTTAGATTGAGGGAGTTTTACATCTTGGGATCAGACTTGAAGGCAAGAAAGGGTAGACTGGGGATATTGCTACTTGTCTTGACATTGGTTTTGTGATCCAGGCTGTTATTCCAGGTCAGTGTGATAAAGTCATGGGCTTACAGTGTTTGCTGTTAATTACACAGCACTGGGAACAGTACAGCTGCTCAGTGGCTGAAGACCAAAATACAATTTTCAACTGTTACAGGTTTAACCAGTTTCTTATACAGGGTATCTCATGCATTCTCTTCCTACTGTTTGCTTATTTATTTATTTGTAAGTCTTCCTGTCATGTGCAGAATTAAATTACTATTTTAGATCTGTATTAAGTGTGCATACAGATTCTAGTTGTAGGACCACATAGCAGTTGATAGTATATAGATTTGGTATGCGAGTCATCTTGATATCATAAGTGTCTTTGGAATACCTCCTTTAGCTCTTTGGAAGGCAGTCAGCCCAAAGCCCAACTGCTTAGTTGTGCATTGAAGATCCCATTGCTGTAATTTTATGGCTATTATGATTGATGTCCTGTTTTTTTCAGGCCTTCACAACACTTTTTGCCTACTTATGCAACATGCCAGAGACTGATCTGTACCCTTGCTATCTGTTGATACTTGTTAAACCTCCTGGCAAGCCTGAAGTATCATCATGTGCAGTGATGGTTCTCAAGAGGGACCCTGTTGATACAGCAACTATCAGTGGCTCTGTTTATGTAAAAGATATTTCTTCTGTGAAGATAAAAAGCTCTGACTGTACTCTAGTAACATATGATGAAACTTGACTTTTCTTTTCCTTGACAACTCTACGAATCATTAACACAGGCAAATGAAATTGAAATACTTAAGCAGTAAAGACTGAGATGAGTTGAGAAACTCCAGAAGGTTATGCCAGAGATCATACATCATAATCTCCAGAGTTCATTATTAGCAGTAACTTGAACTGGTCTAGATTTGTTGACCAGTAGTTGAGATGCAAGTCTGAAAATTTTGCTTTCACTTATGGTATCATATCAATTTTTAAAGGGGCAGTTTTTGTGGCATAGTCTTGGAACAGGCAGTAAGGTTGTCCCAATTGCAGTGGGTGCTTGAGAGAAGTAGAGACTTGTGATTGCATTTCTGGAGATTTGATATCTGGCTCTGCCTGCCTGCAGAAGTGACTCATTGCAGCCTGAAAATATAGGAAAATTCAGTTGAAGTAAGTGGACTTGCACAGAGTAGCAACAAGCTTAGAAATGCCAGGAAGAGACTTCAGAACTACATGGAAGGCTCTGTGGAGAGTGCGAGGGGAAGATAAAATGTGGAAAATGCACTTAGCCTATATGATATACAATGTTTGAGGGGAAAAATGCTTTAACAGTTGGCAGCACAGCAATACAGCCTATTTTCAAGACAGGAAGACTGAGATCAGTGAGCAGATCATTGTACAGGAGGTCGCTGGTCTCCAGCAAGAAGCTCTACAGTGATGCTGTCTCTGTAAACCTGAGGAGTGAGTAGTCATGTGGAAGAGACACAGAGAGAATAGCAAAAGGATAAACTGGATGCTGCTAGCAAACATGGTATTTAAAAAGGAATAAACCTACAGTTTCCTCACAGTACCTCTTTAGCCTATATGAACAGTTTATCTTGAGTTTTTGTGCATATCTTTTCTTCTTTTTTTTCCTTCATGAAATCATCTGGTTCAGCAACAGTGAGTGTTATGCCAGGGAAAGAATACCTCAAATTCTTGCCCACAGCTTCTGGTTTTGGGGAGGTGAATTGGTTTGTAAAGTGGCAAGTATAGAGATACAATAGTTTCATGGAGATAGTTATAATGAAAAATTCCAAAGAAAACTCTCTTGGTTTATGTATTTTGGCTTATGTTAAGCATATTACAATTACTGTGAATAACAGCCAATGTTTTGATATAAAAACATAGCTTGTCTTGAATACATGAGGAATGCCTGCATTTACCAAAAACTTTAAAAGTCTAGTAATTACCAGTGCTGTCAACAGGTGAATTCGAAAAGAATATAAAAATGTGAGGAGTTCGTTAAAAGAGTAGGTAGAGACAAAGGAAAGAGACCAAGAATGAAGAATTTCAGAAATTAATTCTCTTGAACAGGCATTACAGTTTTCTTGGAAGAAATTAATTGTGGGACCAAAAACGCCATTTCTCTGAAGCTGGTGTTCCCTATGTCAATAGTGGCTGTTTTATGATGAAAGAGAGTAGTTTTTTTTCAAACAAATTTGGGTACTACCTTTGTTCTTGACTTTTTTTTTATTATTTAAATATTCTGGCTTGTGGATAATAAATTGAATGTGTATGCTTATACATACTAGAAAGAAGAGCATTCTGCTAGTGAATTGCTCTTTATACATCCTAATATAGCTTTATTGAAAAGCTTTAAAAATGTGATAGAATTTGCAAGATCTGAGTTTGCAAAATCAGAAATGTTAAGTTTGTCCCGGATGATTTCAACTGGATATGTTGAAAAATGGGATTTAACGGTAACTGTGTGGAAGCTACTATGTTTCATATCCTGATTATAATGCCATATGGTACAGAATAACCCTTGGGTCACTTGGGGTCAGCTGTCCTGTCTGTGTCCCTTCCCAGCTCCTTGTGCACCTCCAGCCTCCTCGCTGGTGGGGTGGGGTGAGAAGCAGAGAAGGCCTTGACTGTGTTGAAGCACACTCAGTGATAACAAAAGCATCTCTGAATTATCAACACTGTTTTCAGCACAAATCCAAAACAAAGCCCCATAGTAGATAGTGAAGAAAATCAAGCCAAAACTGCAGTGATCACGCATGGGCATGGACTCCACACACAAGAGGGAGATGCAAAGTCATTTATTGCGCGGCCAGAATTTCCCCTAAGTACCAGCACACCCAGGATATAACATCATATAAACAGGAAAGATGTTCACCACAGTGTCCCCCAATCACCTGGGGTAGTGCACAGAGTTTGCCTATTGTGGTAACAGGTAAACAATACCCTGAAAAGACACAAACTACAATCATCACCTCTCACAGGTCCATCCCTGTCCACAAACTCACAATTCTCTCTCCGCCCAGCCCCAGTGACCTGGATACAGTCCCAGGGTCACCTCCAGGCCCAGGAAAGAGGCTCTCTCTGGCCTTCAGGGGCTATCTCTCTATCACCACATAGTGTACCCCGACAAAAAACCAGCACAATGAGATCTTAAAAAATACTGTTTCCAAGAGAGGAGAGGTAAAGATAAGGCCATTTCAAAAAAGCAGCTGAGCAGTTGGACAAAGTATCTTGGACACAAGAGCAGTTTTGAGTATATAGACCCACTGTTACTTGTAGTTACAGTAAACCTTTATTGTTATGTTCTGTTTAATATAACAACCACAACACAAATCTTTAAGTGCACGAGATGTGTTTTCAATAACACTATTTCTTCCACTGTGAAATATGCTTTTTTAATGAACAGGCTGTTCGATTCACTCAGTTCATTTGGTGAACTCTTGACATATTTACTGCTGTTTGAATACTGCTCTGGGGACACTTGGTGTTTATTAGTGTTTTCACAGGCATTTCTAGTGAAGCACATCATGAGCAAGTACAAAAAGCTCAAAGTGTGGGTGTAAATAAATACTACGTACCTGTGCAGATCAGATCAGTGCTGCACACAGACAAGTTGGACTTCCAACTGAAGTTGATTTTGTGTCTCCTGCTGTGCCAGCAGCATCTACTGGCATTCTCTACAGCTGAAACACTCAGTGGCCAAGTGCTCACCCTGTTAGAAAGTTGTTGAGTTTTGATCACTTGCAGCAGTTTTAGTTAAGTTGGTGGAGCAAGCATTTTCATGTTCCCCCTAATCTGCCCTATTTGCATTTACTTGGTACCAGCACTGGCATTACTATGATCCTGAAATTAAATACTTCAGAAGACTTCAGTTTCCTGTTTTTGTTTTGTTGTTGTTGAGGTTTGTTGTTAATCACATTAGTCCATGAACAGGGTTCTTGGGTTGAACAGACAGAGGTACAGAGGAAGTACAAAATGTGGTTGGTGAGGAAGGTAATGCTTCCTCAGAGGGCATCCATCAAGTGACTCAGCTGTGTTGTAAAATCTGTGGCAGTGTTTTCACTTAACATTTTAGATCAATGTAATCTGGCTTGGCTTCAAAACAATCTAATTCCATCCATTCTAAGTGATTAGTTCCTGCCCGTCCTTTTTTGTCATTGCACATTCTGACTGGCATAGGGCTAAAGCAGAAAGCCTGACTGTATTAGAATAGTTTCCACCTAAGACATCAGAATCAAATATCTAACCTTATATATGTTGGAAGAGCATCAATTGCTCTTCCTGTGTAGACAAATTTTCCATATAGGTTGTTATTTTAAAGAGCTAAATTAATTCATTGTTGGGCTATGGGGCACAACAAAGAGATCAGTGAAGACTTTCCAAAGACCTGACATGTTTTATTAAGAGTACTAACTGTTATGGTATTTTCTCTTAGAATAAAAGATCTTTTTTTTTAATTTGTAGATTTTCACTGCTTCTTCTTAACCTGGAAGAGTATTACTTTGAACAGCACACAGCTAATCATATTATAAATACAGATTGCAAAAATGAAAGGTACAAAACTCTTACATACCTTAATTTCCTGGAGTCATTCTAAGCTCATGTATCTTGAACACATGCACAACTTTTTTTTTTTTGTTGCTCCTTTTAGAAAATTCAGAGGCTCCCTAAAAATCTGTTCAAAGTCAATTATTTTTGAACCAGATGACAATATCCAGCCCATTATCAAGGTAAGTGGTGCAAACTTATATTTCTTGGTAACTTAAGATTCTCTTTAAAAAGCTTTTAAGAAAGACTGTGTATTTTTATAACTTGCTGCAGATACCGTTGAGAGATTGCATTAGTATAAAAGCCCCAGAAGATAATGAAGCAAATAACCCTTTCACACGGTAGGTAAATTTGGGACACTGTATATATGTAACTTCCTTTAAAGCCAAAATGCCCGTCATTTCAAATATCTTTTTTATATTTTAGGAATACATCTGGAGGGATTTCTGTTGTATGTAGCCAGGTAAGACCTGCATATAACAGATTCTTGATCTATAAATGGATGAGGTTACATAAATGAGCACACTTACTTTCCTTAATGGCATTTTTCCTCAAAGCTGTAGTCCAAGAGTGGGAAGTTAACTGAAAGCAAAACTAATTAGCGTCAAAAAGTTAGCATTAATGTGGAACTGTTGATGCTGGAAATTGCAAACTGTTAATGACTTCATTAAGTCATTAATTCAATAAACTAAACTTTTTGCCCTGTGCATTTTATAATGGAGCTTAGGGAAACCTTAGAACTGAATGAAAAAGGAGAATAGACTGTAACAAAACTTGTTGTTAATCATCTTTAGTTTGGTCTTGTTATACTTCTTTCATCTACTTTCTTCTGCATGTTGTGGTAATGGCAAAGCCATCTTGGTCCCTGCAGTTCAGCTTTGTGAAAACTCTGGACTGTGCTGTATCTCCACCAAATAGTTTTCAGAAGCCATCCTGAAATAGTCATCAAGTTCCAGTCAAGAGTTGATTGTGGATATATTAATTCTTAAAGTTAACCAAGGGGATGCACTTCAAATTTTGACAAATTGCAGTTGATAGGTGTTCCAAAGCTGTAAAAGGTTTTTTTTAAAAAAACAATGTTTGTGTTTTCTTTTCAGGATATAACAGAGTCGAAGCAGGAAATACAATTTTAACTATTCTTGTGTATTTCTAAAATCTGTCTTTACCAATGCCCAAAATTGATAGCCTTGCTCAGTTGCATGCTGCGGCAGTCTAAAGCAAACTCAAGTATTTAATATTGTCTATGCCAGAAAAGTTTGTGATCTGTGTTGAAGTAATCAGTATATTTAATTTCCTTTTCAAACTGCTTCTGTGAAAAATGCTGTGTAATCTATTTCTTGAATTGGCAGGTTTTCTTGTGTATTGAGTGATTTTAAAAAAAGTATTTCTAACTGCTCCAGGCAATGCTTCCACCATGCATCATTACTGTATGTTCTGAAGTACAAGTGATTATAAGAAACACCTTGTAGGAAAGAGGAATTAAGTTTTAAGATGGCAAATGTGGTTAGCACCCCCCATTCCTCCCATGCCTAGCTTGCCAGTCATCTTCCTGTCTCTGAGGAAATGTTCTGAAATAGTTGGGTGACATCATAAATGCTGGTGTTTTGTATAAAAGGCATATGGACTTCCAAGTGTCAAGTAGTCACTAGCTGTAATTATGACAAATCATGATCTAATCAAAAATATGTTTTTTAAGTAGAATTTTGGCCTTGTAGGAAACTGCACATAGTGAACAGCTGGAACATCTTAAACATCTTTGCCTTTTAGACTCGGAAAAAATTGTTAATACATAGCTGGATAAGCACCTTTTCTTTATGTAACAGACAACTTAGAGCTAATGTCCTTAAAATATAGTAAATGGAAATAATAATGTAAGATTATTTCAGTATATTTTCTTGAGATAAAACTGGGGGAAATCCTCCAAAATAGGAAATTAATACAGTATGCTCAAGATGTTGCTCAGCTTACGAGTCAGAAACCACAAACAGTTATGTCTACTTCTTATGTAATGTGGAGTACTCAGTATAGTTATCCTGCAGAAGAGCGATGAATGTAAAGCACGTTTCTCATTCTGATTCTCCCTTGGCCTGGTGCAGGTCTGTACATGCTGATGTCAGATGAAAGACACTAATTACCATTTTATTTGTTAATGTAGCACTTAGAGAGAAATGCTGAGCTTAGAGGCTTCTAAGCCTACCACTTGCTTTCTTCTAGCTGAATGTCTCTTGGAGCAGTCGTGTGGTGAAGGTTGGCTCTGTTGTCATCTGGTGGGAATGGGGAAGGCTCTATGTAGCAGCCAGAATGATTCTGGATAGAAAGGATGGTACACATCCATTCTTGCAAGTTTAGTACTTGCCCTTGGTTTGAGGCTGCTGCCATGATGCCTTAGAGTGTAGAACCACAGGTGTGCTACCTGTAGGAAGGAAACTGAGGCACTGGGAAAGGACCTGTGTTCGACCAACTCTCTTGGGCCAGGAGTAGAACACAGTAGGTTATGCAGTCCTCTGTGCTTTGTTTAGTTCAGAACCAATCCTGAGCTTAGGCCTGAGATTTAGCAAGTTTGAGCCTTCTCTACAAACAGAGCAAAACCACAACTTATTTCTGGCTTGTCACCTTTCAGATGGCGGATAGTAAGGCACAGCGTACAAATTAGTGTGCTAGCAGTCAAGTCTTTTTATAGGAGTTGAGAATGTTCTGAAGAAGGAGAGTAGTTTTATGTGGGTTTTGGAGAGGGAAGATGTTCTCAGATATGAGGCTAGCACCAGAGAAGTAAAACTGTTCAAAAGCATGATATTGGATGAGAAAGGAAATCTGGTGTTCGTTGAGGTTGGAGCTGGAAGCAAAATGTTTAGCAGCAGAAGAAGGGCATTCATTTGAGAAAGTTTGCACAGTGTATGTTGAGAGTCAGTTGCCAGTCTGGGGTAATTCCTGTTTGGACAGAACCCTGAGCCACTAGAAGAGGGGGAGGATCTGCCCCACTGAGTGTAGCTGAGTGTATTTGTTTTAGTATTGCAACTCCTTGAAGGTCATATGATTAGGATAAAAGCCCAGTAATCGACTGTATAAGTAAGCCTCTGAACTAAATTGAACTCTGCCCTTCTTGCAGTTGGCTGATACTGAAGCTTATTTGTTTTCTGCAGTTTATCTGGGGTAATTAAAGCAGGATATTACAACCCAGTGTTTTGCTTGCTTAAACAGTGTTTTTAGCTTTGTATTTACCAGTACTTCTGATTAATTTTATTATTTTTTAAGGTGTGAATCTGTAATGTCTGTTACTCTTTCAGGTTTTTCTCATTAAAGAAAGAAATGTTATTGCACCCTATAAAACAGTAAGAGTAAGTACGTATTTTTTCACTGTTCTTAGAAAACCGGAGTTTTGTAAGGATTTATGTTCTTATTTCTGAAAGAGTAAGATAATCATCATTTGAGGAATATGACAATAAAGCTTAAAAAGAAAAAGCAATTGCATATTGAAAAAACACGTTGGAATTCTTCTGTGATGGCTTTCTGATACTTCTTGGAGGACATGCTGCAGACTTGACACTTGCCATGTACCTTGACGTGCAGCTCTATGGGCTCAACAGAGCTGTCAGCTGACAGCTGTGTGCAGTGGACACTGCATCCTGGCTAAGTGGCTTCTCCTCAGCTCTGCTCAGACCTGAGGATGAGAGATTGCTAATTGATATTTCCCAGCTGAGTGCTTCTCAGTTCAAAGAAATGGCAGATGAGGCTGCTCACAGCAGAAATTGGAGCTTACTCCTGGTTGTTTTCTGCTAATGGGGTCAGTCTGCTCCATTTCTGAGCCTGGAGGCTTCAAGGCATACGAATAAGGGTTCTTTGCTTAAATTGTGAGATTAGTTAAGACACAAACACAAATTAAAAATTCAGAGTTAATTAACATATTGTCCAGGAATTGAAAAAAGACAGAATTATATTTCTCAATGTATTTGTTCGAGTAAGAAATTTCAAGAATGATGGAGTCCCTAAATTTGCATTACTGTAATCAACAGCAGAGAGGCAAGAGAGGATCTCTGTTCTCTCAACAACTGCTTGGGGTTGGTTTTGTGATTAGATCTGCCTTTAAACTAGGACTTTAAATTACTTTTTTTTTCTTTGTTTTATTCCTGTAATTCTTCATGTCCTGAACTGCTGCACTGTTTTGTCTTCTAGTCCTTCCATGATCTGTTTTGCAGCCAATGTGCAAGATTTATTAAGTATCACACAAATACCTTATCCCATTGCCAACACAGTGAAAAAGAAAAGAATCAGAAGGGTTGTTTGGAAAGCTTTTCACTTAATTTTCTCCTAAGTTGTGATGCATCCACAGCTAAAACATTTCTGACAGTTAACCATTACAATTTACTTTGCTAAAGTGCAGCTATGTTTCTGCATTTTTAAACAAGAAATCTAGTTCACCTTCAGTCTTTTCTGATTTTTTTATTGTTGCTGCTAAATATCTTCTACTTGAATTGTTGCCAGTTCCATATATGTCACTGAGAGTTGGAATTGAGAAATACGTTTTATCCTCTGTGTCTTTCTTTGATTGTTTCAGATCAGTTACAAAATACTGAGCTGTTGTCTTTGCACACAGCTGGAGAGCTGCAGAGACAACTACTCACAAAAACTTCCACATTGTTGTGTGTAAGCAGTCCTTGTAGACCATTCACTAGGATTTCTGAGACCTGTGGTTTTTTCCTGTTGAAGGAAAATGATGCTCTGGGTGAAATGTTACAAGGCTTTTATCTAAATTGCTACTGAATTTCATGTCTCCCTGTGATCCAGTTCCCTTTACTCTTTGAAGCATGCTTTCCTCTTGCATTGCTGTCAGTTCAGTTCAGACCACATACTAATGTATGTGAAGATCATCTTGATTTTCATGTCTTCCTTCCTTCAGTTTAAAATTAATCCAATTGTATCTACTGAGCAATGTCTTGTCATAGTCTTACTGATCACTTTGTTGGCTTTTTTAAAGTCTAGCCTGAGAAATCACAAAACCCTACAGAAACACATTTGGTACAGTTTTGTGCTACATTCAGGGCTCATGAAAGGATCCAACAATCTTTGCTAAATATGAGTTGTGTGTAAAGTTAGTACCAGTTTATCCATACACATACTTTTAATATATTTAAGTTAAAACCAGAAATATGTACTATAAAATGGCACTTAAGAAAGCTGGGAAAACTTTGGAGGATAAAAATGAGTGTGCCACATATGCTAGGTGGTCTGTTAGTGAGGCTTTTGTAAATGACTAGTCAAAATAGGCTGCAATTAGATTTGGGATCTTTTCAGCTCAGAATTACTTACGTAGATGACAATGACTAACTTTTTCAGCCTAGTCTTTAAAGATTTGTCTTTCATCTGTAAGAAATACAATAGTTGTTTAAATATAACATGTAATTTGCTACTTCTGTATTTGCATGTGTTAAAAATAGATATTAAAATAGGTACTACTTCTGCATTTACTGGTGTTTGCTCTACATTAACTTGTTCACTTCAAAGCTATTGTGCTGTATGGTATTAAACAACAGAGAAAATACTGTACAGAGAGCTTTCCACAGGGAAGATATATTTGTAAAGAGAAAAAGATCAGGTTTTACATCTGCTTTTGGAATCTTTGCAATATAACACAATCTTTAATAGCATAGTTTTATCAGGTTTTAGCATTTTATTATTTAGGAGTTTTTATTTTAGTTTAGTTTGATTTTATTTTTTTTCTGCTGAGTTATGTTTGAAATTAATTTGTAGTAAAAATACTTTTAATTTTAGGGTAAAACAGAACACTTATTCCAACTGGATGTTGCTGGGAAAGTAGGGGATGTTGTGCAAACCCTACATCAGGTATGTGATTATTTGGTATCCCTGCATAGCTCATCACAGTATCTTTTGATTTTTAATGTAGAGCTTTATCTGTTCTTAAGGTGAAAATCTTGGAGTATCTATTTTTAAAATGTAGAATTGAACACAGCAGCTAGTTCTGACAGCTATTGTAAGTGACCCATATTAGCTTTTAGTACGCAGGGTGGTAGTATGCAGGCAAAGTAGTAGCATGGCAGTAGCAGTGAACAAGTATATCCTACTTTAAAAAGAAATAGTAATAGATCTTTTAGTATGCTGTCACCAAGAGTGCTAAAGCCCCTCCTGTTTCTGTTGACTTCTGAGCTGTGTGGGAGATCTCTGTGCTATTTCACTTAAAACTCGTTGTTTAGCTTTACAGGGCTTCTTGTCTAGATAAGATGGGAGATCAAGCTGCCATGGTAAGTACCTGATTATTTCTAATATCCCTGTTTACGAAATTGTGATATCACTGTTTAATAGTTAAGTTCTCATTGCATTTGAATCAGAGACCATACTAATTTTTCTTTCCTTCTATGTTAGATAACTGCTATATTGCAATCACGCTTGGCTAGAACTTCATTTGATAAAAACAGGTACTTGTCTAATCACTTTCTACTGGGAAATCACTTTCCTCTTGTTGGTTGATTAGTCTACTGTACTTGATAGTTAGATGACTGGTTGGGTTAGTGTAAGTTCTCCAATTCAGAGAGTTAGCTTCTTTGTGTTCTGAAGCGTCTGGAATGGAGAGTGGGAAATTCTGTGTTGTGAAGATGAATGTATTACTTTGTCTCCAAAACGTTTCATTTATCTGTGAATTTGTTGCAATTGGGCATCAGTATATGCCAAATAAAACTACAGTTTTAGAAAAGTCAACTGGCTTACTTCTCTGAGACTGGTGCAGAGTGTAGCAGTGTTCCTTTCTGGAGCGCCTGTTGAAGTGGAGGTCTCAACAAAGAACTTCTTCCTGTGTAAAGCAGGCTTAGTGAAGTCCCCATTCTGATGTCCCAAGGCTACAAGCTAACTGAAACCTTTCTAAATAATTTAAGGGTGCCTCTACCAAAGTAAGAACTGGAGGTAAACTTACTCCTTTTCTTCACTTGTAGATTTCAAAGCATTTCTGAAACGCTGCATATGGAATGTAAAGCAGAAATGGTGACGCCACTGGTGACTAATCCAGGGCATGTGTGTGTTACTGATGCTAACTTGTACTTCCAGCCTCTTAATGGATATCCTGTAAGTGCCTCATAGATGGTCTTGCATACAATGTGAGCACGCTGTCCTGCTAGGGGACAGTTTTAATTTTCTGTACTATTTCTTTGAAATGCACGTAGAGCACATCTCCAAGAAGACTACTTTCAGTTATATTTAGAAGGTCATTAGTTTTCCTTTGATCTCTGCTGCATTCAGTGTATCTCTTCGTCTGAGGCTTCATTCTGTGCTAACTTTCAAAGTTTACCTCCTGCTGACAAAGCACAAAATGTCCTTTGCTCATTCTCTATTAATGTTTGAAGATCAGTACTTGTAACATTTCATTTAAGATAAATCTCTTCATCTTAGTCTGATGCTGTTCCAACTTAGTGAAAGCTTTATACCTATGGAGTT
Source organism: Ifrita kowaldi (assembly GCA_013398055.1). NCBI lineage: Eukaryota > Metazoa > Chordata > Aves > Passeriformes > Cinclosomatidae > Ifrita > Ifrita kowaldi. The sequence goes on from VZRS01011893.1 coordinate 283,266, forward strand.
TACTTTGGGAGCTCTTCACTAGGTTTTCTATTAAACTGATCATTTCTTTCTCTGGAGGAAAGCAGAGTACATGTTGCAGATGAATTACTGCTTTGGATCTTTGTCATAGAAATAGTAGTGATGGTCTTAGCAGGCCACTGACTTAGGTATGATTTTGTGAAATACCTTCAGTATGGACATGGCAGTAGCACAATCACCAGTAAACTTTAAATATCAGAATAATTTTCTTTTTTTCTACTCTGCTTGTCAGCGTGTGAGATTGCATCAGCAGCCCTGGTGCTGCTCCAGCTGGATGTGACTGGTCCTGCAGGCTGGTGGAGCAGTCTGGCCAGGGAGGAAGTACCAAGATAGACCCATCCTCTAATCCCAATGCTGTGCTGCCAGTTCCCTCCACAGGGCTGAGGACTGAAGCACACCTCTAGTCCTCTCATCCACTGGTACCCTGTGGGGGAAGAAATGAATCTGCCTAACTTGAGTGCCCTACGGACAAGGAAAAGATGAGCAGAAGATTCAGTGGAGTCTGGAGACTCAGACACAGGGAAAATAAAGGGAATGCTCTGAGTGCTCTGAAAGGAACGTTGAGTTACAGAGATCATGTCTGTGACAAGAGGAAGGAATGTTTGGAGCTAGTACAGAGAATGGAAAAGGGAATTGGAGAAAGTGTGTTTGACAAAGGAGGAGGAATTTGGGGTACAGACTTTTTAGCAGGGCCTTTTGCAGTAGGTAAAGGGTAATAGTTTTAAACTAGACCAGGCTAGATTCAGGCTACATAGAGAAAAAAAGAAGTTTTTTACTATGGGGATGGTAAAACAACGGCACAGGTTGCCCAGAGAGGTGGTGGATGCCCCATCCCTGGAAACATTCCAGGTTAGGTGGGACCAGGCTCTGAGTAGCCTGGTCTAGTTAAAGATGTCCCCGCTCATGGCAGTGGGGTTGGACTAGATGGCATTTAAAGGTCCCTTCCTACCCGAATTACTCTGATTCTGACATGCTGGAAGTCAGTCCAGGCAAGGAAAAGGGTTTCAGTGGGATAACGGTGCCGTTCTGATTCCACCCGCCAGGTGGCACCCGTGGCACAGCTTGCCCAGCAGCCCAGGGGGCTCCCTTTTAATACCGTTTATTGTGTTCTGCTTCTCTCGTGCATGAGCATCGTTACTGGCCACAGACTCGGGGATAACACACTGCTGCTTGCTCATTCCTCAACTGCTTTGCTATTCAGGCGAAAACCAACTGCAAAGACTAGCTGCCTCTTTTTAACATAACTGCTTAGCATCACTATCCATCTGCTAAAATGACATGGATGGATATTGTTTTCATATTGCTGGTATCTATAGTCAAGAAAGACTTCAGATTGTCTGAGGAGGGTAAGGTAGAAGAACATAAACCTACTAGAATGTCTCCATCTTTTTTTCCCCCTCCCTCATCCCCCCACAGAAACCAGTAGTACAAATAACACTGCAAAATGTGCGTCGCATCTATAAAAGAAGACATGGGCTGATGCCACTGGTAAGCTCAAGTATTTATTTTATTTTAATATCTTGCTGTATATATGGTTTCTTAAAGTGACCAGCTGAAACAGTCTGCATCATTAGGTAAAAGCCATGTGTTCTTAAAAACTCTGTATTAAATAGTGAAATAGTACTCAATGATCCTTTCCGGTTTTTCAAGTGTGTTCTTTTCCTGTGTTGTCAAAAAGATAAAACCAGAGTGAATTCTGACAAGGATGAAAAACTTCTTTCATAAGCAGTCAGTATAGGGGAAGGGAGAAGGGAGTGCTATCAGGGAGCAATTCATTCCATTTATCTCAAACACCTATCACAGGATAAAATGAATTTCTCTCTCAGGGTGTATTTTCTCTGGATTGATTTGTGGAGGAGGTTTGGTCACTGCTTCATATTGAGACTAATGTGGAGTGATGAGTCCCACTATACATGACTTAGGAATGACAAGAGTTCTGCAGTGAAACCTCAGTGGTGTGCTTTCAGTGTTAGTACTGAAATTTCAATCTTGTAGAAATTTTTTTTTCTCAAAACACATTTAAACCAAATATACTTTTTTTTTGCCTAAGTGAATGGAGTGATGCAAAGAATTAAATGTCTATTACCTATGCTTAATCAATCCATACAGAGCCAATCTATTGGCTCAGTGTAAACTGAATGCTGTTATGATTGGAAATAGAAAATTTAATAGGTTAGATTTTATGGGAAAAACTGCTACCCAGTATAGAGTCATAAGTCTTGCATATTAGTAACTAGAACATTCTGTTAGAAACCACAAGTACTACAGCTTGTCAATAATTGCTCTCATTTGTTTTCCCCCCACCTTTAACTTTTCAGGGACTTGAAGTATTTTGCACAGAAAATGATCTGTGTTCTGACATCTACTTGAAATTCTACAACTATCAGGATCGAGATGAGGTCTATTTCCTTATTGCAACATATATAGGTTTGCAGTATTTATTTATTAATGTAGTGTGTAGTACCTTGTGAAGGGAAATTTGTCTGGGTTTTGCTCTGTTGATGTGGGGGAAGAATGAGAAGAATAAACATATATAAGCTGTAACAATTTTTAATAGAAATAAGCAAAGATCAAAATGAATGTTGTGCAATGGCATCTGTTTGGTTGTGTTTGAAGAGCTGAGTGTGAAAGCTGAGGTGGCATTATTAAGGCAAAACTAATTCTTTGATTTGCAACTTGATATGCACTGTCATTTAACAGCCCCCTTTCCCCCCAGCGCTGCTTCAAGAAAAAAAACAAACGAAAAATCAAACAAATGAAACAAACAAAACCACAAAACTCTTATCTTCACAGCAAGAGATAAATAAGATCCACACAGCTAAATTGTGTTTTTCTGAAAAAATATAGACTAGCTTGTGTGTGGATCCCCCAGGCCCTCAGTTAAGACCCGACTGAGAAACCTCATGTAATAGGTGGATTTCCAGTGCACATATAAATAGCTGAACTTTCCTCAGTCTTGGGAGTGGCTGATGAAAATTACCACAGTTAAATTCCCATTTCTGTTAAATGTTGTATGCATTAATTCCTAGAAAGTGATGGATATTTTTTGCAGATTGTAAACAGAAAATTCCTAAAATGTGTGTGTCCTGGAAAAAAGGGAGAAAAAGACGGAGTTTCTCTGTAATTTGAAACACTAAAACTCATATTTAAAATGTTTATGTAAATTTTGTGCTATTTTATTGTTGTACCAGGACTCTAGTTCTGTTTCAATGAATTCACCTAAATATCAGTTGACGTTTCCCTTGTGCTTCATAAAGAAAAATGGAAAGGCCATGAAGGAATGGTGACTTTCCTTGGGAACTGTTTCAGTCTTAGATTTTCCTTTGGAAAGGAAATAGATTCTGACATCATTTTCTTTGTATTGAAATAGCTGCATGCTGTTACCCTGCTTCAGACTTTGTTTTCTAGATAATTTTCTAAGGTGGAATTTCAAGGAGTAGATGAAAATGCTGATGATGGAGCTTAGTAAAATAAAAAAGGGTGAGCCTTTTCTCTGAAAGTGTTTGTAGCACCTTGGCGTCTCTCCCTGACAGCAGAAGAGCTTCTCTTTTAAGGTGCTAACACTTTTTATTTGTAAAATTTAAAGTACCTAAGTGAAGGAAAGGTTGGAATATGATTTTCTACCCTATGCTGAGCTAAAATAGAGGCCTGCCATAGTCTAATCCGAGTTTCTTTCTTGACGTTGTGCTATGGTTGCAGTCCTTCAATTCTGCTATTTCAGGCACTTGCCTAAATGCTGTATACTGAATCAATGGAAGAAAGTTTAAAAATAAATAAATAACCCAGTTTTCCAGGAGCATACCTTGACACTACAGCTAATAAGCAGAGAGTAGTGCAGTTTGAATTTCTTGAGCTCCTGCCTATACTTCAAAGAGAACTCCAGGTGCATAATTTTTACTTTTTTGAGTGTGGGTCAAGTTTTCTTTTCCTCTACTCTCTGTTTCATTGGATCTGAAATTAAATCCTGTTCATGTACATACATGACTTCTTTCAGCAAGTTATTGATAGTGGATGTCCTTGGTTGCAGTAGGAAAATATATTTTATTTTTGCTTGACTCTAGCAGAACTGAGTCTAGAAATTTGAAATCTTAAAGGTTGCCAGATTGCTGAGAGAGTTGTTCATGGTCTGCAAATATTTTTCCATTCCTATGTAAATATTCATCTATTTTTACTGTGTTTGGTTTCAGAACTCCTTCTTTATGATTTTTTTTCCTGGCCAAATGCAATTTAGGCCCATTTGTAGGGACATTAAAAAGCTATGGTAGCTATGGAACATGAAGTTGCCAATTAATTCTTACTTGTTCTATTAAGAAACTATGCCCGTAATTATTGTATAGTATCTTGCATAATGTTAATCACGGTATAATTGGGGGGTGAAACTCCAAACCTCACAACTCTTAATGTTTTATTTTATTTTAGAAAATCATATTGCAGAGCACACAGCTGAAAGTTATATGTTGCAGTGGCAGCGAGGACATTTATCAAATTACCAGTATCTTCTCCATCTCAACAATCTGGCTGATAGAAGCTGCAACGATCTCTCCCAGTACCCTGTATTTCCTTGGATCATAGCAGACTACTCTAGTTCAGTGTTAGGTATGTGTATACAAAAAGGCATGTTAGTGCCTCATGACCAACCTGAAATGTGTGTGGGGCTTTTACGCTGCGTAAAGTTCATGTTACATCAAAATGAACCTGGCATTAGTGATCTTAGATGTTTTCTTGTGGACTTACCTCTACCCTTTAGCTTAGGGGATAAAATACCGCACCTTTTTCTGTTAAGTATTGCACTCCTGAGATACAGAGTATGCACCAAGCATCTGCTTGGTTGCTTTGCAAATCAGCAGTACTGAGCTTTCAAAAACTTTCTGTGATTCTTATAAATGGAACAGAACCATGGAAAAGTGAAATGACTTTTTTTTTTTTAACAAGTTATGCACACTGAAATGTGTAGAATCCAGGTGTTCTTTTATAATTCTTAGCATTGCAAATTGAATGCAAGAGGCCGACAAGGCTTGTGCCTAAATAGACTCCTTGATTAAGGGTCTTAGTATGGATGCTGAATAAGCTTCACAGAGAAATTCTCCAGCTCTCTGCAGCATTTTGTGAGAGCTCTGTCTTTCCCGTGCAAGCAACTCAAAACAATGTTATGGTTTTGTAAACTTCTTGCACCTCCAGGTTGTTTTGCAGAGTTGTTATGGTTCTAACTAGAAAAACACTCAGGATGAGTGCCTTAGAACTTGATCAATCCCCTTAGGGGGTGGATGGCAAAAAACCAATTACTTTGTGCCATCTAATACACTTCTGTGAACTAACATGTAAAAGTCTTCTAAGAGACCATTAAAGCGCTTCCATTTATCCCTGAGCCTGGACTTCGTGTCGTTTCTCTGCTCGTCCGTGGGGAAAACAGTGACATCTTAGTGCAGTTTGTGATGGGAGTTAGTCCTTTTGAGGACTGTGTCCCTCTGCAAGAAGCAGAGTAGGGGAATCTCGTGGTATTCATTAGCACCTGCTCAAACACTTTAATCTGATTGTATGGTGGGACTTAACTGTAGCCTGACAGAATGGTTAGTGAGTAGGAAGAAGATGATATGGCTGCTTTTGTGCCTTTGGTAGCAGGACCTTGACCACATGATACTACTTGTAATAACTGCCCCATATATTAACTATTAGTTCTTAAGCAAGAGGCACGAGATTACATAGACTTGGAAGGAAGATTGGTAGCCATTTACAGTACGACTTTATGGGACAGCAGTTAGTAGGGAGGGAGAAGATTACTAGAGGGGTTCTGTGTTGGTTTTTGTTTGCTTTGTTGCTGCTTGGATAGGTTGGGGGTTTTTTTGTTTGTTTTTAAATATTGATTAGAGTATGTTAATCTCTAACAGAATGCCTGGAGTCTATAACCATGGGTTTGGTTTTTTTAGATCTGACAAAGCCTGAAACATTTCGTGACCTTAGTAAACCAGTTGGTGCCCTGAATAAGGAAAGGCTGGATAGACTTGTGGTATGTATATCTTGGCATTTATATGCTGAACATTTTGGGCCTTGTACATATTGGCAATAAAAGAAGCTTTGTTCAGCAAGCTTTGGGAATTATGTGTTATGAATTATTATATCTAAAGTTAACTATAAACCTTTTCAGAAGCAAACGTACTTATAACCATTCCACATTTATTTTCCAGCTTAATTTCATCAGTACTGGTTTTGTCAGTACTAATTTAAAATTATTTGAATCCATTTCCTCTCTCTTACTAGCATTTCATACATATAATGCTTTTAAAAGTCTTGCCTTACTTTTGAAATAATATCCCCAAATCCATTTGACCGTATATACGGTGGCACTGAGATGGTATAAACATATATGGATTTATGAAACTTCAAAACCCATGGATTTAAATGTGTAATGTAAAACACGTGTTTGAAAGAAATAAGAAAAAGTAGTAGAAGTCTTAAGTATTTCCATTTAAGAAAAAACTAAATTTGAGGGAGAGTACTTCAGAGAGAGGAAATTTGGATCCATGGAGGTCAGAGCACTAACTTGAAAATTCTATATGCTTATAATAGTGCACCATGTTTTTCTATTTCTCAAGGTAGGCAGGATTTCCTTTCATAAGCTGTCAAACACATAGTTAGAGACTTAGAAGGTTCTCAGTTGCTTGGCTTTTAATTATTTGTTAATAAAAATAATTGGCAATAAATAATTTGACAATAAAATTATTGTCTTGCATGGAAAGTTAATTATGCCAAAATATTTTACGGAACATTAGAAAAAAATATTGCCAGAATAGCTCCATTATATTGATAAAAAAGATTAAAATATTTCAAAATAATATAGCTTCCTAAGGTTGTGGAAGGTGAGAATATGAACAATATTGTGTTTACAGTAACAGTATATAAAGTCTTCCTTCCTTCTGAGATCTGACTTTCCTCAAACAGTTATTGGTTTCGTGCTTACTGCAGTAAAAGTCATTCTGTTTATATTATGATATGTTCTAGAATAATGCATAGGAGCTTCAGACAGGAAGCAATCTTCCAGGTTGATGGAAGTCAGTATGTTCTTCCATACTCTCATTAAACTTGATGTGAAAGACAAAAAGGAAGCATTTGTTTGCACTTCTTTGAATTTGAGTCACTGCAGTTGTGTTAAAGTGAGAGAGGAAAAAAACACTGAAAACCTGGTAGCTTTGGATGATCAGTTACAACAACTATTTTGCTGTATTGATTTACTGCTCTGATTAAAGCTGCATGGTTGTTAGAACTTAAGAGTTTGTTTTATCATTAGAAGAAAAATTGAGGGTGGTCCTGATCTGTGTCTTTAAAAAGAAACAGTGTGCATGTGTTCAGTATTGAGGGAAAGCAGGAGTGCTGATTTGAAACAGATGTTTCTTTCTTCTTCCTGTGTTGCAGACGCGGTATCAGGAAATGCCAGAGCCCAAGTTCATGTATGGAAGCCATTACTCTTCTCCTGGTTATGTTTTGTTTTATCTCGTTAGAGTTGGTAAGACACCTTTTATATGCTCTCTGAGCAGACAGTTACCTCCAAAGCAGGCAGGGTTTGGAGCAGGCTGATGCTGTTTTTCTTTCTCCTAAGCTCCAGAATACATGCTCTGTCTGCAGAATGGAAAGTTTGATCACGCTGACAGAATGTTCAACAGGTTCGTTTACACTTTGTCTCTAACTAGGCGGTTTTGTTTTCAAATATGCATCAATGGGGAGTGCAAAGCCTTAAAAAATACTTTTTCTAACAAATGTGTGATTGATCTGTATTATCTAGTATTGCAGAAACCTGGAAAAACTGCTTGGATGGTGCAACAGATTTCAAAGAGGTAAATGACTGGAAAATTATTCAAGTCTTCTCATTTGTGCTTAGCCTTCTCATCTACTGTCGATTTGAGAGTGTTTGGTTGGAGTGTGTTAGGTTGTTTCTTGTTGCTGTTTGTGCTTTTCAGTTGTGTGGGTTTGGTTTTTGGGTTCTTGGGGTTTTTTCTAAGGCTGATGACTGCATTTTATGAATCCTTTATTAAATGGATATTAATCCTATATCAGCTCCATGTTTGCTTGTCTGTGCCTGCTTTCTGGCTGTTAGTTTAACAGAAGTGTCATTGTGAATACTACTGGAAATACATGGGAATTACCAGAGTGTGAATTAAAGCTGAAAAGATGTAATTTTATCTACTGTTTACTGGAATCTTGTAAGGATTTGGGTGTATTGCAATGCTACATCCAGAGAGGTTAAACTGTAGAAGTAGTATCTTGGGTTTTTGAGCCTTGAGAAACCCTAACTTGTAGAATATGCTGAGAATAATAAACTGTCACATAGTCAATACTGTTAAACTCCTTTATCAAAGAAACATTATTTAATACAGTGATGCTTTTTAAAAAAATAGTCTACAGTTAATGGTTAGATGTGGTGGTATTTAAATAATTGATTTAACCTCTGAAACTTCAGTCATAATTTTAGTTTTGGTCTAGATTTTAGTCTTGACTCTTACTTGATGTCCTAAAAATGAGAAGGTAGAAATGCAGTGAGAGTTCTGAAGATATTCATAGATACTATGGATTTATATGTCACACATTACTTGTTAAAAATGTGTGCCACTCCAAATTTAGCGATTTGTCTCAGAGAACTGTCTTGTAGGGAAAACCTGGAAAGCCTGCCCAACTTTAGGGCTTGACATAGGAACTTTAATAACTTTCTTTCCACTGAATGATCTATTTAAGTGATCAAAACTAAGCTAATACCAAAACTTGGTTGTTTTTTGTTGGTTTTTTCTTTATTCCAGTTGATTCCAGAATTTTATGAAAATGATTCTAGTTTTCTAGTAAACAGTTTGAAGTTGGACTTGGGAAAAAGGCAGGGTGGAAAGATGGTTGAAGATGTTGAGCTTCCACCTTGGGCATCAGGTAATAATAGTCAAACTTCTTGTATTTTTAATTAATTCAAGATTGCTGGAATCATGGTTCTTCCTCAAAAATGTCCGTTCTGGTTTCTTCTAAATGAATTCTTTCTTTAAAACATTGACATAATTAATAGGTGCCTTTTTTTTTAATAAGAAAATTGAGGTTTAGCATGGGGTGTTTGGTTGGCTTTTCAAGAAAGAGGAGGAAGAGAGATGGATACCAATATTGAATGGAATATTTTCTCCTTTAATTAACTTTTCTCTTGTCAGGTCCTGATGACTTTCTTCAGAAGAGCCAAGAGGCTTTAGAAAGTCCATATGTATCAGAACATCTTCATGAGTGGATTGACATAATATTTGGCTACAAGCAGAAAGGACGTGAAGCAGTTGCAGCTCATAATGGTAAATACACGTTTATAGAACTAGCAAAAAAATAAAAAGGGATGTTTCAACTAGGCAGGAATGGTAAATCACAACATATCTGTAATGCTTGTTTTGTGCTTTGAACGTTTGATCCTTATTTGAAATAGTGACTTATCTGGTAGTGTTGCCTGCATGGTGATTTGCATCTTTGAAGATGTGCTTCAGGGGGTGGACAAGATGATTCTGTAACATTGCTGGGAATTGCTTGCACATCAGTGTGGCAACAGAGTATGGAATTAATGTTTCCCAATTAAAAATGAGAGCCTGCAGGGTCTCCACACAAACATGTATTTAACTTTCCTCCACTGTAATTTCAGTGAGAGAATTTCAACGCAATTTCCTCCTCCTCCTGAGAGAATTGGCAAGGGCTCATGGGCTCCAGGTCTCTAGGAGCAAGCATGAAGGAAAAAGTGTGTGTTGGTTTGTCCTTGTATACGTACATAAGACTGCATGTGAGATGTTTTACTGTTTGCAGCCTTGCTCTGAACATGTATCTCATCACAGTGGGCCCTTACAAGGGAGGGTGTTGTGTGACTGCTGGGTCGATGTGTTTATTTACACCTAATGGTATTACCAATGATTAACTTATTCATCAGTCTGATATTTTAGCTGTGTATTTTACTACCCAATAAGGAAAGGCCCTCTTGGTAAAAAAAGAGTAGCAGATCAGATTTTTAGGATGTTTATTCTAGAAACCCTGATCCTTTTGAAGGACTACAAGTAACAGCTAATGTTGAGATAATTTGCACTTAACAACATAGGATATGTTTTGAAGAAAACCTTCCTACAACAGTCCTATGAATAAGCAACTCCTCATTTTGGTACTCAGTACTTTTTACTTCCAGGGTAAGTCAGTTGAGATAGTAAGATTTGTTTTGTTGGGTGGTGGGGTTTTTGGTTTTTGTTAGGTTTTCCTGGGGTTTTTTTCTGTTTGGTTGGGAGGTTTTGGATTGTTTTCCTGTTGTTCATTTCTTTTCAGTGTACTTTCTCCACATGTCCTTAACACATGATTGGCTGTATTTTAGAATTTCAGGGTTTGGCATCCAGTCATACTGTGAGCATAAGTGTCAACCACAACATACCACAGACTGTAAATACAGTAAATCAGCATATAAATTATGGCGCCTATATTTTTACCTCTCAAAAGAGAGCACTAATGAGAGCACTTTTTATGCATAATGTGCTGCTTCTGCTGCAGTATGGAATTTTATTAGCATAATGAATTGCAGACTCTTAAGTAGGTAAGAGAGGCAGAAGGGATCTGTGTATGAATGAACTTGTCTGAGTAAATAATCTTAAGCAAAGGCCCCAAAGTCATTTGCGTCATGGCAATTCGCCTGGAAGGGTAAATACACAAACCTTTCTGATCATTCTTTTTTACTTTCTGTTCCCTGTCTAAAAATTAACCAAAGATCCAGTTAAGCAACTGTGCTTGCTTAGTTATTTATTTATTTGTTTATTTATTGGGGTGTTTAATGAAGTTTAAGTAAGTGATCCTTCCTTTATGAAAGTACTGATTTCTTCTGAAACTTTCTGAAAGTCTCTTAGAAATCCTAAATTTTTTTCAGGTAAAAAAATCCAGGATTAAAATGTAAGACCTCAAACTCTATTGCCTGCTGAAATAGCTTATTTGTGAGTTAAAAAATGCAGCTTTTTTTATAGGAAGACAAACAAAATGAGCCTTGTATATCTACATTGTACAAATAAACTTTTTTTTCCAGTGTTTCACCCATTAACTTATGAAGGAGGAGTGGATTTAAACAGGTAATTTAACAAGAATCTGAATGTTTTTGTTAAAGCAGTTAGCTAAGTTTCTCAGTATCTCTCAAAGTTCTCTGCTGGCTGTAGAAGGGCTCTGTATATGAATGGTGTTTCTCTTCCATTTTGTACTTCCAAATATGCAGAGAACCAGCATCATGTTCTCAGTTTTAGCTTGCATTGAAAGATTGTTACTTGAACATTTCTTCAGTCTGGCTTTCATGAAATTGCTTCATTTTCTCAGTCATTGAGAATACTGTCATTTTACATAAAGAAAATTACGAAGCCGTTATATGATTATGAACCTGCAATAAATCAGTTCTTTAAGAATGTGTGATGGCCTATAGTGCTGTAGTAACTGCACATGCAGGCCCATGCCTTCAGGGGAGGGGAGGGAAAAACAGTACTTGCCTCCTTGGCTTAATTATATATCTTGTTTTGTAAAGTATCATGGACCCCAATGAAAAAGTAGCTCTGCTGACACAAATCCTGGAATTTGGACAGACGCCAAAACAGTTGTTTACAACCCCTCATCCTCAAAGGATAACTCCGAAATTGAAAAGCTTGTCTCGAACATCTAGTCACAGCATTTCCATAGCTGAGTCCCCAGGTAAATGTTTAATAGATAAACTGACAATGTAAAGGATTTGTAATTTTGAGTAGTATCTTTCTCCCACAGGATCTCATTATACAACTCTCTTGGCTACTTTCCCTGTAAGCCAACCCAAGATAAACCCATGAACTAAATTTTAAAGAAAAACAAACTAGACTAGTTTCAAATTTGAAAATACAGATGTTGCCGTGTATTTTGCCTTCTGTTCCAGTGGTCTCTTCTGGGGCTGTTCAGCCTCTGCTTCTGAAGGTGTGGGAGGGCTGTCATCCTTGGCCTTTCCTGACACTTCAGATTCAAGCTGATATGACAGCAGTTGCACTGATCATATCTGCAGGGATTTTAAATGATGTAAAGATTTGTTCGGGTTTTTAACAGGAATGTCTTAGGGATAATCAGTTAATCGGATTGATCAAAGTAAACCCTAAGAGCTTAAATTAAGCATCTGAATTTTTTTCCCTTTTCCATGACTTGAATGAAAATCTAAAGGGAATTTTTTTCCCCCCTACATACTGTAGGGCCAGAGTTGATTGAATAACTTTCTTCAAGAAAAGGATTGTAATGCCCTCACAGGGTTCTGTTCAAGGCCAGACTTACACCATTTCTCTGAAACTGAGATGCTATTGTCTTCATAATGTATATAGTGATTTAACTATAAATTGGGCTGAAGATTCAGCCCAGGTATCACTTGGAAAGGTTTTTCACATTTGATTGTCTTCAATTCATTTACTATTTGATGGCCTTCACTTTTAAGCAGAGGAGTGGCAATGAGTGCTACTTAGCATGGCAACCTGTAGCATCCAGGTGGCAAGAGTGGCTTTGAAAGTTGTATGTGGTAATAGTAATGGTCATATGTATTAAGTAGATGTGGTGGTTTGCTGCCTAAGTCATTAATTCACACATCAACAGTTTCTCTTGGGTTTGACCTTTTTATAATAACCAACATCTAATTATCTCAATTTTGTCACATTTTTCATCCCTTAACTTTTGCAACAGTGAAATGAAATTGTGACACTCTTAACAGAATGCAATAGAATAATCAAATCATATACTGTATTGTAGCAGTAAATGGCTTTTCTAGTTCTTTTCCATCTGGAAAACCCTTGACATTTCAAAGGACATCAAAACATCACTGCAGAGTATTTGAGTTTTCTTTTTTTGTTTGTTTGTTTTCCATTTTGAAATTATATTTTGTAAAGTCTGCAGTTTAAAAGCACTAATTTGGTGAGAAAAATCTTGGTTTTGACTGTGTAAGCCTATGCAAATTCATCAAGAGATTTGGGGAAAAAGTTAGTGATCTCGTTACTCTCTGCATTAGCCTAAGGGTCTTATTCCTGAAGCTCTGCATGATTTCTGTACTTCCATGTTTATGTCAGCTACCTAGGTATTTGAAATATGTCTTTTTATTTTCTCTTTGTGATGAAACTTCATTGTGGCATTTTATTTCAGTTTCTCCAAATGAAGAATCGTTTGAAGATTTGACAGAAGAAAGTATAACACTTGCCTGGAACAATATTGCCAAACTAAAATTAGATAAGCAATATAAAATTCACAAAGAGTAGGTACTATTCTTTTCAGTCAAAATTCTTCCATTAAATTGGAGTGGGGGGTCTGTGTATCAATCTGAATGATGGGTTAGGGTTTAAGGTAAATACTTTTCTTTGTGAGATGACTTAGTGATTTGCTTATGCAAGATGAATTTGAGTATATGATGGGTTATGAATCCAGGGAAGGTATTTGTCAGCTTGATTTTTGCTGTTGTTTTTCCTTAGCTCTAGATCTGTCTAAGTTCATTACCATTTTAGTACCTGAAGCAGATATTGATTACTCTTCTCTAAAACAGATAAGAGCAGCCAGATAAAGACTTCTGTTTATTTTTTTTTATAACACCAGGAGGACCCAACTTCTTCATCCCATCTGATTTGAAAGGTTAAACACTTAAGTTTTTCTACTGTACACCTCAAGCTGCTGCTGTGTGAGCAGTTTGCCAAGTCTCCAGCTATAGGTTTTCAGAAAGTTAATCCAGGTACCAAACTACTGTTCTGAAGGATTCTTAGGGAGTCAAGAGTCAGTAGGGGCACTTCAGGTGAACTTTGAAAATACCTAATAATGAACAATGTCAGCTATATTTTAAAGGACATATTTTTCTTTGGCTCCATCTCTTGTCCTAGTGACTGGGCTGGTTATGAGGATTTCTAACTACCTTGGGTCCCGCTACTTTCTTGGTGACTGTAATCCAATCTAGGAAAACATTATCATGTCCCTAAAACAAGGTAGTATTTGTAGTGAGAAAATTGTTACCAGATTGTTAGCATTAGAGAAATCCTGATCCTGAAGAGACTCAAATTTCAGCTTCTGATTATTTTTGTTACTTCTTTTTTTCTGAAGACTGCTGAGAAATAATGAGACACAGAGCTGTGTAACAGAACTTTGGCTGTGCAGGATGCTCTGTGCTTCCTAATTCCCTGACATAAGCTTTGTCTAAATTTCTACCTATAGTGACGTTGCCAATGTCAACTTAAATGAGAAAAGATGTGCAAGTTCCAATTCCTGACACTTGGGGTATTCAGTATCTGCTTGTAGGCAGCTTCCTGACTATTTGTAGCTAATCCAAAATTGGAAAAACTAAATGTGAAACCATTTGTCCTCTCACATGGGCAAGTCCCTTCTGATGAAGATGGAGTTCTTACAGAACACTATGGGGATCCTGTCCTGGTGTTTCACATATTATGTCAAGGTATATTTATGTCTCTAGGCAGATAACACACCACTGTAGTGTTTTTATTCTCCTTGAATGTCTTAGCTCTTACAGAGCTCAAATAACAGATTGCAACTGTAGTCTATTTACAGTATGGTGGTGAAGTTTCAAAACCTATGAAGTCACCCACAAGCTTACTTGTATTAAACAGGGCAATTACTGGAATAGCTGTCACTTGCAATGGGTCTTCTGTTTTCACTACATCCCAGGGTAAGTATTGCACAGGTATTTACCAACCTGCAGTGTAAATGCAGGTTAATGGGGTTTTTTCAACAAAAGGGCATGAAACTGAAATACATATCTGACGTAATTAAATAGCTTAACTATATGAATGTGCTCTGTTTTAGATGAGTTTGACTCAAGCATTTCAGTATTATTTAGGCTTGGAAGATAATTTCCGTAATAATAATAATGGAAGTTTGTCCATTTAGATACCAGAGTTCTCTTGGAGTTTGTTGAGTTTGGGGTAGTCCATCTGTAACTGGTACAAAACAGGGTAGTTCCAAGTCACAAGCTTTATAAAGGGTTTCTCAGAGACTATGAGAAACCTGTGTCTGCTTCTCATAGTAAGATATTCAAGCAGGAACAAAATTATTAGCTTCTAGAATATAAAATAGTCCTTTTATCTTCTATTTTGTCCCTTGTCCTCAGATTCAACTTTGAAGATGTTTTCCAAAGAATCAAAAACCATCCAGAGAAGCGTGTCCTTTTCAAATATGGTGAGTTGCTGTCAAAATAAGGAGATCATTGGGAATCTTCTGAAAGCTGCTCAGAGAGATGGCTCTTAGCATCCATCAATGCCTCTTTTCTTTCCCCTGCCTACTCAGTTTTATTGTGTGTGAATAATTTAGCAGAGTGAATTGAGACTCTGTCACGCCACCAGAGAGACAGAGCACATTCTGCAAACATGGGGAAGGAGCATTAATTGGTTACACTGGCTGTGTTCTGAGTTGCCCTGCTATCCAGGGAAGACCTTGTGGTAGACGAAGATAGTCTGGCATCAGCAGAGGTGTCTTCCTGAGCAACCTTGAACTACCACTGGGACCAGAATTGCAAAGCTTAAATTCCACCCATGTGCTCACATCCAGCATTGCCTTACTGCACCCAAGTGTTTGAAGCCTGAGTCAGCCAGCAAAGGAAAACCAAACACAGGGAGTGGAATCTGTGCTGGGTGAAAATGAGCCATCCTTCCTCCATGAGCAATGATCTCAGCAACTTCTGAACAACATTTTTCCCCTGTTCCTAAAAGAGCTGGCAAAGGGATTCTGAATTTGATTTTCTGTGCTTGAGCACTGTGGCCAGACCTGGGTCATAAAAATACGCTCCCAGTTGCCACGTTCAGTCTTCTATTGGTGCAAGACACCAAGATACATCAGTTTTCTCTCTACCATCATCTCTGGGGGGAATGAGAATGGCAAATGTGTTGCCCAGACAGAAGCCGTAGCATGTTCTGACTGGTCCCCAAATAAGCTGCAGGATCAAGACTGTGGTTTGCCATGGGACACACTAGCAGGTGAATTGAGATACATCAGTTCCTAATGCTTCAGCAAAGGGAAACTTTGGAATATTGCTTCTTGGCACTGTGGAAAGGGAGCTCTTTGACTCCTAAGCAAAAAGTCTGTTTTTCATGAGGAGACCTTGTATAGTCTTATTCTTCTCCCCTGTAGTTTTAGTGCTGGTCTAGACACTTACAGTAATGTAGTACAGCAAGGAGTAGTCTTTACAGTCCAGCAGCGTACTGTTTTTCAAGTAGACCTAAAACATGACCAGTAATGACATCAAGTAGAAGCACTGTGCTGATTGTTGGTTTTTTCCTTGCCATTTACAGTGGTAGTAACTGAGCAGGTATCTGTAAATAATGTTTCTCGTTGAGTAGCAGGAATTAGACAGCTATATTTGTTCTTTGGAAGAGCTCAGCTGATAAGTACCTGTGATGGAGAGCAAACATCAAAAGAAATCTGCATTTTTAGATTCTGTTAGCTATTTGAGTCTAGAATTGGCAGCAGCTTAAAAGATGATATGACCCAGTTACTTCTGAGTGAGGAATTACATACCATGTCCTTGAAATACCAGCTTCTTTGGAAAGATCTATCAGTTCTGCATGTATTTCTGGATGTCTCTGCTACCTTTATTTAACAGAGATTAAGTATTCTTGCTGTTCAGTGTCCAACCTTTAAGGTTTTTCTTGGTCAGTGTTCATATAACATCTGCATGTTATGTTTATAGATTAAAATGCTTCTTGTTCTCCGAAAGCATGTTAATATACTTCTGTTAAATTTGGGGTAAGAAATTGAATACTACGTTTTTTTTTTTTCTTTCAGGCTTTGTCATCTTGTCTGATCTTACCAGGAGATACCACTGTCATAAGTTCTTCATGGGACAATCATATGTGTGTATTTATTTCCTATTGACTTTATTGAATTGCATGGGGTGCCTTGGTTGTTATGTTTATGGTTTTAGGTAATGATACAGACATTCGTAGTTAAAACACAGTGTCTGTGTTTCTATTTCTTTCCACTAGATTTCAGTTAGAAACTACAGAAACAAAGTTACTTTATCTAGAAAAAAATCCCTTAAGTTTTACAAAATGTAATGCTTTTGTAACCTTCCCCTGTTAGATATTTTTATTCAATCGCATTTGGAAGACAGCAAGACATCCTAATGGGCCATGATGATGCAGTCAGCAAGATCTGTTGGCGTGATGGGCGCTTATATTCTGCATCTTGGGATTCCACTGTGAAGGTTTGTAGATGGGGTTGTTACAGTTGCATAACTATTTATAGCCAGCACGTTGTAATATTCAGACAGCCAAATGCTTTGGGCTGGATGTACCTCTTGTACTAGAGTAATAACCTAGCTAGTATCACAGTAAGTTTACTTTAGAGTTTCATTTAGCTTTAGCTCAACCGTTTCAATGCTAAAGTGTTATTTTACAAGCAATTTTATTCATTCTAACTTACTGTAAAAAATGAGGATTCTGAAGACAAACTGTATTTGTTGGAGGAACTGGAATGTTATGTAACTTTGGCGATTCTGTTTCCTGGGTGGAATAGACTTCTAAAATGTTTAATAATTTTCTAGTTTACATTATCCAGCTAACGGGACCAGAAACTTGCTAATTTAAAGAGCATGCTTACAGTTAGGTGGAAAGATAATTTGGAGGCTAGACACAGGAAATAATTTCCCAAAGCCTGCTGTGTATGATTTTTTGGTAAGTACACGTTCAGTGCAGTGATATACCCACTCTTAGGTAAGCTCTGTAGCTATCTGGAATCAGCAGAGTTGTCTTTAGCACGTGGCTCTGCTTAGGCTAAATGAGTTCAGGTGCCATTTCTTGCTGTATTCTGCCACGTAGGCAAGGCCCATAGTGAACACCAGCAGCCCTCCTTGTACTGTGAGAGTTCAGCACTGGAGGAATTCATCTGGGGTTATACTACTGCTTCCGTGAGCAAACTTAACTATCTGTGTTGTAGGTGTGGCACTGTGTTCCTGGAGAGGCCTTGAGCAATAAAAAACACCACTTTGAACTGCTTGCAGAGTTAGAACATGATGTTAGTGTAAGTATGTTACAGTATCTCAGTATGATATAGTATCTCAGAATAATAAAATTAATTGATCATTTAAATAATGATCTAGTGGTAAAGCACAAGGGTTGGGTTAGGGGCTGAGGAGTGTATTTTGGGAAATGCATATGGAGGCGTTTTGTTGTGTTTTGGGCTTCTCACTGTCTGATGGTTCTGCACCAGTGCTCCCTGCTTCCTGGGTTGAAAAGTCCACTTCTGGGCACTGAAGCACCAGTGTAAACAGAGGTTTCTTAGTTTGTCTTGCTCAGCTTGTGTGCACAGAATTCCTGTGGGGGCAGGAGGGATTGGGTGGCTTTTGTTTGCTTCTTTGGTTTTGAAAACAGACTAATCTTTTTCAAGTGTTTTGATTGTTACAGCTTCCTTTTAATGTAAGGCAAGCAAATGAAAAAGAATGCCTGAGTTGTTTACCGTGCTATCAAATATCTTTGTGAATTTCACTGTAAATATATAAACACATTGTGTGCAATGAATCATAGATGTGTAACTGCATACTTTTGTTTATAGCCTCTAACGTCAGTCTAGTAAGATATTTAGAATTAATGTATTCTAAACCTCCTATGAGTTAGTTTTTTAACAGGTCACAATGTTGGAAAATATTGAAACAGCTCTGGGAACATTTAAGAACTGTACCCAAGAGAATTGGAAACAACCGATGGGTAGCAAGTTTTTTAAAAGTGAAAATTTTACCCTTAAGGGTAGAGTCTGGCATTTAGATGGAGAGTATTGGTACTAAAAGCAATCTGAAATGTCATTTAGCATTTCTGATTCTGCAAAGCAAAAGCTTTTTAAAATATCTTTAAAGTGACCTATTTTTTCTTTTTATAGTTTGGATTTTTCATACTTGTACTTAATTTAAGGATGTTGAGAATTAAATTCAAAGCTTTTCATAAATAAAATATCATCTTAGGGATAATGGGCTTGTTTTGTGTATGTTTAAAACCGGTCTCAAGATGGCTCACGTGGAAGAATAGGAAAAATCACGGGATGTTTAACTTCCTAGGTAAATACAATCGACCTTAATGCTGCAAATACCATACTGGCATCTGGAACCAAAGAGGGCACCATTAGTGTTTGGGATGTTTCTACAGCAACAGTGTTGCATCAGTTGCCATGTCATTCTGGGACTGTATTTCATTCTGCTTTTAGTCCTGGTATGTTGGATTTCGGTTTTTAATATGCACTGTTGGGAGTTTCAAAGGGAATCTTATTCCTGATACCATGTAACATGTCTTTCCTATTAGAATTGCTTCTTTAAGGGGGATGGTGAGATGTTTGGGATTGTCACACGTCTCCACTGTAAAGAATTTAATTGTACACAAGGCCATGCTAGGCTGTAGTCCAGCGGTCTAGATTCTAAACCAATCTTGTTTATCTTTGCTTGCTTAGACTTAATTTCCAGTAAATTATTTATAGATTTCTTTACTTAATTTTCAGTAAATTATTTATAGATAAGTGGGTCAGGCAATGTCACATCCAACACGCTGATTGCAGAGTGCTTTGGTAACTAGAACTAAATGTCTGAACATGCTTTTTTTTGTGGTTGTTTCTTTTGTTTGCTTTCTTCTTTTGTACAGACAGCAGACATCTACTGAGCACAGGAGAGGACTGTTGTTTTAAAGTAATAGATGTACAAACTGGAATGCTCATATCTTCTGTGACTGCTGAAGAGCCACAGAGGTAATGCTGAGAACATGCAGGCTATGGAGCTGTGTGGAGATAGCTGGTGACAGCAGAGTGGAAGGGGCAGTAATACTGGGAGCTTTGTTTTGTTGAATCACTTTTTAGAGGGCAAAGGCTGACTCTCTACCATGTTGCGTGCATTATGATCAAGTTTTCCAAACTGGGGCAAAATCAAACAGCTCTCTAAGAAAATAACTTTCAACAACAACTTTAATGTCCTTTAAAGATGATGAGAGCTGTAGCTAACCAGCTCTTCCAGCAGCTGAGCTACTGAAATGTCTAACAAGGTGACCATTTTCTTACTTAAATAATCACTAATAACTGATTCTTTGGTTTTGTTTTGGGGGGTTTGTTTTAATGTTTTCTTTTTATTTCAATAATCTTAAAAAATGATTGTCTATTAAAATCAAAGACCGATCATCTTTTTTCACCAACTGAGAAGTATACAGTTATTTTTGGTTTATCAGGTAAACAGATGGAATGCTTACTCAGTTACTGGAGTAATAATACAGCAGCTATACATGGAGTACACTTGTTCATTTTTTGTGTGTATACCTAAACACATATGCATGTTCACATATAAATTTTCACTAGTTATTTACCTGAAAGTCATCTTTGCAGTTCAAATGATTGTTTCAGGAATATGAAGTGGCAGAAGTGAAATTGATGGCTCATGAAAGCACTGGGATATCACACATACATGTAGCCAACTGGGTCCTCTTCTGTTACGGGATTGTTTCATCCTCTGCCAGGGGAAGGCCTGGCTGGATCTAGGGCTTTCAGAGAAGCAAGTTTGGGTCATGACTCTAAAATAATTTGGGAATAATCTTTCTAGAAAGACTATGTTAAAAAGCGGAGTTTCCTTTGGTTTCATATCTCTATTTCCAATTCTTTTTTGACCTAGTTTGGAAAAGTTTGGCTGTCATTATGTAAAAGCTTGACATGAACTAATTTCAGACTTACTTGCAGGTGCTTCAAATGGGATGGAAATACCATCTTATCAGGATCTCAATCTGGTGAATTACTGATTTGGGACATTCTCGGAGGAAAAGTTATTGAAAGAATCAAAGGGCATACAGGTATGCCTGAGCTATTCCCATTCTCAAACTGAATGTGAGATTCCTATTTTCCAGCTCTTTTACTACTGAAAACTTTGAGAGTCATCTGCTCAGCCAGCAGGCTGTTCCTGATGTCAGCTTTACATGTAACACCAGAATTAAAAGTAGGTCCATGTGAGCCTCCTAGGAAATCTAATAACAATGGAAGAATATTGCTGTTTACCAGACTGGCCAAAGGGAAATTACTCTCAATTTTTCTAATTCACACAACATTGTGAAAGCCAACCTTTTTCTACCTCTTGGCCCTCAAATACAGTATAGACTGCACTGTATCCTTTGTCACAGTCTGTCCAGGCTGAGTCTAATAATGTTAAATAAAGTTTACTAGAGAACTTGGAGATTTATAGGCTGATTAAATTTATCTATATAGTCTCAGTACATCAGCAACCAGGTTGTGTGGAGAGAAACTACCTCTGTTTTATTCAGTTAAGTTTTTAAGGCTTTTTAACTAAAAACAGTTGTTTCAAACTCCCCTACTTTAAGTTTTCCTCTGAAACTTGACCTGTGGAGAGACCATTCTGTAGCTGGGGACTTTTCAGAAGTGGGCTTCTAGGGCATGTGCTACAAGATGTGAATACGCTTTTAACATGAAAATTCCAAATGGCAGAGTAAAAATGCTCATTCTCCATGAATGCTTTCCTTAGTTGCCATCTGCATTCTACACTGCAGTGATGTTGTCCCTCTAGTACCAAAAGTCAGCTGAGGCAATGGAGCATGAGATCATTACTGTGAATACAAGCAGCTACCTAGAAGCCTACCAAAATTCCTCTTAGCATATATAGTATCAACGTAATCTAATCATCAGACTGTGCTAAACTCTCTTAAAAAGATCTGTTCTGTCATCTTGAGTACCACACTCACTTGCATTTGGATTTATTTGTTTGTTTTTTGCTTTGTTTTTTTTTTCCCAGGTGCTGTAATGTCCATGTGGATGAATGAACAGTGCAACAGTGTTATTACAGGAGGGGAAGACAAACAAATCATGTTCTGGAAACTGCAATACTAAGTGCCTTTCCCTCCAGTCATTTAAATGAACTCTAATTTTAAACCAAACCTTTTAAAGGAACTTAACTGTGTGCAATGATGGCTGCTGAAGTTCAACCAGATGGGAAGCTTTGTTCAACTACAACTTTCTATGTTATGGTGACTTTACTGAGAGCTCTTAACTTCCATAGAGTATGCATTTGTTTTTCATGGACTATCATACTGAAATTGCTTGTCTAAAATGATATCTGATATGAAATTAAAGACTTATTTTTCTGTAATTAAAGAGCTCTTAACTTGCAGTCATTGTTTGATTTACATGGAATGCATCATAGCTTGCTGTTTGAACTGCTTTGAAAGAAGCAGCATTTGCATTCTTAATTTAAGCCTTTTAGGGTGTGTGCAGCTTAATGCTGTCATGTCTCATGCCATAATGCATGTACATTGTGTGCAATCAACCTTTCTGTTTAGTGGAGATGCATGTGATTGTAAATACTGCTTTGAACACCACAGCAGCTGCCGTTGAGCAGTCCTCAGTCTGGGCTCCTAGATAGTCCTCAGCTGTGGCTATCTGCAAAGGCAGAGCACAGTAAGAACATACTCTCTCTCGCTTTTTCCTGCTGAACAACAGCACTAATGTATTGGTCTGAAAAGAAGACAAGCATAAAATTGATCTCCTAACAGACCAACTACACATACATGTCTTGGGATAAATATTCCCCTAATCCTGTGCCTGAAGTTAGAGCATAAAAGACTATCACTCCTGCTTTTCCTTATTTATATTACTATCCTTCAGCATTTTCACGTTTTGTGTTCTTAACCTTCTTTAATGCAAATCACCTTTGGGATGGAATTTCAGTATGGCATTTAAACAGCTAGAGTTCCTGGGTTTACCTAATCCCCCAACTGTCTTAACCCAGGAACAAAGCAATGTTGCACAAGGATTACTTTCTCTGTAGGACTTCAGGGTGTCATTTCCTGGGAGGAGCTGTTCTGAAGTGAAAGACGTGAAATAGTATTTAAATGGTTTATTTACAGCAATAAGCATTTGCATTTGTAATGCTGCCTGAGTATGACTGAAGCTCTATGTACTTCTCTGCTGGTCTTCCCTACTGCTGGTGTTGAGGTGCCCTGGCACTGCATCCAGGGCAAGTGTTCTACTAAACTGTGTTCAGCCAGATACCCGGCCTTGGGTTTGACACCCAATGCCTATTTCAAGGCACAGCTGTTTCCTGGCATTGTAAAACAGTCGGTTTAGGATTAGGGGCTGTTCTCTCATTCCCCAGATCTTTTATTGTGTTGGAGTGTGAGCTTATTTTTCAGTAAGGTAATGGTATTAAACCAAAGTGGTATTTATTTCAGCTGCACTATGCACTTGGCTTAGCAGGTAACTGGGTTTTTATGTAATCAATGAGCGTGTGTGGTGAAGTCACACGTGGCAAAAAACTAAGCCATATCATGTCTGCCTGCTGTACCAGTCTTAATCTTCAGAGGAATGTTTGGTGTCTACCCTGTTTCTTCACCTTTCAATTTATTTATTTCCCAAGCATATCTGTGTGTAGACAAAGAAGACAGAATGTGATTTTTGTACACATGCCTGGAAATGGCTTGGCTGAATTCTGGATTGTCCCTTGGCACTAGGGGGCCTCCTGCTGACCTAAACCAGAGGAAAATGACCCTGAAGCTTGTGACTCTCAGTTCTGAGTTAAACTACCTCAGACTATATATCCTTTTTTTGGTTAAATATGGTTGCATGGTATGCATAGCATAGGAGTGCAGCTGAGGTTTACCTTGGCTATAATCCATGCTCCAAAACAGAGCCCTCACCCACTGCTTCATTGCCTAAAGCAACCATAGCGTTTTAAAGGGGAAAAACCAGTCAAGTTAACCCTGTTGCCTTGATATTTCCTTGCAGTTTATTTGAATTTATGTATATGCATTTAACCATAAGTTACTAATGCTAGCTAATTTCTGCCTTAAAACAAGAGCTTTTTGATTATTCTTTTACTTCTTGTTGCTACCTGCTATAGCTGGAAGTTCTTGTACTGAAATTCTACCTAAGTAAAAACAGGTTAGAAGCAGACATCAGTGTCTGGGCTCCAGGGATTTCACAGCTAAGCAAAGGAGCTTGGCAAAGCCCTTAGAGATGACTGCAGGCACAAGGCCTAGCCCATGGGGCTGAATTATACCAATGCTACATGAAGCCACCAATTACTGCCAGTGTAGGCTTGCCACAGTGGTTCCAGAGACACATCATTTAGCAACCAAACTGTCCCCTTAAATTGGCTTGCAGGATGAATTTGATCACATCTCCAGCCTGAAGTGCTGTAATGGTTTTCTCTGGGTTACCGTAACTGAGGAATTCATTTGAGAAACAGCAAGCTCCACAACAAGACTTTTCTTGAGCTTACACTGCTGAACTTCAGTCCTCCCAGGAAGAGCAGCTTTCCCAACCCTGCTTTTCCTACAAAAAGGAAAATCTACACTTAGCTACCCATACTGAGGAACTGGCAGATGAGACTGTTTATTGCAGACTGCCAAGCTCTGAAGTGTTTGCTTTTAGTTTTGGTGTGATCTCTTATAATCTTTGCAGTGTATGTCCTTTAAATGGACAAGCAAGAAGATAATTAAGATGCCGCCATCCCCAGACCAATTCAGGATCCAAGTCAGTTCTGAAGGAATAGCTAAACTGATTCCCCAAATACATCTTTAAAAAATGACACCTCTACTAAACTGAAGTTCTTTGCTTTGACTTCATGCTGCTGCCAACTATGAGGAAAACTGAAGTTCAGTGATCCTATATTTCATAGCTGAAGTCTGGAACAGAGCAGAGGGGAAAAAAAAAAGTAAAAAGGCAGTCACTGAACTTTCAAGTCTCAGTTGAACATGCCTCTGACCTGTTGTGGTGGACTGATCCCAACGAGCAGCTGAGCCCCTGATGAGCTTATCCCTCACCCTGCCCCACAGCAAGAGGGGCAAGAGAACCAAAAAGGGCAAAAGCTATGAAAATTTGTGGATTGCAATAGATGGGGGGGACTAAGCGAAGGCAAAATAAAAAGTGGGGAAGAAAAAAAAAGTGATGCAAAGGTAATCATTCCCCTATTCCCCAGCAGACTGATGCCCAGACCAACTCCCTTAGAAAGATTCCCCCCTAATTACTGCAGAGCATAATGGCAAATGGTGTGGAATTTTCCTTTGGCCAGTTTGGGCCAGCGGTCCCAGCTGTGCTCCCTCTCAGCCTCCTGCTCCCTGGGGGCAGGAGCAGAGTGAGAAGCAGGAGAGGCCTTGACACTTTGCACATTGTACTCAACAAACACACTGCTGTGTTATCAGCCCTGCTTTGGTCACAAGCCTCCAGCACAGCCCCATACCCACTCTAACAAGAAAATTAACTTCATCCCAGCCTGACCCAGCACACCCAGCAAGCTGCAGGCAGTTTTACAGTGACATTGCAACTCTACAATTAGTACATCTTGGAGAACAGCTGGCTGCTATTGCATGTGTTAAGCTTAAGGTATGAAGAGAGTTAGAATCATAGGAAGGCTTGGGCTGGAAGGGATTTAAAGATCACCTAGTTCCAAACTCCCAGCCATGGGCAGGGACACCTTCCACTTGACCAGGTTGCTGAGGTCCCCATCCAGCCTGGCCTTGAACACTTGAAGTGATGAGGCATCCACAGCTTCTCTGGGCAACCTGTTCCAGTGCCTCACCACCCTCACAGTGAACATTTTTTTCCATTAAACACATCTTGCTTAAAGTAGACCAGAGCTACCCTTCTAAAGCATTTCAATGTTAAAAGGAGTAAGCATATTTAAATATTTTACACTGCATTTTCTACCGTAGTTGTTGGCCAAAACTGACCTCGATAAAAGCTCATGTTAAGTATGTACACATAGAGGAGGTAAAGTTTTGGTCATTTATTTGGTTATGTCTGAATCCTTAAAAGAACATGGTTAAGGCGAGAGATAAGCATATTAGTTACAATTCATATAACAAGTAATAAAAAGATTTGAGTATCTGTACACTACTTTAATTACGCTTACTTACTGACTGATGCCTTGAGCTATATTCAGCTAGGTGGCATTTCTGTGTAAACAGTGTTTACTAGAACAAAAAATTAACTAGTACTAGCTTTACTTCTAATATGCTATTTCAAATCTACTCTTGCAAACAAAAAGCAGTAAAAATACTCATTTGTCTTAGACATAGAAAGCACAGCATTGTCCTGGGTAACAACATGTAGCTTTGCAAGTGATACCTGGTTCCTTTAGTTGCAATGGCTTATAGTAGTAGTAAGCTAAAGAAAAGACCTATGAAAAGAAGTCATAACACAACTGGAATTTCACATTTGTCAAGCATGTAAGGCTGCAAGTTTTACAGTGTGTGAATACACAAGATATGTTGAACGGTGACATTCCCAGCCATTATAGATGCAAATGCTTGATGCAGCATATCTTCTCTCAGCCTCCAGAAAGGCTCATGTGCAGAAGAAAGAGATCACTGAGTATAATAGCCCAAGTTTAGTGGAATCATCATTATATATATGTACACAGACATCCATGGTGCAAGTTTAGACTTCAGGAACAGAGTGATCCATGAGACTCTTCACAATGCTAGTTGCCATCCTAAGGAAAAGGAAAAGGCATTCAGTTCTTTAAGACAGCTACAGAAGACCACTCAAGCTTCTGCTCACAGTAGCTTTGTCATTGCCAGCCCTGTAATACAAATTAAAAGCTAGACTTTTACTCCACTATTTTTGACAAGTTGCTACAGAAAGCTGCACCAAACTGCACCCCCAGACAAAAGAGAAGCCCACAATACTCAACATTTCTATTAGCACCTGAGCTATGTTGTTGGTATGTTCCAGGGAATGGGCATGTGTGCAAGCAGAATACAAGCACAAAGGAAGGAGAGCAGAGGAAAATGTGGTTGTTAGACTGAAAACTGCTTTGTAGAAAGAGGATACCAAGCCAAGGGGGTTAAAAAAAAATCCAGGAAAAAAACCTCAATTACACCTGAAGCATTGTTAATTCCTGGCAACTTCAGAAACATTTTTGCAGGACAGACTGAGCTGTAGAAAGCCATTGTTGCCAAAGGATTAGGAAAAAAACCCCAAAACTATCCTGCCAAGAATCTTATGTCACAGGAATTAGTTGCGCTACAAACAACGTTTTAGTTACAAGGTAACAAATACTTGTGGTATCCAGCCACCTAAAGTTCTCAGAAATTCAGACTTAAGTCAAAAAAAGTTCAGAAAAGGTTTTTCCAAAAAGGGAAAAGGCAAAGGATCATAACAAACATAGAATAGGTTAAAAACAGTACAAACATACACCAATTTGACCAAAACATCAGATAAAACAAATTTTCAGACATGCCCATCCCCTCCTCCAATCTTTATGTAAAGTTTGTTATTAGGTCTAATCATGAATACATTTCATAGTCACTGTCACCTTGATTCTAATTAACACCACAGCTGCATTGATTACCTACCTCTTTATTATATACTCATAAATACTGGAAGGCATGACCGTGATGGTCACTACATTTCCAGCTGTTGCCAAGATGTCTGCAACCTGCGAGTCCTGTTAGTAAACAAGAAGTTGTATTAGCAACACAACTCAAGCTGACTAAGAAAGCAGCAGTTCAACAGCTTTTTCTAGACACATTTCACATGACTTTGAGACCCCTCCAACTCCTTGTTTGGAGGACTCAACCCTCAGGACAAATCACTGAAATCACAACACCATTTCACAGATGTTTGGTTAGGAGTATCTTGCATGAACTGACTAGAGAAGGGACATAGACATCATACACAGAGTTTCTGCTAAAATTTGATGCAGGCTGGAAGGAGGAAGCTTAGCCTTCATTTTGGCAGCAAGGCTGGACTACAGATAAAAACTGAGGGTCAGCCTCACCAGGCAGAGGCAGAGAGGATGAGAATGAGCTGTCCTGACAGCCAATACAAAACTGCAAAGAAGCCCAAAACATGCACGTCTCTCCAGTCAAGTTACCTCTCATGACTGAATTTTTGATTTTATGAACATTAAACAATATATTACAACCTTTTCTCTCTCCAAAACACACTTACTATACAAGCATAAAAAGCTCACAGCCATCCACACCTCCCACACAGTACTTATTTTACCTTCAACCCAATTACATTCTGGCCATTTATTTCACAGATGTTGTGCTCTGTCAGAAGTCCATTTCTTGCAGCAGAACTGTCTTTCACTATTGAGGTTATTTTTCCATTCTTGAATATGAAACCAACATGGCCTGTGCTGTCCTTATGCATGGTAATAATTCGTTCAAAAGGTCTAAAAAGACATTTAAAGTATAAAGCAATGTTTTCAGTTTACTAAACCACAGAAATAACCACATGCTATTTTAGCATCTTTAGCTTACAAAAAGTAATTGTACTCTAAGGAACCCATACATTATCTATAATGAAAAGTTGTTAGGTTCAACTTCATTTTGTTAATATTGTTATATTAAAATATATTTGTTTATAAACCTTACATGTTTTCCCTGTTCTACAGATATTTCACCATCTGGATTACTAATAATACAAAAATCCCATACAACATCCACCCACCCACCACCACAACCAAACCAACACAAATGTCCATTAAAAATTAAGTTCTCTACAAACATTACAAGGTCAATAAAATAGCACAGGCAGTTTCAACAACTGAGATTCTGAGAGTACAAGGCTTCCCCAACAACATTTCTACTGCTTTAGGGACAATAAACCTTTAAATTGTGTCTTAAAAAGGCAGTAAATACAGGAAGGGGGTGGCATGTTGGGCACAGAAGTGGTAGACAGAGCAGGGAACCTACGGCCACAGTATTTTGATTCAGTGATTGAAGTAACTGCCCTGATCAAAACAGCTGCACTACACTGGGTCACACTTGGTTCTTAGGCAAGAAGGAACATGGAAAAAGCTTGGAGGCATATGCTTAGTCACATGAAGTATCATCTGTCTTCCTGCAGCCTACAGGCCTTATGTTTAATCTGACCTGTAACAACAATCTGTTGTTACTCTGTATTTGAAACTACAAGATCATTATTTAATACAATTGAAAAAACATATTGGGTCATCAAGCATGCTTTTAGTAAAACTGGAACTAATTTATACGTAAGCAACAGAGTTCACAAGAAAAGCTGTCATGCTACATAAAATGTAAATGTATTAATTAATACAGCAAGCATTTTGTTACTGTCTTTTACTGCTGACTTTCACTTACACTAAATGAAAAAAACTGTATTTGAAAAAAGCACAGAACTCTTCAATTCAGAGTTTAAATTTAACTTGTGCCATCACTCACTCACTAGTTTGTCTAGGAAAAACATTATGCCTCATCATGCCCAGGAAGTTTACAAGTTAAGAACCATTTTGATTGTTCCCCACAAAAGGGAACATTTCTGAAGATCTTTACCACTGAAGTACATGGCCAAACAGATTTTGTTAAACCCACTCAAGCACAGGGAGACCCAAACCCCACAGAATTACTCAGAGATGGATAACGACAAATCCATATCTGCGGTGGCTTTACCTGTCCCGAATGATCATTGAAATCCTTTCTGGAGAAGCCTGCTTCAGAACTTTATGTGCTTTATCAGAACTCCATCCTGCACAGTTTTCACCATTGATCTGCAGAACCTGGTCCCCAAACCGCAGACCAGCAAGGGATGCTGGAGAGTTTGCCTGAACTAACTGGACAAATATACCCTACAAAAGAGGGGAAAAAAAAAGGGAGGGGAGGAGAAAGGGAAGTTCTTGCTTAAACATGAAGACCAGTCACAGAACACACAGCCCCTTAAAGTTTCCCATTCTACACTATATCAGCCAAACAGACAACACAGAAGGACTTGCTAATTATCCCTCCTTAAGAGGCACTTTAGAAATTTCAGTCTGTTTCTAGATGTATTTAAAAGTCTGACACATAATTAATGCTAGATAAAAGTTCAAAAACGAGTAAATCTGTCCTGTCTAGATCTCTAAATATTAAAAAGAAAAACAAGAGATGTGAGGGTAACATTAAAGTCTTACGCAAAGGGGTAAATACTTGTCTGTTTTAACAGGTGTTACAAAGCTTTTTCTAGTCTAAGCATCCCTAAAAACAAAGTAAAGCATATCAAAGCAAATTATAAGTAATACCTTTGGGAAGGAGGGGTGTTTAAAAAAAAAAAACACTACACCATGCTACTCTAAGAAAACCCCATTTTCTGCACTAGAAGATCTACAGAAAAGCATTTTAACCCTATATGCTATCTTCAGTACATTTTTTAAAAACATTCAATTAAACAGCTAAAACGGTTTAAGCACAGATGATTCTCAGCTGTGTTTTTTCAGGTCTTATAAATAAAACACATGGCATTAAACTGCAGCTGTAAATTCAGATCCTAGCTCAGACAGCTGGAATTCTAGTTACAAGTCTAATGAAGGACTTGAATATTCTGGTAATGGATAAGAAATCACTATACAGAAGACTATTTTGTGACCACACACTAACTTCACTACTAATATAGTCCAGCAGTAAAATCTCTAGAGGCAAAAGCAACTTCTACACTTACATTATCAACAGACTTAAGGCGAAGTCCAATTCTGCCATCTTGATCTTTACACAGAATTGCTTCACGGATGCCTTGCTTAATTTCTGCTCTGCGAATTCCAATATCATTTCCAGTCACTGGAGCTACCATGTAATTAGCAGAAGGTCGTGTTACCAGTTGCTGATTAAAACAAAACAGCCAGACAACTTAGTTTCAACTTTTAAGAACAGCAATATGTCAGTTTGTATGAAGTGGTATTTTAAAAAAACAACACACAAAATAAGCCACAACATCAGCTGTCCCCCACCCCCTCCCAACATTGGAAATGGACTGCTCAGTTTCAGAACAGACTAAAACAGGCACTGCCACTTAAATAATCACCTCTCAGTCAAGTATGGTACACAAGGCAAATAATAGTCTGCTCTCTAGGATGCTAGATACACATTTAGTCTTTACACTTTTGTTTTCTAGAATATGCTTGACTGGTACTTACTCCCTGTGGCTGAGCAGCTGCTGCCACTGCTAAGTTTCTCTGCACCTCTTCCTCATTGATGCTCAGGCCCATATACTGAGAAAGTTCTGGATACAATCTGGGGTACAAGCCTACAGGAGAAAAACAAAACAAAAATCAATACAACTGTTGGTTTAACAGAAGGAGCAGTTAACGGCTCTTACATGCACAATTACTTCAACAAATCTTGTGCTATTGTAATATTTAATTGGAAAATTATGACAGAAGACCCACTTGAATCAGGATTGTTATTCTGGCCTGGTTTAGAAGAGTAACCAGACAAGCAGCACTTCTGAGATAAAGAACTTACAGAGGACTTTCTCTTTCAGTTGCTCTACTCACCTTTTACAACACAAACAACAATAGACACATGGTGACCAGTTCCAAAACCAACACTGTGCTGCCTTCCATGAGGACATGCCCTTAAACACTAGAACTTCTAGGCAATTAGTGAAGAACTACTCTCCTCCCCACTCCCAAACCAGGTGTGCTGAAGAACACACACAACGGACCTTCTACCAAGCTCAAAACAGCATTGCCTTGCAAGAGGCATTCATGTCAAGGATATTGCAGATCCCAGGCATGGGAAGGTTTCTGCAGAAGCCTCCTGGCTGTAAGGCCCCCACTACAGTCTGCTTTGAGTCTTCAAGATAAAGTAGCTGTCATTTTCTCACAGCTTCAAACTGAAGGAACTTTATACATGCCTCTCAACAAGAAAAGACAGACACAGCCTTTAAAATATCCCTCTATACCCAAGCAGAGGGAGGTGCAAGGAGTGGGAGGAAAGGAAGTTGAACTGACAGACTTGTTAGGCCTTGAGCTGAACAACTCTAGAAATAAACTTGATATTGCTCTTGACATTCCACAGATCATTAACTGGTGCCATTTAACAAGTGCCAGTTATGAGAGCTCTTAAGAGTCCCCCTGACATTCTCACTAAATGAGTGGGGACAGAAAAGGCTGCTTGGAGAAAGAGAGGTAGTGCAAAGGAGGGCTTTGGAAGCAACCAGACTCCCCAGTACATAAAGCTTAGGTTTCTAGTGTTCATTTATGGGTATAAATGTATAAAAACAGCTATTATAAGAAACCATGTCTGACCAGCAACGGAAAGTAA
This sequence comes from Ifrita kowaldi, assembly GCA_013398055.1. Taxonomy (NCBI): domain Eukaryota; kingdom Metazoa; phylum Chordata; class Aves; order Passeriformes; family Cinclosomatidae; genus Ifrita; species Ifrita kowaldi. The sequence continues at coordinate 315,281 of VZRS01011893.1, forward strand.
CTTTTCTGGGAAGGAACAAAGGTCATTGCAAGGTGAATGCCAGTATAAACAAGAGATTTTTTTGCTCTTTAATATGCTGCTTTGCATGAGAGCTTGTCTGATCATATTTCTGGACTAAACGACTAGCTTACAGCTTCATCAATATTGATTACAAAGCTTTTGATTAATAAATTTTTGTTTGTTTTGTTCTTTACTAAAGACCACAACTCAGGATGCATCTTTGCTGGCTGAATTACATTCTCATTTGAAACAGAATGCTCCAAATAGCAGAACCCATAGCAGAATACAAAAGCTCTTGATGATGTAGTCTCCTGTCTCTGTCAGGAAGAAGAATTTCCAGTGGGTCTCACACATCCTATAGATGATGTAAGGCCTTCTTTTGTTTGGGATCTATTGAATAATTAATCACTCTTCAGCCACACAGAGTTCCAGAGCAATTTACACACAAGTTGATGTCAAAATTATGTTTTGGTTCCTGCTGGCCGAATACTTGCAGGAGAATTCTAACTGTGGACAGCAGAAAAAAATGCTGCCAAGAAGAGAACTGCTGAAGCAAACTCAAATCTGGTCTGGTGAGGTGAGGTCAGGTAAGTATCTAATCCAGAAAGGATCTACCGGAGGCAACTCTGGTGAGCTATGCAAACTCCTGCCTTAAAGTCATCTTAGACACACAGACAAGCACTCAGAGAAGAACTGGAAACAAAGTTGCATCCACCAAACCTTAATACCTGACCCACCAGCCTTCCTGACTGCTGCTGGTCTTGCTAGAAGTTTTAGGTCTTTTAGACCAAGTGTAATTTATTAATCCAGAGCTCCAACCTCAAACATACCTGTGCACCTTTGTGGATGTACATGTGCATGAGAGAAAAGAAGGAGAAATGGATACAAGTCATTCAGCTTTAGATCTGACGGATTTCCCACCACACATTTGATTTCAAAATCTGCTGGAAGCTTAATGTTGATTGATCAACAAGATTAAGTGCCACCTTCCTGGGCACTTCTCTTGTTGACAGAGATTTGTCTTTGTCTGTTCCTCAGCAAGCTCATGTGTAGAGGAAAGACTCTGACTCACGCTGTCCTACAAAGCTTACAAATATATATCTGATAAATAAGGACAACTAAGTGTCTGAGGTAAGAGCTAAACAGAGCTCAAATGGTACCAACATCAAATCTTGTTATGTTAGGCTGACTTGGAAAAGGTTTCAAAAAGAGAAGAGTGACTGCTAGCCACAACTTCCTTTTATAAACAAACACTGGTTTTTGACTCCTATAGACTCCATTTTGACCCACAAGGTGGGTGTTACCATTTCTAAATAGGAAATGTAATTAGGGTAACATTTATTTCCCTTTGTAAATAGGTTAACATATTTATAGCTATTTTTGACTGTACTGTTAACTTTAGGATTTCATAACTGCTTTCCACAACATTAGGATACTGTACAGTACATGAGCTTACCTCCATCATAAGCAATTGGAGCAGAAGCTTCAGACAAGATTGCTGGATTAGCTGGATTTGAAGAAAAGGCAGTCTGAGCCTAAAAGCAAAGAAACTCACATATGTTATTGTGTATAAGAAAAAATAAATATTTATTATGCAAGCAGGAGACTCAGTATTTTCTTTTCTCCTGTACATGCTAGTTACTATTCATCTTGAAGTAATGAAGTCAATCTTTTTATGTGAAATAAATACCTTCAATACAACATGCTGTAACAGTATCAAAACTACTTTGGCAGATAACTCACTTCTTCCTCAGAGACAAAACTTCAATGATAATGCAGAAAGGCTTTCCTGTCAATCTGTTCTGTTTATATCATCAGGCAAGTTAAAAAGCCTTAAAGGAAACATTACCTTTGTCCAACAAAGCTTATAACTAAGTCTTAAGGTACGACCTTTGGCAGAGTGTTTTGTCATTACTTTTTTCAGCTGGATAGCAGCAGTTTTACTTCTTCACACCATTTACAGACATTATTAGTGAGATCCATAGTTCTTTTTAGGTGTCAAGTTCCACACAATCCAATGCTACTAGTATAGTATATTCTGAAAGAAATGGACCTTCCAAGATGATTTTTCTACAGCACTTGCCACTACAGTGAACACATAGAGCCTTATTTCTGTATTGCTGACTGGCTTACTTTACTAAGTTCTCTTATATTTGTGAGTCAGTTTCCTTCCTTCTCAATACCTCAGCTCTATTTTTTGGCCTTGTGTGTTCATGACCAGTGAAAAACACAGCCTTAGAGAGGCCTCTTAAGCATGATGGAAATAGCTATCCCAATAACTTTCCTGAGGTTGAATGTCAAAGGTGTGTGGGGGGAAATTACTCAATGTACAGTGAAACATTATGTTGAACAGGACGCATAAATTATCTAACACAGCATGACAGTAAAATTACTTCATGATGTTAAGGAAATGCTTAAAAATAGAAGAATTCTTAGTCCTGTATGCTCCAGGAAGCTGTCTTTAAAAAAAGGTTTCACAACAAGAATGAGTCATTATTTAGCAATATCACGTGTATTTAGAAGCACAGACTCCAACTCAAATGATGGGCAAAAAGAGCAGGTTAGAATAATATTTAATGTTACAAGTCTGTTTGTTTTAGCCAGCAGTCATTTGAATCTTACTCACTCATTGCAGATACAGAAGTTGTCTTCCAGCACTCAGCCCCCTTTTCTCCTAAGAATGCTCTCAGACTTATTTAAAGAGACAGCATTTTTATAATGCATTTTTGGGAGAAGGAAACAGTTCAGCTTTTGATGCCAAAAGGTTGAAGGAGGTGATTCTGCCTCTCTACTCTGCCCTTGTGAGACCCCACCTGAAGTGCTGTGTTCAGCTCTGGGATCCCCAGCATGGGAGAGACATGTTGAGCAGGTCCCAAGGAAATGATAACAGAAGCAATCAGAAGGATGGAACACCTCTCCTGTGAGAAAAGGCTGAGAGAGCTGGGGCTGTTCAGTCTGGAGAAGAGAAGGCTCTGGGGACACCTCACAGCAGCCTTCCAACACTAAAGGGGGTTTGTAAGAAAGATGGTGACAGACCTTTTAGCAGGGCCTGTTGCAATAGGACAAGGAGTAAAGATTTTAAACTAAGAAAGGGTTAGATTTAGACCAGATATGAGGAAGGAGTTTTATAAAATGAGGGTGGTGAAGCACTGGAACAGGTTGTTCAGAGAGGTGGTAGATGCCCCATCCTTGAAGACATGCAAGGTCAGGTTGAATAAGGCTCTGAACAAAGTGATGGAGTTGAAGACAACCCTGCTTGTTGCAGAGGACTTTTACCCAACCTATTCAGTGATTCTGTGAAAAAGTGTCAGTGAAAATGGAATGGCTTACTGATTACATTTATTACAATTTTCAATTGTAATATACAAACTCTAGCAGTTGGTCAATAAGAGGCCAAAGGAGCATGTTCTTGGCTCCAGGCTACTTATTTTTTAGTTCAGCATTACCAGACTGTAGATAAAGGACTGCGGTTAGATAAGAACAATGGAGTGGGCGGACATGACAAGGAGAAATCCCAACAACAACTTTAAAAGCACCCACAACTTTAAAAGCCCCACCCCACACATACAAACACAGATGAGACAAAGCACTGCACTTCGGGATAGCACAGCAGAGTAAAGAAGCTGTTCTTGCAGTTTGCTTGATTGCTTCCCAATGGAAACAGCAAGGACAGAAGTGGCAGCCACCTTAAAACACACTATAACTCCTTGCCACTGTTTAAATAGAGAAGGAATGCAAGTTAGGTTCAGGGAAAAATAAAATGCTGAAGAAAGCAGGGAAACTCCTTGTGAAATACATCCATGTCAAACTTCTCATAGAGTTTTTAATCCATTAAAGGGTTTTTCATTATTTTGTTTCACAGATATTTTTTAGTCCTCATCATGTCTAATAATAAAACTACCAATATTCTTACACATAAAGGGTTTCGCACAAAGGTGATAATCTACTTAAGACTATGTCTCTATACTTCAAAAAACCCAAACATATCAACATATTAAAGACAAATGAATATATAAACCAAAATAAATATATCCAGGTGGTAAAATAAGCATTAATCATATTAGATCAAGCTGCAAAGTAAACAGTTTGTCTTCTCCCTTTCAGAGTGAGATGGTAAAACAAGTTCTCAACTACAGTAAGTCTCCCCTTTCCTGGATTAAATATCACTAGATATATTATTGTCATCAAAACTCATCTTTTTTAAAGTCCACCATACCTGAATAACTTTGTCCACCTTCAGATCTTCTAGGGAAGGATAGAGAGACATTTTGATGAAGTCTTACTGGGTAGAGGGCAGACTGGAAGAAAAAACAAATGGGAAAGCAAGCAAACAACAGGATTAGCTCTCAGATATTTACTGAGATTAACTCTTTAAAAATATTTTTAAAAAATAAATTAACAAGACTAAGTGCTAAATAAGTGTTCTGTGACCTGCCAGTCAGCAGTAAAGATACCTAGCACTACAGATGAATTCCATTAAGACTACCCATTTAATCTGTTATCAACAGCAGCCTTTGGCTAATAGGCTTTATTTAATATGCTTAGCACTGTCAAAATTTAGGTCTCAATAATGAGAAAACTTACACAGAGAAAAACATTTCACAGGAAGCAAAGAGAGACTTTTAGGAGGCCAAGATGCAATTATGATGAGGGTTAAGAGGAAAAACCTAAAAAACCCTCCTCCCAACTGGGACAGTATTTTAGATACAACTGCAGAAGCTTCCACTCTGTTGTCCAAAGTATTTAAACACTTTCATCACTTCTAATATTCCACTGACCTGCTTTCAGCTGGGATAATGTTCTTCCTAGTGCTGTGTTTTGGATTTAGGATGAGAATAATATTGATAACACACTAATTGTTTTAGTTGTTGCTATATAGTGTTTATACTAAGTCAAGGACTTCTCAGTTTCTCATGCCCTGCCAGTGAGAAGGCTGGAGAGGCACAAAGACCTGGGAGGGGACACAGCCAGGACAGCTGACCCAAACTGGCCAAAGGGATACCACGTGGCATCATGCTCAGTATATAAACTGGGGGGAAATCTGACCAAAGGCATGGACATTGGTCAGCAAGTAGTGAGCAGTGGCAATGTGCATCACTTGTTATACATATATTCCAACTCTTTTAATAATATTTTTTCTTCCTTTTCTGTTGAATTAAACTATCTAATTACATCAACCCGTGAGTTCTCACTTTACTCTTCTGATTCCCTCCCCCCATCCTGCTGGGGCAGGGCAAACCAGCAAGCAATTTTGTGGTGCTTAGTTGCCGGATGGGGTTAAATCATGAGATCCAGCAAGAAGCCACTAGAGAGAACTGCCTTCCCATGTCCATTTGCAACATATTAATTGCAGCAAGAGATCTGTATAAACTAGGAAGATTCAGTCAGTGGTGAGTTTCAAAATACAGAGATTCCAGGCTGGCTCTCATGTGATGTTGGGAGAGCCCTCTGACAACTGATCAGGAAGTAATAAAAAAAAAAAAAA
>VZRS01011896.1:0-74124 GCA_013398055.1 Ifrita kowaldi
AGGAACGGGCTGTCGGGGTAAATGGGCCGCTGGGTGCCCCTCGCTGACATTCCCGGGAGGACTGCTGTCTCTTACCTAATCCGGTGAGAGCAAAGAGGGAGGGAGATACTTGCTCGTGCTACGGCTTCCCCTTAAAAATTAAAAGGCTGAAGACCTTCGTGCTTTCCCCTTCTCCACGGTTTAAAAGGACGGGGAACAACAGCGTTTGTAGTGAAAGCAAAGCATCCTACGTATTTCTTCAGGAGAAGAACCAAGTTTCTTTTCCGGTGGTGAGCTGGTGGCACTTATATTTTATGCTCGTATTAATACACTATTTCTCCAATATTCTCTTTGCACCCTCTTTTTCAACTAGTGTGGGTGAATATTGCCTTGTCTCTGTAATGAGCAGTCTACTCATAGTGCAAATAAATAGATAAAGTGATTTAATTTGTTTAACGTGGCAGATGAGTGTCTGTTAGGAAGCTCGTAGCTAATTGGACTAGGTCATGAAGGACATGGGATATTCCACGCTCGGGACATAGTTTCAGTTGTCTGTTTATCTCCCTTCTAAACTGAGACTAGCACGGTGCATTCCAGAGGGGGAGGGAAAATGGAAGGGACTTTTCTGAACCCTGATTTAATCAAGGTGGTCTGCATGATGATTTGACTTATTGGAGTATAGGTACACTAATACAGAGGGGTTTAGGGTAAAGCATGGCTCTCTGGACTAGTAATTCGTTGCAGAAAATAACTTTGGGGAGTATACCTAAAGTAAAAATCGAGTGCTAAAAATTATGTTAATTTCAATGGAAACTAATGTTCTTAAATAGTGTTAGCCCTTTTCACTGCAGTGAAAAATCATAGAGGAAAGCATAATGATAAGACCTATCCATCAGTGATACAGTTTTAGAAATCTGTTGTGACCCAAGAATTCTGGACCTGATGGAATGAAGGGCATTTTTGACCTGAAAATGCATGTCCAGATGAAGTAGTTTAACTGTTAATATGTCATTTCTATTGATAAGTTTTTAATGCCGTAGTCTAATTAGACTGTAGTAGAGGAGTTAGCTCAGAAATTCAGTGGCTCCAGCTAAGTAAGTGTGAACTAAGGAAAGTAAATACTTTAAATAACATGAGTACTTTTCATAGTTAGGTTTGAGTAGAGTTGCTGCTCTTTGCTTAATGTGAATTGAGAAAGAAATCCTGCTCAAATGTCAGACACCTGCCTCTAACGTGAAAAAGGGGAGCAACGAGCATGTCCATGTGAAAAGCAACTCTTTGGTCTGAAAATTCAAAGAAATCAAGTAGGACAGTTTCATGAACTGTGGTCTTCAGAGGAAACATTCTCGAAGACTATGTATGCAACTGCTATTAGAAATATGATGTTCTTAACTTTAAGTTAGAATTACTTTGCTTTATTTTTCTTCTGTAACAGTGCTTGTAGTCTTGTAACTGTCAGCTTTAAAAGCTGGACTGAGTTTTGCCAAATGGATTATTAGTGTCTTTTTTGCTTTAATGATTATCTTATTTTTAGGAGCTAAACTGAAGCAGAGTAGTCAAGGTAAATCAATGATATTTGAGATTTCTGACACATATAAAGAACTCAGTTCTGCAGTTGTAGTGCATGTAGCCAGTCTGCAGAAAGCCAAAGTGTGCACTGTGTTTGCAGCTGCTGACTCTGGTTACCTGAAGTCCTGGTCAGTGCTGTAGGTGCTACCTGCTGCAGAAAGCAGCAGCAGTGAAGTGAGGATGCTGCCAGGCTCTAGTTCATCTCAGCCATCACGTGGTGTCTGAAGCTTAGGATCTTGTCTCCAAAGTTTACAGTCTTAAATGTCATGAACATTGTAGATGCAGATTTTTTTTTTTCTGGATTTTTTGCTTTTCTGTTGCTTTGATATTTGAAGGGAAATCAGCATTAAAAGTGAAAACTAGTTGTGATTGAAAAAATAGTAAGAGCTTTTTGTTTGGTTGGGGTTTTTTTTACTTTGACAAAGTACACAACAGAGACATATTGTTGCCTTAATAAAATGTTTCCATTAATAAGAAAAATTTGTTGTAAGTGGGTTACTCTTTTTCAAAGTTTACGTACTGTTCCCTTCCTAAATGTTTCATGTCATGATAACAATGCAATTTTGATGTGTGTTTTCTGTGTACAGTATCACATTGTGGACTAGAAATTGGGAGATACATGTAAATACAGTGTTGTTATCATGAGCTGTTACTTCGGGTTTACCTGAGATTTTGCTGTTAGCACTTAAAATGCATGTAAGCAAAGATCTTCCTAGGTCAGTGACTTGGGGTCGTCTGATATCATGCCAGGGTATGTTCAGCTGTTAACTGTATAATGGAGTAAAGGAAGATAAAACCCAGCATTAATGCCCCATTTAATAGTCTTTAAGTTTTGTGGCACTAGAGAGAGAGATTCTAATTCTGATCCAAACTGCATTCCATGTTTCTGTAATGCCCAGGACAACTATTATAAATATATGCCTGTTTAAGTGACTGTATAAAATGGTGATTCTTTGTGTTATCATAGGAATAATGAGAGATTTGGTTACTAATTCCATAGTACTTTAATCAGATAAAGTGCTAGATAATTACAGCTAACCAAATGGTCCACTTTTGATTTTGACTTGTTTTTCTTTATAGATGCTGAATATGAAAAGTGAGGTTGGGTGTGTTTTCAGGGAGGAAGTAAAATGTTACTTAAATGACAAAATCTGTATTTGTCCTCTTGCACCTGGAAATGAATTATAAAATTACAATGGATATATTCCAGGGCAGTTGATACAAGAAGAGCAGTAAATTGCTCTACAGACAGTTACTGACCTTTTCCTTTTTGGTTTGCCTTATCCAGAAACACATTTTTATCTTTTCTTGTAACAATTGATGACTTTGCTGGACATGAAGAAAAACAAGGAGAGTGTAGCAATAACTTTGGCTGCTTAAAAAATTACTTACGCACTCCTTAAAAGTGAAAGAGAAGTTCTTTGAAGTGTGGTTTGTGTGGCTGGGGCGGTTTAACCCCAGCTGGCAGCTCAGTACCACACAGCATCTCTCTCACTTCCCCACCTGTGGGATCAAGGAGAGAATTACAAGAGTAAAAGCGAAAAAACCATGTGGATTGAGATAAAGGCAGTGTAATAGGTAAAGGAAGAGCTGCACACACAAGCAAAGCAAACCAAGGGATTCTTTCACCGCTTCCCATGGGTGTTCAGGCATCCCCAGCAAAGCAGGGCTCCATCATGCTTGGTGGTTACTTGGGGAGACAAATGCCATCATTCCAAACATCCCCCCAGCTTTACGTGCTGAGCATGAGGCCAGATGGTCTGGAACATCCCTTTGGTCAGCTGGGGTCACCTGTCCCGGCTGTGGCCCCTCCCAGTGTGTTGTGCACCCCCAACCTCCCCACTGCTGGCGTGGTGGGAGAAGCAGGAAAGGCCATGACTCTGTGCAAGCGCTGCTCAGCAATAGCAAAACCATCTGTATTTATCAGCACTGCTTCCAGCACAAACCCAAAACACAGCCCTGTCCCAGCCACTGCAAAAAAACTGAACTCTACCCAAAGCAAAACCAGCACAGTGGCATGAAGTCTTCAAGTATTTTAAGGTTCTTTTCTAGAATTCTTGCACATAGTACTGAACAGAGCAAAAAGTAATTTAGTCTTTGAAGAAAGACCACAGTCACTTTTCACGGTTTTTTTTTAGTCAAGGAGGAGCATTTAAAATGCTACACTTTTAAGAGTTACTTTCAAATACATGTTCAGGTGAGGTATGTCAAAGGAAAACAGTTTGTTAAATTTTGCTAATGTGTGGATTGTCCAAAGGTTTTAACTGGAGTAGGAGTATTTTAAAACAGCTTGGTGTTAAACAGCAGGAAGGAAAGCTTGAAAATAAATTGCATAAAAATTTCTAGACTTGATGTCTAGCTTAGAAATGTACATGATTTGAAAGGTTTATCTTTGTTGTTTCTGTTTGCTCTGTGTTACAGATCTTTCATAGGGGAAAGTTATATGTCTTCTGTATTTTACAAGGGGATGACAACTGCAATACAAGGTTTCTAAGTTGTTTTATAAATCTTAGTACAAGTTGCTTCATGCTGAAGTGTGATGTAGGTATTAATTTGAAGTGGGGTTTAAAAGTTTTATTTTCCTATGATTCTTTTAAAAGTCAGCATTATTCCGAAAATGTGTGGTTAGGTGTTGTTAACACATCGGTGTTAGGAAAGCAGAAATAATAGAAGATGNTGAAAAAATTTCTATTTTTTTTTTTTTAATCCACTTTCCTTTTCTTTTTTTTTTTTTTTTTTTTTTTTTTAATCAACATGGGTCTGCTACAGTTTTATATTTTAATCTTCTTAAATTACCTAATGTTGTTTTGGAAATCATGTGTTAAACATGCTTTGATATGCATTTTTGTGTTGATAGGTATCTGACCACACTTTAAGGTATAAAAGAGAAACTTCTCATGTTTAACTAAAGCTAGTTTATAAATTCCTCTAAAGTGGATCACTTTGGCCTACATTTGAGCCTTAAGTGTTGCTCCTTTCTGTTTCACAAGGTGCATGTGCAGTTGTCTTCTTGTAAAAGTTGTGAAAATGCTCTGCTCAACTAATATTTTTGGTTTTGAATGTTTATTTTGAAATATATATGCACATGTATTTATATAAAAGTCTTTAGAATCACAAAATGACTTTAATTCACAGGAATTTTCCCCCTTTTTGTCATGGAGGCATCAACACAGTTGGGAGTTAGTTTGTGTAGGGTTCATCTCTCCGTGGCCGATATCTGTGTGATTGCACAAGTGCACTAAGCATGTAATTTGGAGACTGGTTGCACAGGTGTGACTGGGGAATCATTTGGCTGGCAGATGTTGATGGTGTACTATGAAATTTTAGTGTGGCTTTGTGCTGGGTCAAGTCTAATTATTAGAAAGGAAATTTTACAGATAAAAAATATGCGTTCCATAATAGAAGCTGAGATGGACATTCTTCCAAAACAGCACCTGTAAAGCAGTAATTTTAAAAGCGCTTTTGTGCATATTAAAATCAGCTGCTGACCTAAACAGTTTTGTTTTAAAATAAGGTGTTCTGTTTAAGCAAAAGTTGTTCTTCCTTGTACAATCATAATTCTTCCATGGATGTACACGTGCTCATCTGCTAATGGGGTTGAGTGTAGGGAAAAAGATGATGTCATTGAAGGCTGTTCTTTAATGTGCATATGAAGAAGCAGACTTAAGGTTTCCTATGAGAACATGAAGTAGCAGAACGATATGTCTACTCCTGTCATTTCCAAACCATTTATAGTATCTTGTGTTTTGATTTCTGATGCAGACTCAGGCCTGACTTCAGAGTGATTATGATAGAATTTTAATTTTGTATGCCATGAAGCAATTCCCAAGCAATACAAGTAAGTGAAATAGTGCGTGCATTTTACTTGGCATTTGAGATGCACCTGATCAGAATTTAATAGCAATAAAAGAACATGTAATCCTCTTGCCCAAGAGCTTTTTTTTTTCTGCTGAATTTAAATTTGCGTGAAAATCTAGGTACTTGGAGCTTCACAAAGAAGGCTGAGGGATTTTTTTTTTTGGTAATACAAGGATCCCTCTAAAGAAAGGTGACTTTACTTTTCATAAAATCAGGAGGGCCTTCAGATTCGATACAATAGAAGTAGTGAGAAGGGTGTTGCCAGTGTCTCCATAATTTGTCTCTGATGTACAAAATACTGGAACGAGTAGAGCGCAGTTATCCGTATGTGAGCAGGAGTTTTAAAGTAAACAGTGATTGAAGTCTGATGATTGCTGGCTATAAAAACTGAGATGTTAAATAATTTAACAGTGTCTTTTAGTGTGTAATGATATTTAGTTATTACTAACCTGAAGTAAATTTGAATAGGGTCTAACAGGGTTAACTTGGTGTCCTTATCAAGTCATTTCATTCCATTTCGCATTAATGTGTGAGACTCACAGCTACTTGTGGTAGTTTAAAACCTGTAAAAGGCAGGGAAGTACTTTCCTGTGGTGACTCAGAAGCTCGTGACAAAACAGGAACTAACCCCAGGTCTCCCCTGCCCCAGACTTGTGCTCTAGCACCACTAATCGTGGGTTTGGTTGGCTTTTTTTTTTTTAAAGGTTTCAAGGAATGCTCACTCTTTTCATGCAACATGGTGGTCTGTGATGTCACAGCCCCACCCATTTCTGGTCTCTGCTCAGGTTGAACACTTTCTTGGACACTGCTCTTGTTTGTGAGCTAAAGCTGCATTTTAAACCTGAGGGTTTGATGAGAAGCTGTGGAACTGTTGCTCTCTGCAGCAGTGTAACCAGGCTTGGCTGCAGAGTTGTCAGTAGCCACGTTTGAGAATTTGATTGACATTTTAATAATGATTTAAAAATATTTATTATTGTGGCAATTGAATTCTCATGCAACAATATTACAGAAGCTGCTGATTCAGAATTGATGAGTGGGGAAAAGCTAAGTTACTGAAATAAAACAGAATTGGTTTTAGTGAAGGCACATGGGCTTCAAAGAATAGGTTCGAGAAACACAAGGTATGCAGAAAATGGGAGTTTAAAGAATTGAAGTACTGAAAAGTGTGGAACCATCAGAAATGCAAATCCCACTGTAATTTTGTACTTCTTTTTCTAAGGTCTTACAGTACTGTTTAGAGTCTAAGTTCAGTGCTTTCTGATTTCTACCTGCGGTGTATCAACAAAATACAAAAACCTGTGGCCCACCTTAGATTTCCACAGCTTTCCTTTTGAATTAGTATGCATAGTAGGAAAAACACACTTCCAAAATGCAGAAATGTCCATTTTAAAAATACAGACTCAATCCTGTACTTTTAAATGTTGTGTGTTTTATTTTCCTTGTGGTGTGTGTCTGTGATAAAATGAATACACTATCTTTACCGGGCATTCTTCTAAATGTTCTTGCTTTTGAAGATTAAAATAATTTTTGAAAAACCTCTGGATTTGTAAAAACTCAGATTGACTAGAGATCTGTGTAGCTTAGTACTAGAGGTTCTGAAAAACTAATGATTTCTGAGGAGTTAAGAGTTAGGCTTCCAGTGCCTAACTCACATAACATGTGTTATGTGATGCTGGAGGTATTTATGTGTAGGATCCATACCTGACATACTTTGTGGCACCAAGGTCTGTACTCAGAAATAAGTATCTTGATTCTCTAAGCCCTCCCCTACATATTTGCTCTCCTGAGTTTAGATTGCCATACTTTGCACAGGCTCCACTGTCATCAGGACTGCATACAGGAATACAGAACAAATGAAGGATCCCAAGAATAAATGATTATTTAAAATGGAAGTACGCACGAACCTAAGCAATGAACAAGATGCAGACATCTTTATAAAAGTAGTCAATGGATGTCATCCTGTCCTGACTTCGTACAGAGGGGCTTTCTGTGTCACAGTCAGTCTCCTGTAGGGCAGTGATTATTTGTAGGTCTCCTTGATTAGGTCTGGTTATTTTGATGATCTGCTCCCTACTGCTGTTAAGTTACACAGGAGAAATATTTAGCATAAAATAAGTATTGAATTTGAATTGGAATAGGTATCACAGACTTTGTAAGTGAAGACACATCACAGTACAGGTACTTCTTTTGGTTGAGCCTTACTGAATTAAGGTAGGTGCTTCCATGCCACACCCTCCTCCCCGTGTCTGCCACAGACACAGGAATGGTGATGCAATATTGCATGGCAATTACAGCATGCACTGAAGAGTATAGGGTTTGCAAAATCAGACTGAGGAAAGACACAGCCCCCAAATTGTCACACGTGGTAGGATTTGCTGTTAATGTTTACAGAGGGGGTTGGTTATTTTTTTCCTTTTTCCTTTTTTAAATACTAATAGAGTGTAACTGTATACAGGGCCCATCTATGATGCCTTGTAGAACAATGGAGTGCTTCCTGTTTAGATACTTCTGAATGGCAGTATGTGTTAGAGTATGAAAAATAACTTGTTTTTCTCTTTTCTGCTGCTCCTGTTTCTAATTCACTCTGCAGCTGATCCTTCTGTATGCCTGCCTTACTTTTTATTGCAGCTTTGTATGTCTAGAACTTTTAAAAAGGTAGCTGTCTCCCTGTGTTTATAGATATTACTGGGCTGAATTGTTGGAGGATGATTCTGATGCAGCTCAATTCAGTGTGCTCTGTGCACAGTGAACAGAAACTAGCTATTACTAAAAATAAAAATATTTTCCCTGTAACTTAGTTTGCATAGAGTTACCTGTATTTTCATATGAAGTTTTTTTTATTTTCTTAGATTTTGTGGTTTCTGCCATTGTAATTTTGAGACCTATGCCCAGACCACAGCAGGCTGCAGACAGGCACGCTCCATTTGGTATCTCAGAAGGTTCCTGGGGTATAGGTGCTGGTTTGGGTCCATCCCATGGTTTATGGTGCTGCAGGGTCCATGTGGGGGGCAGGTCCAGATGTCCTGTGGCAAGGAGGGCTCTGGCCATCGGCTGCCTGCTGATCCTGGCACTGGGGATACAGAGCTGGGGAACGAAGGGAAGAGAAGGCTCTTGTCAGACAGCACCACCAGGTGCAGTGCAGGAGTGTGCAGGATACAGCCTGGAGCAGTGTTTCTCTATCACCATCTTCACACCTCTCTGCTAGGTGGGATTTGGCACTGTCACAGCAAGATAAGTTACTTGCTTGTTTTTAAAAAGGAAAAAAATGGTCAAGTCCAATTTGGAAGTGGTCCATGATCTTTTTAATGCAAGTGTTTGGTTTTGATTTGTATTTAAAGAGTGATTTTTCTCTGTATTTTTGTTTAGCTGTGTATAGTTTCACTAGCTAGTTTGTGGCTCTATTCTCTTTTATTACATTAGATTACCAAATACCAGTAATTTTTATTTTGTTGCTTGTACCAATTTATTTAATGCATTATTGCATTTTCTTTTTTCACAGTGACATTTGATTAGTTGGTTTTAATATAGTGTACATTTTCAGGAATTTCCTTGATAGTTACTGTAGCTTTTGCTCTCTGTCCTCCTTCCTTTCCTTCCAAGCTCAAAAGACAGGGAGAGATAAATGTTCTGTTTTGCTTTATAATATGTATGTGGTCTGAATTTACAAGGCAACATGCTTTCTAATTTAATTCTGCATGTAAGATGTGAAAGCTGGCATGTTGTCCAACTATAAAGTACAGAGTAAGTGGTCCAAACTCAGGTTTTGGCTATTGATCAGAAATTTTTAATTTTCCTTTGGAACAGAATTTGGGGGTTTATCAGGTATTTTCTCAGAGCTTTGCTCCTCAGCGTGTCTTTCTTCGCAAGGTTGGAGTACCATAGCAGCGTGGTCTCCAGTATTCTGTGCAAAGTTGAAGCTCTGTTTGACTGGAGTACAGGTTATTCACTTGTTGGAATTGATGAAGTTCTTTGTTGCATTTAAAATTGAACACTTCAGTCCTAGTAGTTGGTTACTAATGCGATTTTGATGTGGTCATTGTATGTCTTCTACAGAACACTGTTCCTTCTTAATTTTACATCGTAAAGTTGTTGGAAAGAAAATCTTGAACAGCTAGGAAAAAACCTCTCCTGGGCTGATGTTGAATATTCCCGCATATCTCCACAGGAGAAGTAGTGAGTGATAGTGATGAGGCAGAAGTCAAACAGCGCTGGCCAGACTCAAGATTTTGCGATCAGTTAGAAATAGGTCACTCTGGTTTGGTGGGTGTAACAGTACTGACAGTGTTTACATGGTTGTGTTTGTGCATGCATCTGCCACACAGTGTGTGCTGAACTCGGAGGAGGTCGGGATGGGCACTGCCATGGCTCCATTGGTGATCGTGTGGGGTACGAGGGAACACGTGCGAGACGCATCAGAAACGTGGGGCATCAAGGACTGGGGTCTCGCTGCAGTGGTGGCCACAAAGACAATTCCATGGTTATATAAGTCCATTGGGATTTCATTCCTGATGATTGGAAAATGGGGTTAGTAGGGAATGTCTTGAGGTGCAAGAAAAAAGCCGCATGCAGTTTCAGGCAGAGTGGGTCACTGCAAGGTAGTGGGAAATGCTCTAATTGTGTATGAAAGAGATGAACTGGATAGATGACATTTTGGCAAAGGAAATCACCATGTGTCATGCCTCAATATTGTATATTTATTTTGGTCTCATTTTATAATGTTCTATTACATTGGATTGATCTAGCTTTTGCTTGTTATGCAGGAAAAGAGAAGCCCTGAGGTGTCTGAAATAACATAGCATAGTTAAGGGCACCAAAGAAAACAGCGTCTGGAAGGGTTGGAAAAAATCGTAATTCATTTGTCAAAAACAGTGTATAGAGACTAAATTGTATTATATAGTTGATTAATAATTTATGTCATGAACTGTCTTCTAACACTTCTGAAGTAGGCCAGCAAGTCCAGAGGCTGTGTCTGAGCAGGGGTGCACATGTCTGTCCAGGGCTGCATTTGATCCTGACCATGCCAGGCCCTTGGGATGCAACATCTCCTGAGAACTGGGAAAGAGGAACTGATAGACTGCAAAAGGCAAAACCTTGAGCCCTAAAATGCCTTTTAAAAGAAATTTTAAAAATACTAGTTTCTTAAAAAATATGGGCAAACTTTTTTCTGATATATTTTATGTTCAATGAATTGTTTTATGTTTATGTTTCATTTAGCTTTTGGGTTTTGACATTCTTTGGCTTGCATCACTTCTTCAAAAAAGTTAACTTGTCAGTGTTTTTCACAACTTCATCCTGTTCTCATTTCTAGTGCTCTCTAACAGTAATATATGTAAAAAAGCCTTATTCTCAAATACAATTGTACAGTTGAAAAAATTGGAAGATTTTCTGTTACTTTGTTGGTGTCTGTAATGCATCAAGAGTGCATTTTGAATGGAAATCCCTGAACTCAGTTTTGAAGTGTTATAGAAAAAAATACTTCATTGCATTACGTACAGACAATGGGGATAAATAATTTTTTTCTGTCCTTTTTTTGCGCTTATATGAGACTTTTTCCCTTCCAGCCATTAAGATGACTATACAGAAGTTTCGTGTGGGTTTTTTTCCCCCAAACTAATATTCAGTTACTCTTTCAAAAGCTAACTAAAATGTTAAACTCAAGTCTAATCTATTTGATATAGGTGAAGATATGAGAGAAGATGTGATATTTGATATGAGAGAAGTGGATGGTGCTAGGTTGAATTTGTCAAAGGTGCCCTGTATTCCAGTGAAGCGCAGATGTGATTTCTAGAATGTGTCAGGAGCTACCACCTTGGTAAGGTGAGAAGCTGAAAGAGTATCAGTCTAGTCCTACTTACTGTTGTTAATTCCCTGGCACATGAGGTACACCATCTTTTTCAACTTCTGGAAACTGCTTTCCATATGCCTGCGCCTCAGCAGAGCTTTTTAAACAGTGGATTGGTTGTGTCTTCCCGTTCTCACAGTATTGTGGTTCTGTGTCCGGGTCCCAAAGGCTTTGCCCCGAGGCACTGTGCAGCCTCCTCAGCGCAGCAAAGCACACGTGCAGCAGTAGCTGTAACCTGTCCAAGGGGCCGTGGGAGTGCTCTGAGGACACTCTGCCACGGGAGGGGCAGCCTAGGGCATGTTTCACACACCTCAGAACACGCTCTTAGTTTCTCAAAAGCTGTTTCTGTGCAGTCTTTCTTCAGCTTTTCTGTTCTGCTTGAAAGCTTTCGTGACTCTCACCTGATGGGATGCTGTATATTGCACGTTTGGGGGTGAGACTGAAGGAAGCCTTGTGTCGAATGGGCAGTTTTTATTTATAGTGATCGGGCATTATTTGCACGTGTTACAGTGCTGATACAAGTATTCCTTGAAAAGGACTTGGATTTCAAATAGTAGGAAAGCATTTTTAAAAATAATTTTCTTTACTCAGATACTGTAGCCTTACTTTTTATGTTACCACAGCAGTTTATCTCTGTTGCCTCCACTGAAACTTGTACTTCCATGATCATCATTACATCAGCGTTCCTTAATGTCTAAGCTTTTCTGAGCTAAGTGTGTGCATCATGCAGGCGTGTTGACTTGGTTTCCAACTGCTTTAGCTTTTAACTGTTCTATTTTTTTAATAGTCCAAGTAGATAATCAAATATGCCGCATTGTTCTAGTTCTGTTGTTCATTTCTTTTCCTTGAGATTATGCTTTTGCTTAATTGAATTATCTTTATACAAATGGAGAAAATTCCCGTTGAATAGGACTTTATAAATCCCCAGTGAAAAATGCTCATCTGAGGAATATCCTTGAAATAGGAGGAAGTGATTTTCATGTATTAGGAGAGTTTTGAATGAAATCTATAGCTTTTTAAAAGCAGTTACTTCGGGGGAAGCGGGGCGCTTTCCCTGTGCGCACGTGTGAGGCACGGCCGGCTGCTCCTCCGGCCTGCGGGCATGCGGCGGGAGCTGCGTGTGCGGAGCGGGCGGGCGGCCCTGGGGACGCGGGGGGCGGCCGTGCCGGGCGGGAGGGGCCGGATCCCGCTTCCATGGTGGGGCGGGGCCGGATCCCGGTTCCGCGGGAAGGGCGGGGCCGGTTCCCGGTTCNGTGGGCCCCGCCCGGGGCGGTGACATTCGGGCGCGGCGCGGGGCCCGCCGTGGGTCGCGGGGGCTTTCGCCGCGGTCACTGCCCGGCCCGCGCCCCGAGCCCGTCTGTGCTGCGCGGACACGCCATGAGCTCCTCCGCGCCCCATGACGGGCAGATCTGCCTCCAGCGGGCCGTATTCCTGGAAGGGCGTCTGGTCTGCGTGCTTGCCGGGGAGTAAAACCTGCAAGGGGAAAGGTAGCGCCGTTTTAATTGCTTTATGCGCAGTTGTTAAAGCTGGGCTTGTAGGAGCTGTTAAGTCGTGTCCCCTGAGAGGTCTCGGTAGCCTGTGCATGTCGCCTTCCCCAGAACAGTGTCGAGAATACTTTTAGCAACAGGTCGCTGCGTTCTGGTGTTACCAAGAACAGTTTTCCTTGATTTAGAACCAGGAAGTCTTAAGATGCGTTTTCCTCTTTTCACTGTTCCCGTTGGTTAAATTTTTTCGAATACGTACAGTCTTTTTGATAATTGGAGTTAAAGGAACTTGAAAATGACACCTTAGTGTTCCTTAGTTTGTCGCTGTTGCTTAGAGACTTGTTCCTAGTGTGTGCAAATAAAGACAATGTAATAGCAAATATTGCTTATAGGGGTTTATGCCTGTAGTAAGAGGTTTGTAACTAAACATATCTTTAAACTTCATTTCCAGTTCTGTAGTTGTTTTTCCTTGGTTTGTAATTGTATGGTTTTTATCGTTTGGTGGCTTACATGTATTCCACTGTTAAAACTTTTACTTGTGATTAACTTGTAACTTTTGACATAGCCATAAAAGATGTATTATTCGTCTTTGTGTTAACAAGAGTGATGAAAATGTAGGCTTTGGGCAGGTTTAGGCTTGGTAAATTACAGTTTATAGCCTTATCCAGTTTCTTTCTTGCATGCTGATCTCAGTGGTCTGGTTCAGAGATTCCTGCTTATTTTCATTCCCTGCTCCTGTGAGTGTTGTGGAAGTGTGTGAAGGCTGCTCAGCACAGGAGTGCTGGTAACACAGTTCTGTTCTCCAGTGCTTCCGTAGCTTAGAAGGCTCAAGTGGGAAGTGGCATCTGTGTGCAAGGTCTTTCGCAAAGTTTGTAGGTTGCTTCATTTAACTGTTGCATGGGCTCAGCGAGGTGTAATTAAAGACAGCAGAGCTCACCCAGCTCGTCAGGCTGCCCAGGGAACTCGTCTGACGCAGTGGTTTTCACCAGCGTTATCTGCAGGTTACGGGGGATCCCTGCATCAGGATGTACAGGGTCAGGCAAGAGGAAGCACACACAGACTTTTCTGAAATGTGTGTGTTTGCAGTATTTAAAGGGAAACACTTTCAGAATTTTACATATGAATAAACTTGTGATTTCCAAGCTCTCCCCAAGTGAACAGTGTGATCAGGGTTGGTTCTCCTGTCCGATGGTTTGTTCTGGAGCACAGAACTGCAGGGTGCCCCCACATGCAGGTGCTGGGGACACAGAGCAGTGCAGTTGCCAGAGGCCTTGCTGCTTGAATCCCCTCAGTGGTGCAGCATCACTTCCCCAGGACACATGCTTGATTTGTCACAGACACCCTAAACGTCTCATCCAAGCTGGAATGCCTCACAGTGGGAAGATACAGCCAAAAGACACAAACATTCTTGTCATATCTGTACAGTATCAGTTATAGCCCAGCACTGAAAACTGCTGCATGGGGATTTTTCCCAAGGATGGGAATTGGGTATTTCTAGACCACCAAGCCTGTGATGGAGGAAGAGTGTTTGGTGGGTTGAGAAGATGCTGTCAGTGGGCTTGTGAGACTCATAAAATTAGTGACTGAATATCGAATCTTAGACACTCATGCTTTTCTAGCTCTGGGAAGAGGTACTTCTGTAGAGGAATTTGGACTTGTCTGTCATTACTTTTTGAATGTCAAGGACTAAGTCATTTTGCAAGTTGGAATCTCGTAGTTCCTCTGCTTTGTGTCCTGAACAATGCATGTCTTGTAGAAGCATGCACAGTATGCTGCTCTGAGCTGTCTGGTCCAAGTATGAGTAAGTTTGTGGGTGAAATGATGCTAAATATGGGAAGCTTGCCTATTGCCTAATATTCCCATGTCAAATAGCAAGGAGATTAAAGATGAGGTTTATTTTGAGAGCTTTATATGTACGTGACAGTTCCAGAGCTGGTTGTACTTGCAGAGAGGCACTTAGGGTGGCTGAGAATTGTACTGTGTAACAGAAGCCAATTTTGGATAGCATTTTATTTAACTGCCCTTTACCTACAAAGGTATGGTTTATTTTTTCAAAACTGTGTTTATTTTTTCAGATAGTGCTCGTAATTCCTTCTGCACAAGAAGGAGGAGAATTAGGAGTGCAGGAAAACATAATATGTTAAGAAATACGGTACTTGTTCCATATCTGTGGATGCTTGAGTAAGCTGTTTGGTCAGACAGCTGTCACCTTTGTCTGGGGACATTGGAAAGGACAGAACTTCAGTGGGAGCTCCACTGAACATAGAAGTTCATCAAGAGAGCCTTTCCAAGAGACTGTAAATGCCTCAGTATTTCCATGGTAAAATGAATTCTCAAATTCAACAAGTGAAGTTTGAAATTTTAGTCTTACTTGGGAAATTAAAATAATTGCTTTGGGGTTTTTTTCTGGTAACCTCACAAATGGTTTTAGTTCAGGAAGCTGAAGCTGTGGGCCTCAGTAGCAGAGTATTGAAAATGAAGAGTCACTGTCCTATCCTGGGAAAAAAGCAGGGTGTAGTAATTGTCTGAGCTGTGTTTTTCAGCTTTTTTTAAAAAAAAATTACACTGTAAACATGATTACTGAGAAGGTCATTATCCAGAAGATAGTTTTTTTCATTAAAAATGCTTCATTTCTCGTACACAGCAGCTTAGAATTGTTCTGTACACAGAGTTGATACACACAAGTGATCTGCGTGAAGCATTTCGTAACTGCAATATTAAAAAAACAAGCCAACAATAAAAGACTTCTTATTTTTAGCACTTTCTCTTTGCTCCTCTCCCTTGCAGCTTCCAGTAGGTAAATTCCACTTTAGAACAATGAGCAGAACTTCTTCACTTGTTCAGTTTCCATGTCATGCAAGCGTACCATATGTATACAGCTGTTCTACACATAAGATATATGCAGTTTGTATTACATGGGGGATTTTTCACTTTCATTTGTATCTTATTTTCTCTTGAAGCTTCTTTGTAACTCAAGAAATCCTGTATGCAGAAGCAATGAAATATGGTTAGATCTGAATTGTTTCTCCTCTGTTCTGTTGCAGAAATGAGCCGTCAGACCGCTACGGCACTACCCACAGGTACTTCCAAGTGCACGCCATCACAGAGGGTGCCTGCGCTGACGGGCACCACAGCTTCCAACAATGACTTGGCCAGTCTCTTTGAGTGTCCTGTGTGCTTTGACTATGTGCTGCCACCGATTCTGCAGTGTCAGAGTGGCCATCTGGTCTGTAGCAACTGTCGCCCCAAACTCACGTGCTGCCCCACTTGCCGAGGCCCGCTGGGCTCCATCCGTAACCTGGCTATGGAGAAAGTTGCCAATTCCGTACTCTTCCCATGTAAATACGCCTCTTCCGGCTGCGAGATAACTTTGCCACACACAGAAAAAGCAGACCATGAGGAGCTGTGTGAGTTTAGGCCTTACTCCTGTCCCTGTCCTGGTGCTTCATGTAAATGGCAAGGCTCTCTGGATGCTGTAATGCCACACCTGATGCATCAGCATAAGTCAATTACAACGCTGCAGGGAGAAGATATAGTGTTCCTGGCCACGGACATTAATCTTCCTGGTGCTGTTGACTGGGTTATGATGCAGTCTTGTTTTGGCTTTCATTTCATGCTAGTGTTGGAGAAACAGGAAAAATACGATGGTCACCAGCAGTTCTTTGCAATTGTACAGCTGATAGGAACACGCAAGCAAGCAGAAAACTTTGCTTATCGACTCGAGCTAAATGGGCATAGGCGGCGATTGACTTGGGAAGCAACTCCTCGATCCATTCATGAGGGAATTGCAACAGCCATTATGAATAGTGACTGTCTAGTCTTTGACACCAGCATTGCACAGCTCTTTGCAGAAAATGGCAATTTAGGCATCAACGTAACTATATCCATGTGCTGAAATGGCAATCAAACCTCTTCAGGCCAGTGTTTAAAACCGTTGCATTTAATTTAGCAGAAATAGGGTAACCATCTTTGACTGTCAGACAAATTATTTGGTAGATGGAGGGTAGACATAAATGAAGGTAAATAAAAGGAAAGGCTGTTAAATTACAGGAAGCAGTTGCATGTAGTAACTAATATATTTAAAATAAGTCAACAGTAAACCACTGAAAATATATATACACCCAAAATGGGCATCTTTTGTATTAAGAATTGATTCTACAGGAAATGTTGTAAAATAATTCTAAAAACTTGTTTGTAGATTGATTGTACTGTTGAAAAGGATACTGTTTCGTGTTTTTGTTTGTGTTTTTTTCCTCCCCCTTTGACTGACAAGCCATGTTGAGCGGTCTGATCTCTGGCCGCTGCTTCCCCTCCTCCTCCCCACTCCCCCTTTGTAAGTCACTACATAGTATTGCTGCTGTTTGTGTATATTTTTTGTGTATTTGCTAATTTTTATTAACTTCTAGTTTTTCATTAAATAAATATGACTTTCTTTTCTGTAATTCAGGTTTTTCTCTTTTTTGTATCTTTTTAAAATTAATTACAGGTGTCATCTTTTGATATGCATAATTGCTATGGTAAAACTTATATTTCTGTATGTTTGGTAAATTTTGTCTTTTTCCAGTAGTCAATTCATTGGTGATACTGTTCTTAATTGAGCTATTTGTGAATGTACTGAACTCAAAAGGAGTGCTTATGTTCAAAGATGTGTCAGGAAAGACAGCTCCTTTAAAAACAGGTCTAGATGTTGTTGTACTTTGAGTTATCTTCTAACAAAAATGAACAATTATTAAGAACTTTCCGAATTTAAAAAAAAAAATCACATTTCAAATTTAGAGATGCTTAGAAATTTGATTGCATCCTTGTATTTGTTGGTTTGCAGTACAAAGAAGGTATTGTATTACACAGTATTTGTAATTATAAAAGCAGACCATTTGTTTAAAAAAAAAAAAGGCAGTCAGAGTGAGATGTTTTCAGTCTTTTTATATTTGTCATTAAAAGATTACCTGGCAAATGAAAAAAACACAGCCAACTTCTGCTTTTTGCTTTAGCTCAAAGTTTGACACATTGATGCTCTTGCTCAGTTTCTTGTCTTCATGTCTTTTGGTTGTTACTAAAGTAACTGTCTGGAACTGACTTTTGTATATCATTTTGGTGACATGATCCACATGACAATGCAGATAAATCTCTTCCAGGTGTGACTGACCAGCCCTAAAGGCTTTGGAAGGATACTGGGCTTTATGCAGACTGCCTGTATGTGCAGACCTGAACCACGAATGTAAACGGGATTTGTGATACAAAACAGACACAGACAAGAGCAGGGGCAAAGCTGTTCCATCCTGAGCTATTGGAAGGAAATCTTTGTCAAACCGAGTGGTAGTGGATGTGTCGGGGAGCTGGTCTGGCTATTAACTACTTTTGTAACACATTAAAATACAGTTTATTTACTGTGCACTGTCTTAACTTTCTTATCAGAAGTTGATCTGTTAAGACCTTGTTCTTATTATTTTTGATGCATGATGAGGTAAGTAGTTCTACAGGTAAGGAACATAAAATCCATTGGGTTGGATTAATAAAATACTACAGAAATAGCTTCATGTAGTAAAAAGTTTCACTCTTAAAATTTGATACTTAGGCTGTTTGAACTGTGCACAGATGTAATTTAAAAGATGTACTGGTACCTTGTGGCAGTAGATAAATGCTTCTGAAACTCCTGCAATCTAGCATTTTTTTCCTTTTGAATATGCAGCCAACTGTTTGCAGTTTTCTAAATTCAGTAATTATTCTCACCTAATTAAGCTTGTCTACATTTACCTCCAGTTTGTCTTTAACAGAAAGTTGGCTAAATACCCTTTTTAGAGGAGTCCACATCTCCCTTGCTCCCTGGTGCCTGGCTGGCTGGGCTATTCCAGCTCTGGTTTTGTTTAGGGAACATAGTGGAGAAGCAGTGTGGAGCCTCTGACCCTGCCCTCAGAGGCTGGGGCTGTGTAGGGCTGGTCACTGCTGCTGCTTCTGTTTGGGAGGGTTCAGCTTGGGCTGTGTCCCCAGGAGCACTGTCACCCTTGAACCGTTGTGCTGAGCTGCAGTGATTCGATTGAGGTGCAGTGGGCTGAAGGTCAGGGCTGTACTCTGGAAGGGGCCTTGAGGAAGGGCCTTTGCAGTGAGCTGTAGAAGCTGCCTGGTGTGCTCCGACAGGTTGGTTCATGTTTCACAGAGGACAAGATGTGTAGCATAACTACTGTATGCTGACTTACTGTTATGTAAATTAGTATTGCTCCATTTGGTGTTAAATAATTGTATAAAACCTTTGATATCCATCATCAGATGGAATGATGAAATTACCCTTCGACCCAGATCCTCAAAAGTATTAGAAGCCTAATTCAGTGGATCTCCTCTAAAGAGTGTGAGGATCTGGTAAGTCAACTACACTGTTATATGTGAAAAAAAGAAACCATACTAGAAATCTGTACAGATTACTACCTTATCTAAAATAAACGCTGTATTAAAGCCTGGCATTGTCTTAACATTAGCTATTTATTTTAGAAAGTGCTGTTTTACTTTGCTCTGTTGGGAAGGAGTATTCAATTTGTCTCTAAAAGATGAAATGCAGTAGATCTTGCATTTGTCTGCTAGCACTACCTCTGTGGTTTTTCATTGCCCTTTAAAAAAAAAAGGCCTTAAAATGTTTGACAAATGTGGATGTAAATATTTTGGTTCTGTTGTGACAGTTCCTGCTAGCTCTTGTTTGCAGTAGTGCTTTAAAATTAAAGCAGGTGAATGGTTTTGTATTGCTGCCTGTCCTGTTGTTTTATCCAGTCTTTTCCAAGCTGCTGTGATTAAAGCAGGAATTGCACGCATGGGATAGTTAGTCTCTGTAGCAGTTTAGAGTGTTGATGGAAAGGAGCTACCACTGCTTTTACCTTTGATCAGCTTCAGCTATCTTGGGGTATTTTTCTGAGGGACACAATTTAATCTCAGGTCCATGTAACTGTTAGTTCTTATGCAGACGATCCCCAGTGTATTGACATCCCTTCAGAAGTTCTGTACTGCTCTGGCTCACTGCTGCACAGGATTACTCTGCTCAGTGAAAGCAAAACAAAAGGCACCAACGTGTGCCTGTAGTGTCTGCTGGAATGGTAATGCTTATGTTTTGTTCAAAAAAAATCTCAACACAGTAACAGAACCTCCTCAGTGCTGGCAGCAGGGACAGGAAAGGCTGGCAGTAAATGCCTGGCATTATCTTCAGAATGGCATTAAACCCCCTCACCTTCAGGTGGAGTCCTTGGGGACAAGACTTTGGAATTGGAGTGATGTGTCAGACAGAAAGTCATCCTTCAGCTTTTCTGGGGAGCAGCTCCCTCTTTTGCTGTGGTGGAAATGTTTTTTTAGTAGTCTTTATTCTCTTTTAAAAAACCGCAGATTTGTTTTGTCCATGTGTAAACAGACGGTGCTGGAATCTCGAGCATGTCAGTGCTCTTGCAGTGCAGGATTGTTTTGCCATCTGTTTGGAAAACCATTTCTCCCTCTTGGTTTGATCAAAAGCAAAGCAGCAGCACGGAGTTACCAGGCTGGGGTTTTACCCAGGGGGAAGCATCTTTGCACTTCTTCCCTGCCTGTTTCTCTTGAGGCAGAACATGGTTGGAGACTGGGGGTGTTGTCCATAGTCTCAGAACTTGGCTTGTGAGTGACTAAGAGTAGAGCTCTTAGAATATTGACACAGAAGCCAGTTTTATTTTTATCATTTTATTAGATTAAGTCTTTTGTCAAAGTTGTAAAATCTTTTGTAAAACAGGTGTTGACATTCCCACTGAACTGATTACTGTCAGTGCTGTTACATTCCAGGTAAATCAGCTTTGTTATCTATGGAAACAAAAGCAAAGCAAACTCTTACTTTTGGTTTACAGGCAGCTTCTAGAACAGGCTGTTGTCACTGGTACAGTTTGTTTTTCATAAGCACTTTGGAACCAGTGAACAAGAGAAGATGTAACAACATCCAGGATTTGCTTGTGGGGCTGACCCTGGAATAAACAATGCCAAAGGCCCAGATCACACACTGAAGTGCAGTTCTCACTGAGGTTCAAGGGGAGATAAGAGACAAGGCTATCAAAGGACAGGGAGGCTCTGCCAGACTTCTTGAACCTTATTCACAGTGAATAATGATTCAGAATTTTCTTGACATTGTTTAAATGGATTTAATTTCCATAGGTGAACCTCCAAGCATAGGAATCAAGTCAGTTTGTAGTGGGTAAGAACGAAGGACCTGCAGTCTGTCCCTCCAAAATATTACTGGGTTTTTTCATTAAGGCTTCAAGCAGGGACAGCTGTGCAGGTGTGAACTGATGTGTTCTCTCCCTTCATACACAACAATTCCTACATTTCAGTTCTTCTGGCATTGCTTCCTGGGTTTGAAAAATGGTGCCTGCAGTGGCCTTGCTACAAACTAGAACCAAGTCCTGAAAGAACTTAGTAACTTCATTTAGAGCATAATGCTTCTCTTCAGATCTCTTAAGTGTATTTTTTTAGATTTCAAAAACCTTATTTTCCCCGATACTGCTGTTCCTTAGCACATTATTATTAATTATTTTTACAGATATTTTGTAAATAAGTAAACTTGCACTAAATCAGTTTGCTTTTTGTAACAACCCCACCTATGAGCTTCTCCTGCTGCACATTATTCCCTCTTTAAGGTTGTGACCAGCTGCTGCCATGTACATACATTGGTGCCAGACAGGCTAAGGAATTCTTTCTCATGCTTGACTCGATCAGGAAATGAGATTCAAGATTCTTTATTGATAAAAAGCAGCAAAGGCCCCAAAAATGCAGTTTCAGGTTGGTAACTGCTGCAGCAACACGTTCCCTTTGATGGCACTGACACCCCATTTAAACCATCCCGTTTAGCTCATAGTGGTACCTGATACCTAACTGTAGCTGAAAGAGATCAAGAACTATGGAATTGGAGAGAGAGGTAACCTGTCTGCCTAAAGTTTGCTGTTGAGATGCTCAAGCCTGGCCTTAACTGCAAAGCCGCCATCGAAGGCTGCGTTCAGCACCTCGTCCAGGCAGGCGGCCAGCACGAAGGTCAGCTCCTGCCGCACGTGCACTGCAATCTCCTCCAGATCTTTCTCATTTCTTTGAGGAATGATAATTCTCTTCAGTCCAGCTCGGTGTGCTGCCAGCACTTTGTCTTTAATTCCCCCAACCTAAGAAGGAAAAGAAACACATATATAAAAACAATGAACTAATCTAATAAAGTAATTTTTGTACCCTCACATCAGGAGTTAAATTTTGATGAAAGGTTCTGCCTCCCTCAGTCATTTAGGAAAGCAATTAAAAATGCAGTCAGCTGTAGCTCATTATGTGCTTAATGAGGGAAATATGCTACAGTATTCTTTCTGTAACTGCTAATAAGAGAAAAATCTAGGAGTGCAGGTACAAGAGAATCAACAGTGGAAAAGTCATTGCTTTTCAGGAATTTTTTTTAACAAAAGTGGCCTTCACTCCATTTTTTTTATATGTGCTGAAATCCTGCACCTGCATTAGAACAGAAGATTTTTCAGATAAAGGCAGTGTTAGATTTTGGGGGAAAAGATTCCTAAGGAAGCAATGTCCTATAAAAATAACTTGAGCTGTACAACAGAAAATGTACAGTGAAGCAAACCTGTGTTCCAGGAGTGGAGAGATGCTTTGTGCTACACCAGCCACTGCTCCACTGAGCCTCCTGGTTGAGTTGCTAATGAGCTGTAAACGGGGGGTTCAGTAAGTTTTCCTTACAGCTGTAACTTCTCCCCCCAAACGCCCTTCTATTCATAAGTACCATCTCAGAGCAGAAACTTTTAATTTTACACTGCTTTAGAGGAGAGGAAGGCCCTGTATTACAGCACAAAGGGCAAACCTCAGGCTGCTGTGACACAGGGCAGGAGTGCACTGTGATCCTCAGGGTGACCCCGTGGGTCTGGGCAGTGCTGCGCACTCAGCAGCAGGGGCAGCCCCTGGCACGCTCCTGGGAATTCAGTGACTGATAACAGCACAATTCCAGACTACCTTGGGGAAGGAGGAGAATGTGGTTTAATATTTATAGGTACCTTATCTCTGCATGCACCTTCAGCAGCAGGCAGAGTGTGGTCACTGCCTGGGGCACTAAGGACAGCCTAGCTGCAGGGCTAAGCTGGCTTGCACCGGAGTTACTGCAGGGTGCTGCAGAACCCCAGACACTGGCCTGTCCTGTCAGGCTCACTGCCCCCAGAGCCTCTCAGGCCACTCCTTACCCATGGCACCTCTAGTTCTGTCTCCTCTGCCAGAAACAAAATCCTGGCTCTGATTTCCATCTTCATTCTCCTGTCCATTATTTGGTATGAGATGGTAACTCCCATATCAGCTTCAGCACCTGTGCCAGGCTCCACTGACACTTTAATTTAATTTAAACCCTGTTTGAAAACCTTCCTTGCCCTCATATTTTGACAAAGCTTTATGGAAACCCCATTTGGCTGAGCAATATACAGAGAACATTTAAGAGAAACCTAAAAGTAGATACATGGATTCAGGAATAACCTGTGTACAGTTACTGTGAAAGCTTTAAGACACAACTTTTCAAAGACACGAGAGAGTAGTTCTGTACCAACAGTCTGAGGAAGAACATTTAGAAATTGCAGTGCAGACTTCAGAGCCATCTTTCATTTTAAGACTTTGACTTTTTCATGTATTTTCCCAAAAAGCCACATCAAGGCTGGCTTTAGCTTGAAAGGCAAAGCAGAGGAGTGGGGCAGTCCTGCAGCAGCCTGGCCTCCACTGGCCTCTTGCAACTGCAGCAGGAGACTGCATTGCTGCTAAGGAATGATCCAGCAAGACTCTAGTTTTCTAAGTGGCTATTAACAGATTTTATATCCAAAATAGGGAGAATTAATAAAATTTAGCTCTCTTCTCAAATGATGCTTACTGGAAGAACAAGGCCTCTTAGTGTAATTTCTCCTGTCATGGCTACATCTGAGCACACCAGCCGCCCACTGAAGAGTGAAGCAAGACAGGTTACTATGGTAACACCAGCAGATGGTCCATCTTTTGTGACAGCTCCAGCTGGGAAGTGCAGATGGATGTCAGTGTTGTCAAGGAGATCAAAACTTCCAGAAGCTTAAGGAAAAAAAGAATAGTTTGAATGTTAAAAATCTAAACCCATTTTGTTCCTGGTCTTTATTCTAAAAGCCCACCAAAAACTAAAAGCCTTGGCACTATTTATTAACAGTAGGCTGAAAAAAACAACACAATATTGCAGAGGCCCTAGAAAAAAACAACAAAGAGAAAACCCAATGAGCTTTCCTACATCCATATTCCTAGAAAAAACCTGTAACACGATAACCAATAAGCTTGGCATTTGCATGTGTCAGGAAATTCAGAGTAGGGATTAATGGAGAAACCAAGGAATTTCTACATAGAATTTTTATGTCCCAAACCATCAATG
Organism: Ifrita kowaldi; assembly: GCA_013398055.1. Lineage (NCBI taxonomy): Eukaryota > Metazoa > Chordata > Aves > Passeriformes > Cinclosomatidae > Ifrita > Ifrita kowaldi. The sequence continues at coordinate 24,125 of VZRS01011896.1, forward strand.
TCAATGTTCGGAGAACACTCCACAGAAAGCCACAATTATAATGAAGTGAAACTCCCATTTATGTCCTTTCACCTGTAATGGAGCACATGGAGTGTAAACCGGAGAGGTAAACATGCACACAGGTAACGCCTGCAGCATTTCATACCTTAATTCCATTGTGGTTTTTAACCTATCTAAACTTCCACAAATAGTGACAGATACTGGTCAGTTATTTGCCTGATCAGCAGAAGAACGATCTAGAAAGCCCATTTCCACAAGTCGTGGGAGGTTCAAGCAAAAAAGAGTTAAAATGTTCTTGTCCAGAGTCCTATTGCACTGCAGTTCCACAGCTGCCATACAAACCTAGCATTCTCAAAATACTAAACATTATTAAAAAAACCTTTTAATAGAACCTGTTAGGAAAAACTACAGACTTCTGTATCTGTCTCCATCATGAAAGTACTGCTGGAAAGCTTGAATGTAACGAGTCAGAGGCAGTGTCTGCCACAACCAAGGAGAAGCACCTTGGCACTGAAGCTGTCCACAACCTTCCAGGCTACGGCAGGGAGACACAACTCGTGTTCTGCCAGGCCACAACCACCTTGGCTTGGCAGCAACTGGGAAAGAACTACACAAAGGCACTCTGGAGCTGATCTCATCCTCACTGCAGCACTAATGGCTGAAACCCTTTCTCTGTTAATGCGATACTTAAAACATTTCCACAGCGAGTAACTGGCACCGTTACAATGTGCTGAAGTGCTGCCCCCGAGCTGTAGGGCTGTAACTGCCCTGCAGTGGCCCTGCAGTGGCCCTGCTGCCCCACCGTTGGTGAGCTGGTATCTCTTGGCGTTGCTGCGCAGCCAGCTGATGGCCAGGTGAGCCGACTCCTTCATGACGTCCCCCAGCTGCCCCGTCAGGATGAGCTGGCCCTCCCCGTCCATCCGGCTCGCTTCCACAAACATGATCTCGCCTCCCAGCGGGGTCCAGGCCAGGCCTATGGCCACTCCTGGCTGGTTGAGGCGCTCAGACACCTGAAGGGAAACACAGGACACAGTTTAGGAACAGCCATAAAAAAGACATTGCAAAAACAATTCAATAGTTGGCTTTGAAACAACTGCACCCATTAAAACACAAACATTAAGCCAAGTGTCTGATCTCTTAATTTTTAATTTATTATTTAATGCAGCAGTAGTTCTGGATATGTGTAAACACTAATTACACAACAGGAGCTCTATGTGGCAGCTTAGCTTAAGGCCATGGCAAACACATGGGCGTGTCATTCTTGAAACCTTCCCTGCCCCCAAAAGCACTGTAACAATCTTTTTCCTCAAAGGACCAAGATTCAGTCAATCCTGACTGAATGTTTATGTGACTTAACCCATCTGCTGCAGTGTGGTTTGCCCTGACTGCAGCTCTGGTGACAAAGCCAATTCTGCTCCCCAGTGTTCCCCAAAAGCCTTTTTAAAGGTGGTGGCACTGCCTAAGCTGTGGCCAGACAAGCCCCCGATGTTGTTCCCTGCAGACATTTACAAACACTTTGGAATAGCAGAAACAGGAATGTGTTCCCAGGCCAGGCAGAGGGGACACCTGACAAAGTCCCATTAGGAATTAGAAGCAGCCAAGCAAGTCAGCAGCTCCACTGGCAGCTAAAGCCAAGGCAGCCACACAGCCCTTTCTCCTGGTTCTCCTGGGGCTCTCCCTTACCTGTGCACTGGCATCAGCATCCTGCCATTTGCTTTCATTAGCATGATGTAGCTAAGAAGGCTCTTTCTTTCTCTAGCATTTAAGAAAATTGCACAGAATAGTGTGTTTCACTTTTAAGGTATCAAAATACCTCATCAAGCATTTTCATTTTTGCTAACATCAGTTTCTATATTCATTCCCTGTGGGTTATTAGTTACAGTGATTTACTCTGATTATTGTAGTAACTGCTTAGTAACTCAGGTCAATGAAGTCAGTCAACAACACTGGAACATTCCCCTTTGCACTGGAGACAATGGTGTTTTGGCCACCATGGTTTCAAACACTTCAGGTATAATGAACAAAAATTAACTGCCCACACCCTCTCCCAGCCCTAAGCAGCCACCAACAAGTTTGTTGGTTTGGGGGTTTTGTTCCAGTTTTTGTGGACTGGACTCTGGCTCAACTGAAAACAGTTTAGAGACTGTTTGAGAGCTCAGGGGCAGAAAACAGCAAATGGGACAATAAATCAAAACCCAAATGGTTCTAAAGACACATGACTTAGCACAAGGTCCCTCCTCTATCCTCAGACTAGGCCGGTACCTCCTCCTCCCTTCACAAGTCAGTTGAGATCTGATAAGAGAAACTCGATGTGCAGTAGGTGTTGATCACCTTTGGACCATTGTTCCTTGCATTAACTGGTACCTCCAAAGCCAAGCAACCTGTCCTGCTGTCCTGAAGTGAGCCTGAACCACTCCTGCTGCAACCTCCTCAGCTGAGCCTGTACTGAGGCCTGGGGACAGTCAAACACAGCAAATGCCCTGGCAGCTTTGAGATCTGGCTACAGAAAAGCCCCTTGAAAACCCCTAAACACACCCAGAGCCACACAACCCCCAACACTCAGAGGAAAGTACATTGTACTACATTTTGGACACCCACAAAGTGTTACAGGGAGCTTCACAAAACTGAATCGCTCCTGGCATCTCTGAATAATTTCTTCTAAGCAAAAGTCAAATGAATTTAAATTAGAATAAATCCTTTCTTGCACTTTCTAAACAACTTCAATTAAAAATGACCATTCGAATCAGGTGATAGCTGGCCATGTCTGTTAGATGATGAAGGTGTCACTGACCTACATGGAGTCCTGGGGTTTGAAAAGTTTTATAGATGAGACTGACCCAGCTGTGACTTTAGCTGTACCCTGAGTACATGAACATCCTGTCAGATGCATTTTAGCTGCCTGGACACTGCAAAATTAAAGTCTTAACATTCAGCACAATCACTTACTTTAAAATATTTCAGGTTATCATCTGCAGTTTTGGAGCTACACTAAACCAGTGTGATGGACAAAGAGCTGTTAAGTCCCTGATTCACAATGGGAAGATAAGAACCAGTTCAGTCACTTGCTGGCCTTTAGCATCTTGTTTTCTTTCCACAGGTTCTCCCAGCCTGACTGTACAAACCTTTTTTTCTACTCTTCTGATTCATTCCCTGGCAAATCACTGCTAGCAAAGCACATTAACAGTGGCTTCCCTCTGAGAGAGGAGGATTTCCCAAAAATATCACCACAAGACCAATAGTTCTTAGATAAAAATGCCAATCTAAACCTGTGCTTTGGACAGGTATTGCTTCCAGAAGACACTTTATTTTTTTCCCTAATTAGAATTGTGCATGTCCCATGAAACAGAGCCATTCTTTTATGGTATCTGCACTTTCATTTCCTAGAATAGGCAATTTCACTGACCTACAGCTTCTGTCCCTTCAACTTCACTCAAGCTATGAGGATATAAACTAATCCTGATGGTGCCAATAATGTTTTGTTACTTGAGCAGAATTAAGGGTTGAAAGAAAAAAAAAAAAACCTAAAAAGCCTCCCAAAACCCAAACTAAAATACAAACAGTTCGTTATAAACCCACCGGATATGACAGGAACCCTTTTCCCCAAAAGTGTGCTGTGCTGAAGTATTTCATTAAATCTTTTACACTTTAAACTGTTGAGATCATTCTTTCAACGCCTCACTATGTGATTTATTCCAACATTTGTTCTGTAGGGAGACACATAAGATTATTTATTTGTGACAAATGAATTAATCCAGCAAGTAGGAGCTGATTATTCTGTCATGTCCTCCTGCTGGGAGACCTGTGCAGACAACAGCCAAGCAATGCACTGGAAAGGTGAAAGATGAATCCCCGTGTAAGGAATTCCCTGAAGGACAACAGATCAATTAAATCATGTCATGTTTTCAGTTCCATTTGCTCAGCCTCATGCAGGTACTGACACAGTGGCTGCCTCCTCTGTGTCTTTGTTTCAGCTACTGATAAATGGCAAAATGCAGGCCCAGGGTGAAGCTCTCAGGCCAGACACAGAGGAGACACAGCCTGTGACTACAGAGCAGCAACCCACAGCAGCCAGGCTCAGACATCTGCCACACACAAGAACTGTGCTGCTTGAAAGAATCTTGGGGGAACCTGAGAAAATTCTAAGGAATAATAGGTTAGTTGGGAAAATTCCTTAAAGCAGGAGTTATGTTGTTATCTGAGCAATTTACATGGAAAAAAAAGTGTGTACTGAAAAATATTCACTCATTAATAAATACAGCAAATAGTACATAAAAAGAAATCCTGGGCTGCCTGGGGAATTGATCTGTGTGGATTCATCTCTACTTCTATTTATGCACTAAATTCGCCTTCTAAACACAGAAATGTTAAGAAAACCTTTTGATAAAGAAGTTACAAGCTTCAGTCAGTCTTATTGCTGTTTACACAGGCCAGCAGATCCAGGAAATGCTTATCTGCAAATTTATGGCATCTATTGTGGACCCCACAAAAAATAAACAAAAAACCCACAAATGAAAATCCCCACCCAGCACTCCTGTATTTGTATACTTGAAATTAAGAACCACATTCTAAAAATTTGACTTGCAGTACTTAGTCTGTAGAAAAAAGACAAAACAGCAGAAATTATTTTCCAACACAGCCACACTACCAAATTTAAATGAATAATCAACTCCAGAAACAAAATTGAAACCAGGCAGAACACCTAAGAAAAGTCCCATATTAGCCTTGAATTTTAAAATTTGTGTGATCTTACTGTTGGGTATAGTGGCTTCTGGGAGTTAGAAAAAATAAATGTAAGTTGCTGACAATTAAGTCATTTGCTTAAACTCTTCTAATTTCTGAAAGTAAAAAGAAATAAATCACCAAAGAGCCCATGAGAATAAATTCAGCCCAGAGTCACCAGGCACTGGCCTGTTGGCCATTTATCTTCCTTGCCTCCCATTCCCCCTCCCACTGTTCCCATCACCATCCTCTGTCACAATCAATGGCACTGTCTCCTTTCAGTTTGTTTCCTCATTTCTGTCTCTTCCTTAAGAATCTCTTTCATGATAAAATCTTCATATCCAAAAGTCTCAGTTCAGGTCTAGAAACTGACTCATTCCTTAACAATCATCCATTTTCTCCTGCTTCCCCCGCTACATCTTGTCCCCTTTTGGTTCTCCAAATCCCACTGGAAGTCTGGTCCTCTGATTTAGGAGAAAAGAATTATAAGAGGAAAGTTCTCAGAAACAGAGCACAGCTGCAATGTCACTGGTGAAATGAGAATCCCAAACTAACAAACTACTTTAACTGATGGCATTTCCATAGAATGGAGCAAAATACAGATGGGGGAAAGCAAAACATCTGAAATATGCCTACTGAGGAACAGAGCTGGAGGTGCCTGACTGATCATAAAGCATTTTAATAGCTAAGAGTCACATTAACCTAAAGAATGTCTGAGAACTTCTGGTGCAAACTGAAGTGGTTTTAATACCCAAAAATGCTGCCTGGCTTTAAGGAGGTATGTGGGACAGTCCTTAGCACAGCTGCTGCAGAGACAGGATTCCTGGGTTCTACTTTTGGCTGCTTTCCCAAGACCACCAAACATCCCCCAAACAAAAGCAAAGTTGTTTCAAACTGAAAAAACACCACCACATTCTTAAGCACTGCTGCAGGACCTCTGCTAACAGAAAAGTCAGGGCACTTTGTTATTTATGTACCCCGAATTAAAAGGAAATAAAAACTTCTTTAGGTGAAAACACACTTTGTGGAACACACAGGAACACAGTGCTACTATTAACATATTTTACAGTTGTTAACATTGTATAGACTCAGTCAACAGCAATAACCATAGCAGCCAGGAACAGCAGAGCAGAAACAAATGAGGATGTTACCTCCATGTCATACATGGGTGGCCCCAGGATGTCTTTCAGAGCATGGAAATCAATTAAAATCGGCATTTCAGGTGGCAGAGCCAGGTCAGCTGTGTCACTGATGGATTCTGGTTTGGCATCTTCTGTGATGTGTTCTTTGCAATCTAAGGGAAGAAAATCTAATTTAGGATTTGCAACAGTCTTTCCTAGACAGAGGAATTTTTAAAAAATCGTGACAGAGAAAAATAAAATATGCAAAGAAATGCACAGAAAGTTCAGGAAAATGTGCTCAAACCATCTTTCACAAAAATCTTGTCAAATTAAAGATAATATGGCATGAAATTTAATTATTAAGCCTAAATATGTTCTAACTGTTCATCGAAGATAAAATTAAATCTAGAGCACTGACAGAGGTGCAACTTATCAGCTTAAGTGCATTTTAAACTAATTCAAATAACAAAACACATTAGGGTCACTTAAGACTCTGCACTTTTCACCAGATTTGTGCACAAAAACAGTATCTCACAGAATCAGAACAGTTTGGGCTGTAAAGGATCTTAAAACTGATCTTGCTTTAAGGTCTTGCAGGGACACCTTCCACTACCCCAGGTTACTCCAGGCTCCATCCAACCTGGTCTTGAACACTTTCAAGGGATTGGGCAGGCACAGCTTCTCTGGGAACCTGTGCCAGGGCCCCCCCATGCTCACAGGGGAGGATTTATTCCTGCAGGAGGAATCCTGTGCAATGTAGTGTTAATAGAGAACGTGGAGCTGAACAAGGCAATTCTGACAGTGCAGTAACTCCTGCTCTTTCTGTGTGTGTTTACAACTGTGCCCCAGCACAGAGACCACCTCCAGTGCAGCCCTTGCAGCACAGACTCTGATGTGACACTTTCATGTTGCTTTTTGTCTCCTATTACTTTTATGGCTTTACTCAGTCATAGAAGGGTTTGGGCTGGAAGGGACCCTTAAAAATCATCCAGTCCAACCCCCCATCACAGGCAGGGACACCTTCCACCTGATCAGGCTGCTTAACTCACAAAACTGACATCTCCTGTCTGTTTAACAGCCAGCTCAGATCACAACACCTACAGGCCTTGTTCAGTGGAAAAACCTCAAACAATTTCAGTGTAACAATCTGTGGCTTATGTCTTGAAATACTGCACACACACAGAGGGCTCTGTTCTTTTCTTTGTTGAATGAGATACTGCTAAGGTGTCATGCTCAATAACCAGTAGCAGCAAAAAATTCCTCCAAGGTCCAATTATCAGGCATTCTCAGAGATACCTACAGGCATGATACACTCTTCAGGAAGGGTTATAAACCCCCAGCAGCCTGACACTTTTGAATGCAATATACCCAAGTGTCACCTAGGAGGGACCACACAATTAAAGCAACAGTTATGGGTTCAGAAGTGGGCTCTTCCCTTCCTTCACTTACAGCATGATTGGATTTTTTACCTGTACAGTGGCTTCCTCAGCAGAATTGCCTTCAAATTTCTGTTTTCTCTTTCTATACAAAAGTGAACTGTAATGGGAACCGTGTCAATGTTGAAATCTCCAACCCAGCCTGCTGCTTGCAGGACTGAGCTCAAGAACCTGCACATCACCTGCAGGGGCTGACACTGCGCCTGTAGCAAGGGACTGGGAGCAGAGGGACAATGCAAGCAGGGAATCATTTCCCCACAGAATCCCCAGGTGCAAGAGGATTATCAGCATTTCTCAAGAGCCCTAAGCAGTGTTTCAGCGAAATAGGTATCAGAAATGACTACTTGGACAATCCAGCTGTTTCTAAGGCTCTGTGGCAGTTTCAGGGCAGTGCCTCCCTGCCCTGGGGCTGCCCTCGTGCACACGCAGAGTGAAGACATCTTTTCCCACCCCAAACACCAGCCTAACACACATCTGAAGTCTGTATTATGCAGCAATGTACACTGAGCTTCAAGACTCCTGCACTGTGTTCTGGACCCAAATATGGGTTGCTTACTTTCCTTGAATTCTTTCCAATTGCAGTTTGTAAAGAAACTTTCTGGGTCTTCCTTTGCACATCAATGCATGCACAGTAACTGAAAATCCAGGAGTTCAAACAGAAAAACACAAATCACTGGTCTAATCAATTTTCTATAATGTGAAGAGGTGGTCAGTGATGCAAAAATAATTCTCAGAATGGATGAATGAGGAAGTCTCCTTTCACAAGATACAAACTATCCTGTTATTAATCCTGATACAGCCTTTTTACAGATAATTTTGTGACAGTGCAATTCTCACTAATGCCTTAACAGAGTATCAAGGAAAACATTCCACATCACTATTAACATGACAGCAGCAACTCAGCTTTTATTCAGGACTCCAGTCTAATAGTTCTTATCCAACAGCCACTAATCTTTCCATTGTACAACTCACTGCTCCACGGCTAAATCCCATTCCCTTACTGTAAACACTGCCTTAGTCAGATGCCTCCTGTTGTTCCAGCATGTCTCTCTGTTTTTGTTAACTACTATTTTTGTACATAATAAATTCAAAGACACAAATACTGGCAAGTCTAGGAAACATAACCCTGCATGCTATTCTTGCAATTCAGACTGCAATTTCAACACTATTTGATAATCTGAGATACAATTCATATTTCAAAACAAAATTGAGTTTAAAACCAGCTGCTTTTGTTCTATTCCAAGATTTTACTGCCTAACAAATACAAACATATTTATTTTACCTAACTGTATACAGCTGAAGAGGCAAACTCCTCATATACAAATCAGGGAATTTGTGGACACCTGCCCCATTAAAAAAATTAGGAGCTCTTTGAGTTTATCTAAGCTAATGAGTAGATCCCATTTTATAATCTGTAACAGTAACAAACTCCAGATTTTTTCTAAAAATGTTAACCTAAATCCTGGCATTATCTAATTTTCTACAAAAGCATAAAGTGATGTCCCAAAATGCAATTACAACCACTAACTTTTTCTTTGAAGGAAAAAGCCATCTTTGTTTATCATCTTTAAACAAGTGCTGACTATGACGAATCTATAAAGATTCATAAGTAATTAAGATTTCCACTAACAATGACAAATGCATGTTCTCTACCTACCCCAGACTAATAGCCATAAACCACAGTTCAAGCTAAATGACACATTTATCTAAAACAGTTCAATTCAAGTTTCCAGAAACAGAACTTCTGGTTAGGACAGCATCTTAAGCATCTTACAGTTTGAGATAAGTTGGCAAAATAAACTAAAAGATCAAGAAGTGCCCTAAGCAGAGCTCCAAACTGCCCCAGAGGAACCACCTGCTGCTCTTCTATTACACATCTGCTGACACAAAAGCAGCACTGTATTGAGTTGTTTTAACATTTAAAAAATGTAATACTAAAAATAAACAACAACACATAGCCCTCCCCAAGTAACCAAAAATAAGTTCAAGAAACAACCAACCAAAAAAAGATTATGTTTGTAAAATTTTCCAAGCAGAATCTGCAGATACTCAAAGATCACAATGTTCCTCAGGAGTCTGCCTTTGCAAGTTCCCAAAATAAAACAAAGTCTCGCATGTAAATACTGGATTTTTAAGAAAATGGGCTCCTAAGAAAACATACTGACAATGAACTATTAAATATCATTAAAGATTTAATCTTAATAGACATTCCATGGCACAAAGATTTAAAAAATTAGGACTGCTACTTTCTTCTAGAGATGTAATGGAAATGAGAGAATACAAAAGCCTAAAACTTCCTCAACATGTAGCAATTTCTCATCTCCTCATAAAACAGATTTAAATTAAGCACTAGCAACACAAGTCTTAAACCCAAAGATTTCTTGCCATACTTACTGACCAAGATAGAAAAATAAAAGCCTAACATTTTTAAGCAGATTTTAACACAACACATTCTGATTTGCTGAACTGCTATGAAAAAGTATGAAAAAGAGCACCAGCATGACAGAAAAGCTTTCAGGTTTGTGGGCAATTAAAGGGAAAAGAACATGTCCTTTCTTTCTCACCTGACTTGGCAGCAGATGCTTCAGCACACAACAGACAGACTCTGAATTCTTTTAGCCCCTCCAAACTAAAAAACCTTCCAAAACTGCATTTAGGTAGAAAAGGATTGGATTGCTCTTGCTGACAACAGTTCACATTCAAAGCCAGCCATAACATGAAACTGCACCCTAAAAACAGCATTCCACTGTCAAACTTAAATCTTATGCACCAAACTTTTAGGAAGTGTTACTTCCACAAGATTTTGTTTAGGAAGGAAACAATTTCCTGGGACCCTAATACTGTTTACACTTACTTATATGCTTAAATTTAGTGCTATGTGCATTTCTCCCCACAGCATCAGAAAAGTTCTCTTTCCACAAAATTATTATATTCCATCATGAGTGATCTACAAAAACAATGTGTACTTGAAGCACTTGAATTTGAGGTGTTCTTGCAGGAATATTTAGATAAATTAACATGGAAAAAAAGAACACTTTAAAAATTAGTTTTCATCTTAACCCAACTTCTCAGAACATTTATGCCTTTTTGACCTCCTACAGAGAAGTCATTCCAAGCAATTTTCACACAGAGCCCACAGTGCAGCCTGCAGAGCTGGGAAGCTCTCTAAGGTCAGCAGAGCTGAGCTCAGACCTGAGTACCTGCAGTCACACCACCCTGGGACTGATGCTCATCACATTCCATGTGTCAGCTCACATTGACAACTGCAGTCAAACTTGCATTTAATTTAAAACTAAGTGTTCCATCCACAATTCATGCACTGTATTGCTGGGTTATGGAAATATTTAAGTATGTTCAAAGCCTTGGTTTCAACATAAATACAATCCTCATTTCATCACTTTTTGTTATGAAATATTACCTGTCCTAAATCTTCCTTCGAGTCTGAATTACAGAAACTGTTTTTCACTCTGGGTTTCAACTGTTGTATCATGATACTATGCCTTAGTGCACAGTTGCTGCATTATGTTCTCAAGGCAGTTGCACTAAAATAGGAAGGAGTTTCACGTATTTTTATGACTCCTAGAATTTCTTCTAATTGTCGAAAGACTCGAGGAGTGTCTAATAAATCTTAGATAGTGTTCCAGTGAAATATCAGATAGCATTACTGTACACAGGGATGACTCTCCAAAGAGCTCTGAAAAATGACTGCATTTGCCTCTGCTGAAGTTCCCCGTGTGAAGTCAAAAACTGACACAAACCAACACTCCTGCACTCACCAACTTCTCCAGAAAGCTCAGGAGGCAGAGGAGCAAGGAAGGCACCACAAAGCTTCCAGTGCATCTCAGTGGTGCATTTCTGGGAAGTGCTAAACCCAGCCTGAGAGAGAATCTCCAGCTCTGCTAAGGCAGTACCCTCCCTTCCTAGAGCCCACTGCCAAACAGGGTCAAAAGCCTGATCTTCACAAAGCCTTGAAAAGAGGTGCTCCCCTTGGAGTTAATAACCTGATTTAATCAATGTAATGGTGGAAATTCTGTGATTCTACCACCTAGTGTCCTTAACTTTTACTACAACCCACCAGCCAGAAAGCATTCAGCTGAATAAACACAACAGGCACCCAGGTACTGTTTGGCTATACAATGAATCAGGTATAAATTATGTTTTAGCAAGCAAGGCAAGCCTGCAGTCTGCCCTCTCCTACACAACTCAAGGCATACCAATGCACTAACTGTAGAGTCTCAATCTCACATCAGCAACACAAATGTGGAAAGCAAAAATGAATTCTAGGTATTTTTGATAGATAAAGAAAAAAAATTCAAGAAATAATCCTAAATGAAACTATTAAGAGATGACAACTTGATTAACTAATCTTCCAGAGTCATTCATTATATGAAATAAAAATTCATCATCATGATGCACAACTGCACAAATGTCCACTAATCAACAGGAGAAAAAAATGCCCAAGAAATCAATTCAGGCTACAAATCCCATTATTTGCATCAACTTGCAAGTATCTGGAGACATTTACAAGCTTTGTTTTGAACAGTTAGTTGTTTTCAACAGACAGAATGAAAATAAAAATGTTTTTTAAAAGGCTCCTACTGTCACACACTCCCAGCAAATGACACACTCTGCTAAAAACACACCAGAGTGCAAGCACAGTATTAGTACAAAATAAAATACACTTTGCAGACTGCACCATTCTGTACAAGTCTTCATAATAGCAAAGTTTAACTGTAGAAACACCTGTCCCTCAGACTGCCTTTTATTAATACAGCTTTTTCTTATGGACAGTTTTCACTCCAGAAGTACAAAGGCAACTCCTTACAGCACGTCTTTCTTACTCCAAACTGGGTCAACCAAAAATGCCAGCATTTTGCCCCCTTTTAAAGCACTTGGCTGCTATTTTCACTTAGCTTTGCTAAGTTGCAAGTCCAGTACTAATTTTAACAGTGTATAATTTTAACAGTGTAAATACCGAAGTTGCAAGCACAGGGCTAATTTTAACATGGTAAATAACTCTCTCACTGGACTGAGATGTCTAATACAGTTCCTTTTTGTTACTTGCCTTAATAATAAAGTGTTTCTTCTTACAGTGCCATGAGTTGTGCTCTGAACCTACCTCTCGTTTACTTTGTCAGAATGCTTGAAGAGCAGAATGACATCTCTTTTTATTCAGCAATTGCATTAGACCTCTTAAACACACTTTAGACACAGGTACCTACTTTGAAAATATGACTTGTCAAAATTACTAGCCAAAAGGTGCAGTAGCCAGGACACCTGATACTGCCTGGTGCAGGTGAGCTGGGCCAGCACAGCCTAAAGGCTCAGCAGTCACAATCACAAAGAGACCACAGAAGCATCAACAAGTCAGTGTTTGACTTCACAAAGTCCATCAGAGCAGAGAAGGTACAGAACACACACATAATGTAAAACGAAAGCATTGGTAAATACATCTTAAAACCTCTGCCTTTTAATGTAAATGGGATGATTTAAATTGCAGGATTCGGTCACTGCTACTGTGAGAGCTCACTGACTTCAAGCCAAACATTCAGAGAAAACCAAGCTGAGCCTGCTTAAGCAAACACAGCCAAATGCAACCTTCTGATACTGCAGTTTTCACAGATGTTACAGTGATCTTAGAAAACTCAACAAGGTAAAAGAAGATCTAATTTTCAGAAAGGAAATACTGAGCTAGGGAAAAAAGGCAAGGTAAAGCTGAAAGACTGTCAAGAAACAGATTCTCAGAGACAAATTATGTAAGTTTTTACTGTGGGTAAAACTCTTCTTCAAACACCCTTCTAATTATTGCCACTGCTTGTAAAAATATCCCTTATATTTCCTCCCCTGGGATTTACTCTCTGAAAGGGGTGGGCACTGTTCAGACCTGTTTGCTGCCTTGTTTTAAAGGAACAGATAATGAGTCTCCTCATTTATCCTCCTCCAATCCAGACCAGACCTATTCCAGATGTACAGATGTTAGAACCTAAAGGTTTTTTCCACATCAACTCAATTGTGGAATATTCCAACAGGGCCCTGTTTAGTATTTTAAGACTGTGAGTATCCTGGAGCAAAAGCAAGCAGCCATTCTGCAGATTTCAGTTTCCACGATCCTCTGACACCCAGTTGTTCTCTGACAGACTGGCAGAATTTCTTGTCACCTGAACTCATTTCAGTCTTCAAAAAACAAACTAATGAAATATCCAACACCCTGCTTGCTGGATTTTATTAGATTAAGGGCTATCCACATTTCAGAAGTTCAACCTGAGGTTTGGGGTTTGTCCTTTCACATTTCTAACCTACCTTATACTGAGGGCTCCTGCAGACATCCAGTGCTGCAATGAGCACTGTGGAGCTCCAACAGGAAATTGCTGTGTACAGCAACACCCTCCATCAGCATCTGGCTGGAACAAAAGCACAGCCATCTACACCCTCCATCCTATCTTTCACCAAACACAGTGGGGATGTTCATTTCTATTAAAGAGAACACTCATGGGGGGATGAAAAAGGGAGCAGTCACCTGCTGTATGCTGCACATGAACTGGATATAGGCCTGACTTCATCCTTCCCTCTTCTATTTCAAGACTAGAGAGACCTACCTTACTGGTGAAGCAGTTACCTGGGTATTTTTGCTGCTTGAGAATTTTGTGGTTAGCTTTCTTTCAGTCTGTTAGATGACTGGGAATGATAAAACATTGTCTGTACACGTGGGAAACAAGACCAGACCGAGGCTGAGAAGTCAGCAAAGCTCTGAGAGACTTTGAATAAGCATAGTCTTAAAAGGCACATAAAAATAATTCTAATTTCAGAGCTCTTCAAGCAGACAATTTTTTAGTGTACAACAAAATAACCAGATTGAGTTCTGAGCTAGTAGGAACTACAGCCATGCTCAATTTTTTATTAAAGACAAGAAGTGAAAGATTTGCATTAAAAAGCCTGGGAAGACATACACAAATCATAATTGCATCCCTAAGATATGAAACAGATGCAGTGAACTTCTCAATTACCAACTTAGCAGGCTGAAACTACTCAACTTATGTCCTAAGTCGTAATTCAGCACTAAAACTGTACATAATAATAATGTCACACTATCTGCCATGCTTTTGAAAACAGAGCCCTTAATGAAGAATAAAATAGGAGAAAAAGTTGCAAATTAGCTTCCTAGTGACTAGGTTAGAAGTTCCCTTTTTAAGAAACCATGCCAAAGATACACACCTTCTCCTTCCCCCACTTCAGCACGATCTGGCTTTGCTTCTTTGTGCTGCCCTTCTGCCACTTTCACAGCCACTGCTCTGCAAATGGCTCCCAGCTTCCGATCCAGGGCACGGACTCCTGCCTCCCTCGTGTACCTGCAAGAGACAATGGCTGCGCTGGGCTGCTCTTTGCAACAGAAACACACCTTCCTACTAAACACACAGCCAAATAAAATGGGATGGGAAAGGCATTGAAACCTTGGACTACTCTAATAAATACAAATACAATAATTTGTTTTCATCAAAATAATTGTGGTTGCTGATAAAATTGTAGACAAATTACTGAGTGGGAAGACACGACTAACACCTGCTGCCAAACCTTCATGAAATGCTCAACAATGTCCAATAGCTCTGAGCTCTCCTTGGATGCATAACAGTTAAAAGGAAGAACTATTTTAAAACTTAAAATATATAGTTCACTGGAAGTTGAGGAACTGGCTGTAAAAGAGTATTTTGTTTTCATCTATGAACTAAAAAGAAGCACCAGGCAGTAACACTACACAAAACAGCCAAAACACTGGTCACAAAATACTTCAATTCATTGAATCCCAATCCACTTTTTCCATTGGAAATGAGCTAGTTTAAAGTTCAGATGATGTTCTGATCAATATTTTTACTGTCACATCGAACAAAAACCCCAGTTCTAATGAACAGAAGCTATTTAAAAACCCCATATTTTAATTTTTTAAACCTAATCCCAAATTTTAGACAAATGTGCCCATCAAGTCACAAAAAAAAGAAGGGTAATTTCCATTTTTTGTATGAAAATAATAGAAACATAACTTAGATCTTTCAACTAAATGCTGTCTGCTGCCAAGGCCATGGCTTCACACATTGAAGCCACAGCAGCCTCATGTGTTCGTGCTTCTTCACAGGGCCTGGGCAATTGTGTCAGCACAACTGACTGGGAGCCACACCTGGAGTGCAAGAGCAAGGAATTCTCTACAGAAAGGATGTTCTGTAGAGAAGACAAGAACTAAGGAAAGAGCAATTCCATAAACTACCAATGGTTGAACTGTTGAAGCTATTAAGGACAATATTAAGACATGTTTGTGCTATCACATTATAAATTGATTTACTAGTTGCAAAAAAAGAAGTTATTTAGTTATTTAAAGTGAAAGCAATGAACGGATTTACCTGGTAATTATGCCCAAAGTGGTTACTTGGGGAATCTGCATTTGCTGTGGAGTCAGACCATGTTGTTCAAGCTGTTTCGGAATCAAGTGTCTATGTGCAATTTCAATTTTTTCTTCTTGTGTGTATCCTTCAAAAAAAAAAAAAAAAAATTTAAAAAAAAGCAGCATGTATTTATTTACAATCTTTTTGCTTACACACTACAATACAACCAGATTTCTTACCTTTTACAATTCTACCTGATTGAATTTAACAAAAAACCTCCCCTAGCTATAATTTACAAGGCCGTTGGTATGATCCTTTGTGACTGTTCACAACTTCATGCAAACAAGAACAGAATTTTAATGTTCCAAAGATCCCTTTCTCCACTGAAATCTTAAAAGGATGCATCAGCCAACAGACAGTTAGAATACAAACAAATCAGTGAAGGAATATATCATTACAGAATGTATCCATGCATCACCACAGACCTGGAACTGAATTTTCCTAAGTGCAAGGCTAAATATACTGAATATTTAAATATATTATATAATTTATTCTATTATTTAAACATTATTATATAATTTATTATTATAATATTATATGTATGATTAAATATAAATATTATTCATGACAGAGGCATCCTGCCTTGTCCCTTTTAACTACTCCGGCCACACACTCCAGATTCCTGGCAGGCTTTCCTTAAGGAGCTGCCTTTCATTTCAGTAAAAACACCCCAAACTTGTTGAAGGAGCAGCAATAGCCACTGTAAT
Source organism: Ifrita kowaldi (assembly GCA_013398055.1). Classification (NCBI taxonomy): domain Eukaryota; kingdom Metazoa; phylum Chordata; class Aves; order Passeriformes; family Cinclosomatidae; genus Ifrita; species Ifrita kowaldi. The sequence goes on from VZRS01011896.1 coordinate 40,537, forward strand.
GAAAGCACTGCAGTGTTACCTGGCACCTGGATAACCTCCATTCTGTCCAGCAGAGCGGGTGGGATCGTGGCCGTGGTGTTGGCTGTAGCTATGAAAAGCACTTGGGACAGGTCAAAGGCTACGTTTAGGTAGTGATCAGTGAAACTGTGATTTTGTTCTGGATCCAAGACCTTAACAAAAGGGAACACAAAAGTCATGCAGTTGTTCAATCACAAGTAAATAAAACATGCACATCTTTATTATATTCCATTTGGATCTGTCAAATCTGACTTTACAGTAATAAAATACATTAAGGACATCACTAAATCCTGGCCTTGCCTGGATTATTCTGTGACTACATTTCACACCACGTGTACAGTTCAAAAAGTCATTTTCCCATGAGCTGTTCCTAACCTTTTCTAGAGGTGGCTGCAGCATTTCTCCAGCCATCAAGTACCTCCCCTAAGCTGTATCTCCATGACCCACTCTACCCATAGTAAAGTGACCCTTCAAGGACTCACAGCAACCTTGGAAAGGCAGCCCATGTGGCCCCATGGAACAAGGAGAATTCTCCCAAGTAATCCCTGACTCCAATCCTCACCTGCTGCTGGCAGCTCTTCTTACTCTAAGCTTACTTCTTACTCTCACAACAACCTGTGAGACCTCTCTGTGAGACCAAGGGGAAGAACACAATCCCAGCCTTATCTGCTGTCACTAAATCACAAGCCCCACTTGCCCAGCTTTTACCACTGATGGAGGAGTACAAGTTACTGCCCATGACACCCCAGGCAAGCTCTGACCCTTGGTGGGCCCTGGCTTTCCCAACACAATCTTTTTTCTTTTTGTCCCAAAACAACAGAGATGAAATTGAACAAGCACTGCAGAACAAAACCACACAGTCTGACCAACGTCAAAAATTTACTGAAGAAGTAGAACTAGGGCTTAAATAATTGTGTTGTCTTCCTAATGCTTTTAGTACTACATAGGTGTGCTAATCCAACACTTGCCTATATTTAAGATTAGGTGATAAATATTCAATATACATGTGGAACACGAGGGTACTGAGATACTGTCTTGTAGATTTTTTACCAGTGCCACAAATGGGAAGTTCATGGTATACAGCAATGTACTCTTAGCTTCTATATCACCTGTGAACCACCTCTGCTTCACATCCCGTTAAAGTACTGCCACGCTTCTCCCTCCCAAATGATGAATGATCAATGCTACACCAACATGAATCATTCTCATGTCACAAATAATGGGACCCACGCATCTCCTGAGAAACAGCACACCACTGTCAAAATAATTTATCTGCCTACACCCAAATGAATGCACACAACCTGAATTATAGCCAAGAACAGTGTTGATAATTAAAAAAAAAAAATTGAATTTGAGAACTTCTTAGATAGTTATAAAAGAAACAATTCTGAATTTTCATTACACTTAAGTTCTCTTCAGGCTTTGAAAAGTGAAAAAATCTTTAGGACAAAATTAGGATCAGAACAAACTAAGAAAATACATTTTTTTTACAGAATGCCAGAAACACAGCAGATTTCCCCAAAAACCAGAATAAATTCTGGTTTTATTTTGAAGTACTGCACAGATTTAAGAGCAATATTTAGAAATGTATTGCAGCTGCAATAAAATACCAGTTACACATTCCCCTTAATAGTGAAATCTTAAAACATACTGAAGCATATGCTTCAATTCTGAACCTAGGGTTGGAGCTCAGTGAATGCCATTGTGCACTGGTTCTAAGCTATTCAAAAGCTTTCTTACCCTTTTCAGCAAGCAGCTGCTGTCATTTACTCCCTTCCTTACCAATGAAGGCAAAGGCCTTGAAGTATCCTGACAAGCCAAGTCCACTGATGAATAATTCAATCAGTTAGAGATGTGCCTTCCCTCAGCCAGCCCCAGCCTAGCCCTAAACTATAGGGAGACACAACAACAGGCAGGGAAAGCAAGCACAGCATCTACAAACTGATTTCAAAACAAGTAGGTTTACACCAAATATTAGTCTCCCATTCAAGACCTACTCTGGCAAATTTTTCAAAAGTTATTTAAACAGCTAATCCTAATTCAATTTACTCCCCCCTTTTTTTTAATCCTGATAACAGTATTTCCACAGAATTCCAGTCTATAAACTGAAGTGTTTGCAACTAATTCCAAAGCTGCTGAAAAACAATGTATTCTGCTAGACCAAACTGGCATTTTGTCACATTTATTTACATGCATGTTTCTTTCTCCTTCTAGTCTGCAACAACAAATCCTTCTGAATCCTACTCAGTGCCAAGCTGGTGATTAGAATATGATTTACAAAGACACACAAAATATTGATGCTGTACTCACATGCAAAAAATACTATCCAGTAAAGATAATGGAAACTGCAATCCAAACCAACTCGGATTACATATAAAAATGTGAATTATCTGAGATTTTTTACAAGGGCTGGAGTTCCTCCGGACTTAAAATTCTTAGTCATGGTAACTATTTTTTAGAGTAGGATACAAACCAGTGTTCCTGCCTATGTATTTCAAATAGACTTTCCAAAGCAAATAGAATTGTTCTTCAGTTAGGTATCTGTGCTGAAGTTCAAGTTCAAAAGTTTTTCAAGATATTCAACTAATACAAAAATATGAAGTACAAAAAGAACATTGAGTGCACAAAATATCTTGGCTAATTTATGACAGATAGCTCACATGCATACAAAGGCTTCTCTGTAACAGCTTTTTATTACCACAAAATCCAGAATAAATTCCATGAACATTTAATTGCCTGGCTATGCTCCTGGTCTAATTTCCCTGCATACAAATAGTCACTATCAGGCACTTGGATCCATTTCTGTTTTCTTCTGTTTTTAACAGAGGTCATCTAAATTTAGACTAAAATATTCCTTTGTTAATGAGCAGTAACTGGAAATAGGAAGACATTCTGTCTTGCTGAAGCAACAGCTCTGCAGAAGCATTAGAACTAAACACATATCCGGCAATTATAAAGCACCAAGCTTTGCTCCCAAGCTCACAAGGATGGCAATTTTCTTCCTGAATATGCCCTGTTGTAGACAGCAAGAATTTAACACACCTACACATTAAGGTAAAAAGGATGTGCCTTTCATACTTAATGATGGCACTTACCAGACAAGCAGCAGTGTGAACAGCAAATGTACCAGTTAGGTGACCACTGACTATTGTCTGCTCTCCAACATAACAGCCACCTCTGCTCTTTCCAGATGGACTTTCCAACAACATAAACCACGAGAAGCAGATGAAAATTAAGCTATTACGTCCAGACATGAGCTGTCCATTAGAAGAGGTAAAGCACCTGCTTCAGGATGTTTAGCCAGCAGTAGAGGGATATAGAGATCTCACAGGGGAGCAGCCCAGCCATGGTTAATAGAGCAATTACTTCTCCAGATGCAACTAATGGTCAATTAGCAGGGCTTACAGAAAGCCTGCAGCCCGGGCAGGCAGTGGGAAGTGAACCTTATGAGCCTCAGCTGGAAAAATCCATGGCAGGAGCAGAGTCGACTATCACTGAGAATGTGGTTTTAAAGGATGGAAAACAGAAACATCTCAAAGCAGCAACAATGTATCCAGAATTCAAACACAACTAATTAATCAAGTATTAATTAAATCCGTTTGCCCTCACAAACTTGATGTGATAGAATACAATTTTTCTCTACTGCAGGACAATATATAAAAAAAATTATAAAAACCAGCAAAGGTTGAATAAAATTACCAATATTAATACAGAGATCTAGATTCATGATCGGAACACTTTTTCCAAGAAATGTGAAATCACTGTGTCTGCATAGCAAACAACAGACAGCTAAGTAGAAAAATTTGATTTTCAGGTATTTTTATCCATGCATTGACTAGAATTAGGACAGCTTAGTTCAAATATCTAAAAGACAAATGACAGGAGAGGTATCAGCAAACTCAGAAAGAGAGAGTACTATATTTTCAGCTTAGTGTAAATAAAACCACACAGGTAAATAGTACAAGGAAAATGCTTGTATTTATTACACACCCTGCTTGTTTTCTTTGCACTTTGAGGCTTTTCATGCACCCTAGAAAAGTGTACGACACACTTGAGAAATGCACAGGTAAAGGACCATAACTGTCACTTTTAACAGCTAAAGAAGTGAAGCCATGCTATTTTCTAGCACATTTAAATTACTACTAGTTCATGTTAACATGCAAAGATCAAAACAGAGCTCTCAAACCACAGCCTGTTCATACAGTGATTTTAAAAGAACTCGTTGGCCTTGTCAAAACAGTAATTTTCCACTATCTAGCAGGAAGAAAATAATGACGTTTGTAGAAAGTCAATTGACACTTCATTTGCAGAATGTCATACAGCATCCAGATGAGCTCATGACACCTTAATTTAAGTAGCATTTTTCATATTTAAATCGCTGCATTAAGTGCTGTCAGTCAAGAGAGTCATTAGAATGACTCTGTATGCAAATACTGTCAGAAGCACTTTCACCCCCACCTACCAGTTACCACACCTCAAGTCTGATAACTGAGATGCTTCTAGGATTATGCCCTAAGTCACCTCTGTGACAGTGAGCCAGGCTAGCTCAAAAATATTTTTCACTAATGCCCCTGCTTTTGACTGAAACAGGTACAGAACCATGACAGAAGCAGTGCAGCTGCAAGAGTATGAGCATGGCAGTCCCTACTGCCAGACAGAACACAAAAGAGAAGGCCAAGTGTAAAACTGTACAAGGAATTTCTAAACACGCACAATACTAAAACCATTAAGTGCATTAGCACTGCATCTGCCCTGGCCAGCTCAACACTCCAGCCTGGCCCAGCCGTGCCAGCACCTCCCTCATTCTTTCCTCTGCCATCCGTGCTGGCACAGGAAGATGGACACAGCCTTCTGCCCAGGGGAGGGCACTGCTTTGTCTCTTCCCCACACCTGAGGAGGCACTTCTTCCTCTCTCCAGCAAACTGTTACAGTAAAAGCACTGAACAGGCACAATTGTTCTGGGATATCATGTCACACTCCAGAAAACGGAAGTTGGGAAGAATGTTCTGACAACTCATCACTGCTGTCTTCTGCATGATACATGAAGCTTGCAAGGCACAAGTCTCAATTCATCTGCTCCATGATCACTCCAGTTTTATCCTCCTGAAAGCCCAACTAGCCTAATTAATAACATCTCAATACTTCATGGGATTTACAAAATATTCCAACAGTATCTCATTCACCAAAGTCCTCAATCATATCTCCTGAATTTTGTGTCTTTAAGCAAATCAACCTTGACAACTCTAAAACCTTTGTGATAAATAACTGTAATATGTGTTTCAAAATTAGATTCATTTATATCTTAGTCTGAGTGCCAGAATTTCAGAAAAAAAGCACTCATGGAAAACCTGACTCTCATGGAAAGCTAACACTCATCACACCATAATCAGCCAAACACTCATCATAGCATAATCAGTCAAGGAGTGGAGATCTGTGACTTACATGAAAAATCTAAGTTCAGACAGTTAATTACAACACTAATTAAAGAAAGGCTCCTAAAAGAACATGCAGCTAGTCCATATCATGCACTGAGTAAAAGACTTAGCTCCAATGCAAGTTGGTACCATCAAGAGCTTCAAAAATATATACAATATACTAAAGTTGTTCCAAGAAAGAAAGGGAAAACTTGAAGAAGTTGAGTTACTGTTTAGATCCGCTACAGTTCTTTCTTAGCTTTTGATCATTACAAATCAATGTCTTGAAGTCCCCTAAATAAGTGATGTTTAGGGCTTGAACAGTATTTAAATATAGAAAACAGCCCAAAATCTATCCTTGTGTTCAAATACAGCTCACTGAGACTTTTATGTTACTTAGCACAATATGTGACAGCACCTGCATTGTGCTCAAGCAATCGATAGAAACCCACCCGTGTCAGAACTCAGTAGCTGATATTTGAATAACAAAGCCGGCACTGTCAGGCTGTCTTTTGTCCAGTGAATCGTCCGAGTCCAGTTTCATTATTTTAAAATACAAATGAAATAATACTTGCAGTTTAACACCTCTTACCTCAAGCAAGGCTGCTGCAGGATCCCCCTGCAAGCTCTTTGCCAGTTTATCCACCTCATCCAAGAGGAAAACGGGATTGTTCACCCCGACAGTCTTCAGCCCATTGATGATCCTGCCAGGCATGCTGCCCACGTAGGTGCGCCTGGAAAGGAATGGGTATGGGGAAAGAGGGTGGTGACACGGGGAACAGGAAGAGAAACATCCAAAATATCACAAATAAAACTCCAGGCAAAACAGAAGAACAAGGAGCATTGCAACAGTTCTTGCTTTTTTACAAAAATTTGTGGAACTAGCTGATAAAAATATGGAATGTACAACTGAGCTAATACAAGCAATTATAGCAGCTGATGAAAATTTGAGTTCCATGGTGAACCAGTTGGTCTGCAAAGATAATCATTTGCATTAAGGTGTATCCAAACTTCACAGCTTGTGGACATCTTACATGTTCCAGTACCAGCATCCTTGTACTGTACGAACAAGCAGAAGCAGATTTGGGAACCTCATTAATAAAAACTTTTTCATAATTACAATGTTGGGATTTTGTCATCACAACAGAGTTCACACAGTATGTTACAAAAGAGACCAAAATTCCAGTTATGCTGAACTGTCAATGTCCCCAGGACAGCATGCTTTAATAAATACCCACCAAAAATGATTGTATTTACTATGTCATTTCAACATAAAATGAAAAGTAGAACACTGCAAGGAAACAAAAAATGAGTTTGAATTCATTCAGCAAAATCAGTAAAATCTTTTTTCCACAACACACACAGAGCACAACTACATTTTATAGGTGTATATAATGCTTGTTTGCTGCATTTATCAGTCTTTTCTGCTTGTGCCATAACTACTTAAAATACTATAATTAAGAGTATGAAATTCTAAGAAGAAAGAGATACTTAAAGTGCTGAATTACAGTATCTTGCTCATGACCCTTACAAAGCAGATAAGCAGAACAGGCCTGCTTTGCCATATGATCTGGTTTACTACTGTCCAAAATAAACAGGATGACATTTACAAAGATGTAACCAAAAATACCACGGGACTAATTTCAAAAGATACTAGAGATGACTTTAAATATATTTAAAAAACCCAGAAAACAACAAAAGCAGAACCCAAACCACACAGCAACGGTGTCAGTTCCACGGAACATTTAACCACTGAGGAAACAAATTGCAGTAACTGTATTTAATTCTAGATCTGAGAAAAAATAGAGGGTTTTAAGATCTTCCAAACAGCCGACAATGCAAGAGAAATTCAGTTTGCCTGTTACCACCTTCCTGAGGCAGCTGCTAAAGACTGAAGCAGCCAGCAGGCAATAGTTTCTCACTTCACTGCTTTTGTGTAGTCTTAATCTGCAGCAAGGGAGCGGATTGCTCTCACTGAGGGCTGCGCTGTGTAACATTCATTACAGATCAGGACTCTGCATGGGGAGCTATTACACAGCCAGCCTGCCTCCTCCTTCTCCATCTGCACACCCACAGCCTTGCCAAGAGAGGGAAAGCATTCTATAAAATGCAATCAGAGAATTAGGAGACTGAATCAGAGCTGAAGTTCACAGAAGTGAATCATTTACCAGCGCAACCAAATTTATCAGTGTAGCAATTTGGGCATTTCTTTGTTTTTTGGGGGGATTTGGGCTTTTTTCAGGTATGGGTTTGGGTTTTTTTCTTTTAGTGATTTTGGGTTGTCTTTGTTGGTGGTAGTTTTATTCTTCTCTGGGTTGTTTTTACCACAAGGTGCTCACTGCACTTGTGAAAAATTTTATATGCTTCAGAGACAATGCAGCCCAACTGTTTCAATATTCAGTTTATGCCAGTAATAGGATAACATAATTAGGTAAACATTAAACATTCTTTGTTCTTGTTTGGCACATTATTCTCAAGTGCATGCTTAAAGACATTACACTTTTTAAATGCATGTTTGTGTTTTTAGATACACAAAGTTTTACTTGATCCTTTTGAATCCTATAAAAAATTGAGCTATCCACATTCCATCTAGAAGAGGCTGGTTTATAAACTAAATGAAGGCAAACAGATGCAACAGTCTAAATTTGTGATACCTCTTCATTTATTACAGATGGACCAATACCTATTTTATTATACTATTAATCAAATACTTGAGATCTCCAAAGTTATTACAGAACACATCTCAACAAAAGAATCCTTGGTAAGACAGGCCCTGCAGGTATTTAAATATAAAACCTGCTAGAATATATAAAAACTACAAGCAGATATGGCCATTTATCTGTCTGGCTGTTAACCTTTGCCTTGTAACTAATGAAACTAAATACTGCTGTTTGGGAACACTATCACTGAATGTGATGTTTATTTCATTATTTTTGCTTGCTAGGGTTGAAAGGAGGTAAAACAATATCCTACATTGCTTTGTTCATTTTTTGATGCAGTTTCTTTCCCTGCATTAAACCCAGAAGACAGTCAGCTGTTCCCCACTCAAAACAGGAAGTACAGAGCAAGTTTCCTGGTTATCTCACTTGTGTAGCAACACTTAAAAACCCCCAAACCCTTGAAAGCTCCAGACAGAGAAGGTCTGCAACTTAGTAATCTTTGTATACAGTTTTAGATCAGCGAAAAAATACCTTTAAACAAAACACTAGAGTTACACAGTATGTCATCAGGCACTATGTATCCTAGAAAATGCAAGAAAAACAGCTGGGAAATCTAACCTACTTGGTTCTCCCACGGTAAACTGGGAAAGCATAGGAACTGGAACCCTTAAAGCAGTGCTAGTATTACTGAAAGAAAGAAACAGGACTCACTTTCTTCATAGTGATCTCAAGACAAATAGTTTTAAATCATTTTTAACTGCAGGGATAGAAAAGGATAACAAAGTTAAGGCCACTGCTTCTGAACTCGTTTCCATAAGGTCACAGCTTTTTGTTTTGGTTTGGTTTTTTTGCAAGGTCAAAGGTTGCACCCACTCAAGGGCTTTACAAATCTATCTCTGCTTTGTACTTGCCTAACAAAGCTCATTCCTCTCATGGGTAAAGCTGCCTGCCGTTTGTTTTTTCTGGTGCAACAAGGCCAGTGCAGGGAGGTTCTGCCAGTACAGCTGTCCTGGTGAGGAATCCCACCTCTCCTCAAACAGGTGCACCTAAACAAGTCTTCAGCAAAGGCCTAAGCCAGAAGTGAACTGTCCCAGCTTTTGAAACTGCAAAGCAACGGCAACAGAGGAAGGAGTGCTTCACATGAAGGTGAGAAGAAGAGCTTCACACTTACCTCACCAGAACCACTATAAATAAATGGCACAATTACATCTTTCCTTTTCAGAAATACAAAAACACACAACAGAGAAGACCATATAGCTCCTGTGTGACACAAAGTATCAATACTGAGGAGATTTTAAATGCATGAGCTTCTTGGAAAAAAGTTTTAAGTCACTTTACAGAATGGTTTATGGGGTTTTTTCTTTTTTTCCTAATTCAAGTAAACAACAAATGTAAACCAGCATACTTTAACGTACGGTATAGATGAGTGGTAAATGCAGACAACAGCTGAAAGACGTCTGATAAAGGAGTTCTGATTTTGTACCAAGAGGATGATTTCATTTTGGGAATGCAGAACAGTACTTGCTACTCTTCACCCAATCAATAAAGGATTCCCAACCCCCAGGTGCAGATGATCCCCAGTGAAATGGCCAAACCTGGGCGTTTCCAATTGCCCCATTTGCACGTTAGGTGGGACAACATAATTACTGCAACACCACGCCCCACCCTGCTGCTCTCCAAGAGATTTGTCTGCTGAATCTCAGTCTGCATCCTTCACGGAAGTGGCCCAGGAGAATGCTATTTCAGGCACCGTTTGCTTACAAGTCAAACTGAAACAGTTCCTTTTGAATGTTCTAGTACATTTAGTACATTTTTCTACATGTTCAATACATCAGTAGGTACATATAGTACTGTTCTTCTGCAATGTTAATGGAATCCTTAACTTAAGCCCCAAAGCCTAATAAGGAGCTTTCAGGAGAAAAAGAATGTCTTCTAAGGTGTAACATTAGAAAATCAGCCTACTCAACAGTGAAACTCAGAAAACAACGGTCTGTGTCTCCTCCACTTCCAGACCACCTCCCTCTGACTGCCACCAGATGCACAACATGGATTCACCTGACTGGGAATAATTTCAAGGAGTTATTCACACAAAAGGACATTAGAGAGTTCTACAGAAAAGCAGTAGCTCTAATCTGATTAAATCTTATTCTGAGAAGCAGGAAAACAAACCAAAGTATAATTTAAAATCCAGTATGCAACAGGTGGGTTTGATTTTAGCTACAAAAAACTTGAAAAAGCAGTTGGTTACAAGGGACTCCTGGTACCAACTGCTCTAAAGCTCATTTTTAAACTATACACTTGCTTGTTGAAGAGTAACCACACAATATTCTTGCTAATTCTCGATTCATTTTCCTTTGCTGGTGAAAAATAAACTCTCTTATCAAATATTTCTCATCATTTAATTTCAAATACATTTTAGTATGAAATTTATAATAGATGAACTAATAACTTAATAATGCCCTCAAAAATGTGTGACAGCCACAAACACCCAAATTTAAAAGCTTTTCAGAGGCTCTCTCACATGACTCTAACTGTCTGTGTTCTTTATGAGGTCGAAGCACAAGATAGAAAGTTCGACTTTTGTTTATAATGTCAAGTTCAAGATGTGGTTTCCCTGTTACAAAGGCTCGAGTCCTGCTCTGCTCTGGAGAAGTTACTCGTGTCCCCAACGCTGAGTATTCCACAGCCTCTAGTGGCTTCACTTCGAATAGCACATGTTGAGTCACATTTTAAGCTGTTTTTAGGACATTCTATTTTAGGTGTATTCTATTGAGAGTACCTGCATAGCCACTGGGCAAAATTAACTGCTAGATGGCATCAAAAAAATAACTGATAGCTTTAATTCACAATATCCACCTACTGTTGTAAGAAGAAATTTTATTCAATAATATGACTTAAAAGAAAACCTGACTAAAATTCATTACTCCAAATTTCCTACACTGCATGCAATAAGCATAAAATATGTTTAATGGAAGCAAAAATGCTGCACTGATGCTTGGCAGTTACTTATCTCTACTACCCATTCATGATACTTCCAGTTGCAAGGATTAAGGAATGGATTAATATGAACCAAAGGTTTAAAAGAAGCAGAAACAGAAAGGGACACAACATTAAAAACAGTCCTAAGGAATGTCATCCAAAAATCTCTTTTGAAACCTGCTACCTTAGGTATTCTTGCATAAATCTGCTTTTGAAATGGGAAAATAGTGCACAAACAAGTCTACTGCCATCCTCCAGCAACTTCCATGTATCACTCCAAGCTCCTCCTGTTTTAGCAGCAAACATGGTTATGAAGGAATGTATTGCTACCACAGGTTATACTCTACAACCGAATCTTTACCTCCCTCTCAAAAAGCAGAAAAATCAGGAGTTTGCTTAAGACTTTCTATTGAATTTTACTTAAAAGTGCTAAAATGACTGATGATGAAATCCATTCCCTATGACAATAAAGGGCAGCAGCAGAAGGAAAGAACAAAAGCTGTACCTCAACACTAAACATCCATTCCCGTTAAAATTCTCTCCCAAGTAGCACCACTGAATGACAAGGAAAATCAGAAAATACCTAACATTGTTTCAAAGAGGCAAAATTTGCCTGTATTGGCTGAACAGTGAAAATAATCAATACATTCTGCAGATTCGGAACTGCAATTAGGAAAGGAAGAAGTAATTACCTGTGGCCTCGAATATCAGACTGATCACAGACTCCTCCTAAAGCAATTCTGTGGAATTCTCGACCCAAGGTCTTTGCAATTGATCTTCCAACACTGGTTTTACCAACTCCTGGGGGCCCCACAAAACAAAGAATGGGTCCCTTGAGGTTGTTTTTAAGCTGTCGCACAGCCAAGTACTCTAAAACCCTCTTCTTCAATTTCTCCATGGCATAATGGTCATTATCCAAAACAATCCGAGCTGCACGGATTTCCAGGCGATCTGCCATCGACAACAGCAAAGAGATCAGCACAGTTACCTTAAAAATGGAAACAATTCCACAGTACAAACACACACCTTCATCAGGGCAATCCCCCAACACACACACATTTCAGACAATGCTTTTCTAAAATAGAGGTATTACAATTCTTCTTTAATAAGGAAATTAGACATAAAATAGACATTATAGTACAGATAATGACAGTACTGATAATGACTTCCAAGGCTAAAATAATTATCATGATTTTCTATTTCTATATTCATGTGTGTTTTTATTCACTGTAGGTACAGAGTTCAAAATAGCAATCACATGAATCACACTCACAAACTCTGCTTAAAGTAAAAACATCAAACTTCATATGACGTAATTTTAAAAGATCAAAGAGCAACTTCCACCAAAAAAACCATTCTGCTAGGACATGACTGGCAAGCAAGCTACACTTTACTCGTTTTGGGATTCTCTGAATAATACTGCACAGTGTCTGTAGGCAGATTTTTTTACCGTTTAATGATTAAAGAAAATATTTACAAGAAGATTTGTAAACAGCCAGGGCTCTATTTCAAACCGCCAGCAATTTTCATCACTACAAAGATCAGCAGAAGGGCAGAGATTGACATGTAGGTGTGCTAAGCCCACCTTGTGGAAAGGCATTCTGCCCACTTAACCTACTTGTGTTGGTCAGTAGGAGATGTCTGTTGGTCTTTGGTTTCCTACTCTTCCCTCACTCTCCGTTTTTGCACACTGTATCTGTATTAACAGTATCACCCTCTACCCACAACTCCAAAAACCATGGTACAAAATGGACATGAGACTCAGTTTTTCTACTGCACTTCAAGTTATAATTATTAACATTAATTGCAATTGTGCTTTTGTTCCTTACCAAACTTGATTAACTTAAGATAAACCAGAACCTTCTTCAGGAAGATTAATGTTACAGAAATGTCCAAAAGTTTTTTTGTCTGACATATAAAAAATAATTAGATTCTCATTTCTTTATTATTTTTGATACATACAGGCACAAATTGTAATTAATAACACCTTCATTTTTTAATGAAGCTATTCTTATACTTTTAAAATTCACATTCTCAGATGTACAACTGAGTTACACAGGCAATTCAGTGTACAGCTCTCACTGAAGTCTAATGGTTTACCTGGCTTACAGTAACATATCAACGATGTTTCTAAAAGACAGCACTAAGTAACAGTGTTTACATAACAGTTACTTGTCCTAAAATGCCTGTGCAGGAGAATCACCAGTAACAGAAGGGTTTACCTTTTGTACTCTTGTTCCATGGCAATTCTACCATCAGTTCCAAATAATTTCTTGTCAAAGCATATTCTGGCATTGACTGAGGCATCTTCTTTAATCTGGAAATATAAGTATGGAATTCAAAAGGCCAACCAGAAATTAAATGCAAAGAAAGACTCTATTGCACCACAAAACAGCAACTGAACAAAGCAGAGATTTAAAATAATTTCAAAAACACAATCAACACAAACAAATATCAAACAGGAAAAGGTCTGCAAGATTTGTTTTAAATTTTAAAAGAAGAAACCACCATTTAAAAGCCTCCTACCTTTTTATTTCTTTAAGACAAACTTTAAGAGCTTGTTCTGACATACTGGATGTTCTAATCTTTTTTTCTAGCATGACAACATCATCATGATCTTCTTCTTCCTCCTCATCTTCTGTAATGCTTCCATGACTGATTCTCCTATTAGGACGAATAGCTACAACCTGTGCAATGGAAACAGAGCCAGAGAATTGCACCGGGTCATGGTTTTTTAAAATAAGGTGTGTACTGTGGCTTAGAATGAAAATCATGACAAAAACACCTTTAACTAGAGAAATTAACTTCAAAAAGTGTTATTGGTGCTATTTTAAATAGTTACAGTTCTTTATGTATTTCCTAAGTAACTTCATCATATACTCTAAACTAGCAAACAACACAAAACAAGAACAAAACTGAAAGTAGCTGTTTGTGATATTTCAAGTGCTGCAGCCCATCATATTAAGCAGAATAAACTTAATCTTTACAAAATAGGCAAATCACTCTTATCTTTTTTCATTTCTCAATGACTTCCCATTTACTAAACTATGTAAGTGCAGTTAGATGTAGCAAAGGTGAACAAGCTCCATTTTCCAATACACATTCTTTATCTGTATTTCAAAAGCTGCCATTCTTCTGCAATGCCATTACTAAAAAATACACTTTCACAGCACAGGGCAAAACTCATTGTGTGCATACCACTGACTCTTCAGAGGAATCTGAGCATTCATTCAATGTCACAAAGTGCTCAGATTAGAATAAAAAATAAATTTAAAAAAATTAAAATAAAGCCTAAGCAGTTTTAAACAAATATTTTGTCTTTTGTGTAGCTACATGGCCAAAGTTGCCAGCTGAGTGTTCTCTGCAGCTCCAGACTATGATCACACACTATGGCTATGCATTAAAAATGCACAGATTAAAATCGTGCATTCATTAGCGTGTTTAAAAAGTGCATCTTAGTACTTATTTAGACTGTTTAAGTATCCCAAATTTAAAGCTCCATACCCTTTTATCATCATCCTGTTTGGGCTTTCTTGTTTTCTGAAGCAGCTTCAGGCCTTCAATCTGTCTAACAAGCAATGGTATGGTCATCTTGAACCGTTCTTCCAGCCTAACAGCATCTAAAATCTAAGAGCAAAGAGTTGTAAGCAGCCAACAAGTTCACACTGATGAATCCTCACTTTGGGGGAAAGGAACATGGAGGTACTGCTACTGTGTTTTGATCAGAGGTATAGAACAGGCGGATTAGGAAAAGACGTAGCAAGAAAAGCAAGGAGAATACAGTACATAAAATCTAGCCTGAAGGGTCTGGATGCCTGAACTACACTTCAAACTAGAGAAAGTCTCTTATCCTGTCTAGTTTTAACGCATTTTACTATTTCAGTTGCATTTTCTGTGGCAAACACCTATCAACATTCTATTTTTCAACTACTGGGCCTCAGGAAAGAGACAGCCCTGTTAAGAAAGTTACAGCATCATCTCCTTGGGTAACCCAGGAAAAAAAAAAATCACCTTGTGCCTTAACGCTTTTGTTTAGTAATTTTTTTATTTTGTCTTTTTAAACTTTTACACACAACTCCATTTTCATATTAAATGAAGTTAATCTGTGGAAATAGGTAGAATTCTGCTCCTCTGTAATTCCACAACTTCCACCAGTAGCTCTTTTCTTTAGAACTTCTAATAAAAAAACCCCTGACACACTAATAAGTAAGGTACCTTTCTCCAGCAGGATATTCAGATACAGTACACACCTTCCCTTCTAATTACTGCATTAATTTCTACTTGAGGCGCTTTGAAAGAACCTAACATGCTTTCAATTCCAGGTGCAGCATAAGCAGTCACAGAAGAAAAGGAACAGCAAAACTTCCAAACACAGTAAGCAAATACAGAAATCAGACTAATAAGCTCCAAGCCATAAAGATCATTTTTACATAGATTTACCATGACATATGATAGAAATATAACCATTGTCTCAGTAGTTAAAGAAACCCAGACTTCAAGATGGTTTTAAAAGTATTTTAAAAAATTATTCTGAAGTTATTAGTACTAAGATATGTAAAATGATCAGTCAGCTGTGATAAGTAAGCAAAGTTTCAACACAGTCTGAAGAAAGATCTATCGTCATTACTATGGGAAGTCCATGCTCTACTTATTTTTTAATAAAATGAACCATTTCCAAGATTTCCCAACTAGATCTATTTAACTAAGGTGAGTTCTGACATATGCATATTTGAACACTTTAAGCAACACCATAAAACTATTTTACAAGCATTCATGCTCAGTTGTAACACAAATCCCTGCTGTCATAATGTTATCACTGTACAGTCACAAGTGTAAACAATCCCAAAATTATCTAAAAGTGACTTACTCTAAAAAGACAGCAACACCTAACTACCACTGAAAAAGCTGAAGAACATGATACCTGCAGCTTCTCTTGGTTGGTTGTCCTGATGATAGAGGTCAGTATATCTGGCAGAGCTTCCCTCGGCAGATTGTCCAGGAGACGCCGGAGCTTTGCAACTGCAGGCACTGACATATCCAGCATCTCAACCAGCTACAATACACAAGGAACAACATTAATGGCTGCTGTGGTTTTTTTGGAATTATCTCAGTGGTCCTCTGACCTAAACAGGGTTGTATCTTTCAGTGTGAAGCATGTCTAGGTAGTTTGCCATAAAGCTACTGAAATAATTTCACAAGAAGTTCACAGATGACGCACTAACTCACCACAGAGCACCAAGACTTTGAGCTTTCTGCTTGTTTGAGAAGTTGAAAAATATCATTATTATTATTTGCGGTATTTTTTCCAACACATACATCTCTTATTTCCCCCAAAGGCCCAGATTAAAAACTTCCCCATGACTCTTTTTCTATACATCCTTTAAATTCCAATTCATTATACTTCCAATGTATGTGTTTCCTTACACATCTATAAAATTCCAGAAAAATTAATCAATTCTTTTACTAGAACGTATTTACAGTATTACTCTATATGAAACACCAGTTTATCATAGCACTAACACAAGCAGTTAGACTCAGCTGCAACGAGCTGTATAGACACCCTGGGAACTCGGCACAGAAACCTAAGCTGAAATAGTAACATTTATTTTGTAGCAGAAATACTGAAACTCTACCAGTTGCTGAAAAATACAGGACCTGGAGAAAGGGCAGATAGGAAACAAATAAAGAGCCTAAGTGTACACACAGGTTATATGATATACAGGACTAAAACAAATTACCTGTACTGCATACTTGTAGAATTGTTCTGACAGCTCTCCAAGCTCCTCCTCAGATTTATGGCCATTAGTGAACTGCTCAAGTCGATCTAACTGCTGCACTTCAGCAACGGGATATGGCTTTTCCTTCAGCAGCTGCAGGATCTGGAATCGGCAGAGGCCTGTCACCAGCAACGTGTAATGGGGCTTGGGCCAGTTGCTACCAACCACCTGAACTGCCAAGGCAGCAGTGCCAATCCTAAAAACAGATCAAATCCCTGTATTATTCGTCACCTTCCAGAGAACATTTTGTGTGCTCCTTATCAGAAGCAATCAAGGTATAGGTTGCAAGACCCTGCTGGGTCACAGTTCCTATTGTGAAATGAAATCAAATTATCTGATTTCCTTTGTAACACATATTACAAAACCAAATCCTAAAACCTGAACACGAATGAGTTAACTGAAAAACCAACTAAGATACTGTAATACAGTCATTCAATTTAGAAACACGTGTAATTTCTTCATAATAATGGATCTCGCTGTGGACGGGCACACTGACATTTCAGCTTAAACAATATGCACTGGGAAATGGGAGTGTTCATGAATTACGGTTCTTCACTGAAATTCCTGGCCTTGTACTGAGCCAACGTTTTACATCACTGTATCTATTTAAGCAGATTTACAATAGAAGTTATTTTCTTGCAACATCTTACTAAGTCCACTGATACGATAAAGTTCGGAGAATAAGGATTACAGCATGTTAGTTTCACCATACAGAAATACCATTTGTTTTATGTGAACTCAGCCAATACCGTGTTACCTATTAGGTGGAAAATGCTACGGTTAATAGCTGCGACAGCCCTAGAGCTTCGCTCTTTCGTCTTACTTTGCTCATCCCCCTTAGTCTCTTTTCAAACTTCCCCTCCGGCCGCCTGCCAGCCCGTCCCCGGCACCTCGCCCGCTGGGCCCGCGGTGCAAGCAGGGCTCTCGGAGGGCAGAGGCGTTTCCCGAGGGCGGCGGAGCCGGACGGCCCCGCGGGTGAGCCCATGGGGAGCCCCGGCCGGGGAGGCCGGGCCGGGCTCCAGGGGGCCCGCAGGCCGCGAGAGCGGCAGGGAGAGCCGGACCGGGCCGCACCTGTGCAGGTTGGGCAGGTCGTCGCAGTCGGAGGTGGGGTCGCTGGTGTTGGGGATGACGCCGATGATGGTGCTCCGCAGCGAGGTGCCCTTCAGCAGCCGGCTGCGCACCAGCTGCATGTTGCGCGGAGAGTCCACGCTGGTGCGCATGGTGGAGCCGGGCAGCAGCACGCTCTCGTGTGTGAGCAGCAGCGGCAGCCGGCTGGGGATCTGGATAGCGCTGCCCGCCGCCATGGCTGCCCGTAACCCCCGCACCCCCCCGCGCCCCTCACGACGGCCCCGCCGCCATGGCAGCCCGGCCCTCACGCGCGANCTTGCAAACACCCAGCCCGGGCCGGTTCCTCTTCAGTCCCCCGGAGGCCGCTCGGCCGCCGGCAGGTGTCAGGCTGGCACTGGCAATGGGTGCGGGCTGAGCTGTGAACGAGTGCTCCGACATTGGAGAAGGGGAGTGTAACAAATCTTATCGTTTGTTAAATGGGACGGTTACGAAGTGAAATCCATTTTTTTGTTGGTTTTTACACAAATCTGTTGTCCTGCATCCGTGCTCCGGGTCGAAGGGCTCAGCATCCTGTTCCACAGAGTCACAGAATCGTTCGGGTTGGAAGGAGCTGTGGAGATCACCCAGTCCAACCCGCTGGCAAGGCAGGGTCACCTGGCGCAGGTGACACGGAACGCGCCCAGGTGGGTTTGGGATGTCTCCGGAGAGGGAGACTCCGCAGCCTCCCTGGGCAGCTGCTCCAGGGCTCTGCCACCTACCATGGGAAGCAGTTGTTCCTCCTGTTGAGGAAGCGCAGGTGAGCACAGGTGTCCTTCCACGTGCTCCTGGCAGCCCCAAAGCAGAGGGAGGAGATGCAGAACCAGACACCTCTCTGCGTGGCCCCCGAAAGGCTGCGAGGAGAAAAGCCCGGCTGGTGGTCCCCATTCCCAGCCTATTCCTAGCCTGGCTGCATGGGGAGGGCCCGCTCACAGCCTGGGAATTCCACTTCTATAGTGATGTTCAGCAGCCCTGGAGGCACCAGCCAGGGCACAGCTCACTATGGCAGTGAGCCAAAACAGCCTGCCCAGGCGAAAGGGCTCCAAGCACCGAGGCCCTATGGAGAATTCAGATAAAAAAGTGGCTTTTAGAAACTTCCGGTTTTATTTCTTTTTCCCATTGGTGAAATAAGGTGCAATACCAAAATTGCATAATGCAGTGAACTATGTTAGCCAATCTCTTGTTAATCACTGACTTGCACGATTCCTGTTGAACAAAGGTAATCCTGTACAGAGGGGAAATCACAGTAGCAACAAACTGGCAATTTGAAATGCAAAAGGGATAGCTGCAGTAAAAACCTTGCTTAATCATACGGTTTATGAAAACCTTAATCTGTTGGTTTACTGGAAAATGCAAGGTAATAGGATATATGGAAATACCAACAATATATTTAAATGCAAGAAGTTACTACACCTGAGAAAAGTATCTTCTAAAGCTACCGCTTCAGGTACCTTAGAAAGAAGCTGGAATTTAATATATTATTCAACATGACATTTAGAAAACATTAATATAAAAGGGCACATAACACATGTAGAAAGTTTTTTGTGAATTTCCCAATGTTTAATATAATTACTTTGTAAACATATGTTCAACACTTAAAAATGTTTAGGCATCTCCAACTATATTTGTTTGGAATGTGAACACAAACCAAACCTAAAGGTTAAATATTTGCTCATCACGTCTAATGATTAATTTTCTCAGTTTGAGTATTTTGATTAAAAGAATCTACAAATGGCATCATGTTTATTTTGCAGACTACCATTTTCTACTTCCTTCAGACATGACTAGTACCTGTGGTCATTAACAATACTTTCTTAATTAATTCTGGAGCTGTGTGAAAAAATCTCAATGATTGCTTTAAAATTCCTTTCAGTTCCTCCTGAACAACTCTTAAAACCACAGCATTTTACTGTGTGTACTAAGCCATACAACAGGATCACATCCTGATTATGATGTCTAGATAGCACTTGATCGCCCGAATTGTATTTTGCTTAAATACAAACAGATCACATTTGAACAACAGCCTTTCAGAATGTTTTTCTAGACTAGCTGAATATTTCTTGACACTCGGAGAAGCTGTCTAGCAGTTAGTATTAAGATGTGCCTCCAGCTCAGGGAATTTAAGATGAAAAGGGACAATTGCCACATGGTCTGACCTCCTCTAACTCTCACCAGCAACTTCTGCATCAAGGCTGCCGTTTTTGACTTACACTGTATCTCAGAGGCATTCAGCCTTGGTTTGAAGTGACTGCAAGACAGCATCTACCACCTCTATGGGTGTGCTGTTCAGTAGTGGATGACCTGGTTAAAATTTACACCTTTCTTT
This sequence comes from Ifrita kowaldi, assembly GCA_013398055.1. Lineage (NCBI taxonomy): Eukaryota > Metazoa > Chordata > Aves > Passeriformes > Cinclosomatidae > Ifrita > Ifrita kowaldi. The sequence goes on from VZRS01011896.1 coordinate 60,815, forward strand.
CTTGTACTCTCAGCTTCCAGAGACTGGCTTCTGTTGTATCCAACAGATTGAAGAGTAGCCTACTATAATAAAAATTATTCCTCAGTGAACACGATTGGTGCTCCATGATTGAGTCACAGCTTAACTTTGAGCTTCTCTGTTAGCCATCTTTCTAATTTTTTAAAAAAAACTCTCATCCTTCTTAAATGTGGGTAGCCTATAACTCCAGTACTCGTCTTGTAAATGTCATATAAAGGGACTAATACCCTCTTTGTGTTTCCATTTAATATTCCCTTCCTAGAAAAACAAGTGTGAAGTTTGTTTGGGTACAGCATCACTTCACACAGCTCAGGTACTCCTGCTTTGGTCTGGGCGCAGCACAAGCCTGGCTGAAGGAGATGGGTGTCAGTGCAATGTGGTAAAGACAGGGACCACTCTACCAGATGGTGCAGTGCACCTGTGCTCCCCATCTGATAAATCTGTGCCCTGCAGAGTCCCCGGCTTCCACTCTCTGAAGCCGGACCAACACAACTGGACCTCACAGAATTTTCATTGATAGAACAGCTGGGCACTGTTTTAGGTCCCAGTTAAGCATGTAAGTAGTGCTATTCATTTCATGTGCTTCAGAGACTGACAGGATAGCCATGCTCTTCCTGAGCTCCTTGGAAGATCATACTAATGGTTTTGCAGTAAGGACCTCCTCAAGACCTATTTCCTTAAAAAGTATTGCAATTCACAGATGTCTGTATTTTATGCCTGTAAAACTCTTTAACTTTTTCCTCTCCCCCCACCTTTGCACTATTTCTTCTGTTTACACAAACATGAGAGAGTTCAGTATTTCCAAAAACCAAGGCCAAGCTACATCACAATGAAGACTTGAGGTGAATATGTTTGAGATTAAAGCTCAGTAATTTTCCCCTAAGATGTGCACACACTTCTCTTCTGTCCCCTCACTGGCACTCTCTAAAGCACTCAAGCCCTCTACAGCTATTTTATAAAACAAGACTCTCAATCAGACTTTCTCATACTGCTTCTATTTTGTACTTACAGATTGTTTGATGCAGTGATGTTCTTTAGGAACTATTTCTCTCCAGTCTCAACTCCTAGGTCTATAAATGAAAGAGAAAAAAGTTTTCCCATTTTCTTTTCAAATTGTCTCTCTACTGTGTGAAAGTTTAAGAGCCTCTCTTAACAATTACATAATCTGGCTCCAAATCCAACAAAACGCTTATTCTTAAAGATGCTATGAAAAGATGCTTTTAATTGACTCTGTTTCTATACATCAGTTAATATGAGACATCCAATAAGAAATATACAAGCCTGGTGCAATATAAAGAATGAACTGTCAGGATTTTGCAATGCATGTGATGATAAAACATATGTTTTGTGTCTTCTGAGGTGAGAGATTATATGGATGCATGGTCTGTCCACAGATGGACTTCATAACTTGTCTGTTCATTAGATTATTTTCCTTAATAATACTTCCTCCAACCCAGATGCTCCCTACCATCTTGGCATGCATCACAAATACCTCAAAAATCTTTAAAATACCACAATTAGGAAGGAGGTTTATGTAAAGCTATTGAAAGGATGTCATAGTATAACTGAACTGCATTTTAAAGTGCATTTATTTTAATGTCCACTTTTTCTACCCACTGTAAGGTTGAAGTGGAAATTTTAAAATCTGTTTTTTTAATGTAGTTTTGTTATCATTTGTATCCTCAGTCATTCTTTCTTCACACAAAAGAATTTGGTTTTTATCAGATCCTGATTGATTAAAAAGCTCCCAGTTGGTTATGTAAGAACAGCACATGGAACACATGCCAGGAGTTGCTGGCAGCACATTACTGACTAACAGAGTGAGAGACCTTTCAGACTTTTCTGAAGCTCTGTGTAGGATTCTTTATGGCAACTGTAAAATGCGTTTTAGGAGCAAGTGCTAACAGACTTCACCAGAGCAGCTGAACTTAAAGGCTTAATCTTTTATTCAAAAGTGTGAGTGAACTCCAAGGAAGGGACAGGGGGATGTACACAGGAAAAGAAATTCAAATTTACTGTTAAAATTTGAAATTTGAGCTAGACTAGCATGGACCAGAGAGAGTTCTCGCCTGCCTTGCCTAACCAGGGCTTTCACACCAGATGCATCCATACACAAAAAAAATAAGGATTCAGAGGAACTTCTGCAGGACAGGAAATATCCATGGGAAACTAAAGAAATGCCATCAGTCGAGCTGTGCTGCTGAGGATACAGCTGAAGGAATTGAAAGAGAATTTCACTCAAATTTAGTTTTGCTGCACACAATACCATCCTACCTGGAATATTTTTTTTTCGTCTTTAATCTGCATACTGCCAAATCAGCCTTTTTAGGGAACTGCTAGTAAGAGATAAAAATATGTTTCCTTAGTATAATGCAACTGAATGAAAAAGCTGAAAAGGCTACATTTGAGGCTCATATTTTTGGTAAGGTTTTGTAAGCTTAACCCACTTTTTTTTAACCTCATAAAGTGGAAGAAATTTGGATTGTAACTAAGGGAAATAAATCTTCTCCTGAAAACAAGAACATTGCCACCAAAGAAGAGAGATGTGGAAAGTAGTGGAGTTATTGCCACAGCTTACTGAAATAAATACTCTTCCAAGTCAAACTCAGTCATATTTGTAGTCCATATTTTAGTGAAGCAACAGTTTGAAGGAGTTTCAGAATCACATTTTTATGTTCTTTTACCCAAGGGAGCATTTTCTTTCCCATCGTTCAAATGAAATTTGCTGACTGCCACCTAAAAATTGCACGCAAATGTTCTGGTGTAATTTTAGGGTTTGACCTTACAGAAAGTCCACACAGACCATGGGACAGAGCCCAGAATTATTACGTAGACATAAGTGCAGTAAAATTTGGGAATTAACAGGGGTTTTGCTTTTTATTCTTAGCAACTGGATAGACTGGCCTGCATTTAGTCACTCTTCTGTGTTTCCAACAGTTTGAGAGGATATTAACTGCACACTGTAGGTCAATCAACTCAAGAATGTTTTTTTGCCTGATCCCTTTCAAATCTGCAGGATAATGATTCCTTATATGAAGCGTGGCCTACTCTGCTTTCGGTTATTCAACCAAATTTTATCAACTTTATTCAATTGTTCAGAGGCAAACCCCTTAAAAATTAAAGTTAATAGAAGCAGTTAGCTATCTCTGAATTAGCAAAATAATCCTTCTCATTCTTTGCTGTTGTATCTGCACTTTGCCATTCGGCAGGGGCTGTGCTACACAGACACCCAACCCTTCAGTGCCAGTTTTGACCACGATACAAACTGAATGGAGTCATTGGCCAAAATTCTATCCATCATTTCATCTTTGAAAATATTTTTAAGTTGCCAAATACTATAAATATTGTTCTAGCCACTGCATTGATTTAAAGCCACCGAGTAATCATAACTGTGTACTCCCTGAGGATGTTCCAGGAAATTATATACTAGAATGAATTTCCTCTCTAATATTCTTGTGGAAATTCAGGTCAGGTAGCCACTGACCTCATTGTCTGAAATTATGAAATCTCCACAGCAGAAACACATCATGTGTACATGGCAAGAACACTGCTACTTCATGCTGATTCCTCTAATGTACATGAGTTACACCCACCTTATTTTTCATAGAAATTATTGTATTAGCTAAGCACAACAGCATCCACAGTTTTACATCTTTTCCCCATTGGCCCTCTGGTAGAATATTGTGATAGAGAAAATACAAAACATAGCAGATATAGGTACATTTATTTGTACCTATTGCCTCTTTGTAAAACTTTCACGTGTATGAACTTATTTTCAGTACATATTATAAAAACTAAAAATGCGTATCAGTTTCAAAAAGTCCTGGGAGTCTTGCCAAAAACCTGCTGTGAATAGAAACACACAGAAAAGAAAGACAGGACTCTTAGACATTATAAAGTTGATATTAAATAGCTGAGAATGTTTTGTGATTTATAAATATGAGATTTACTAAGTCACTGTCATGTGCATAATCTTCTTAAGATGGACAGATGTTGCAGCTTCATGATGAAGCATGATGAGTACAGGACACTTCAGAACTGGGCTCAGTAAAGAGCCTTCCATTTAATTAGCAGTTTCTCTGGTACCATCCGAGACAGCAAGACATGTTACCAAAATTACTGCTGTCTATCGTTCAATCACTCATTTTGGGATTATTTCTCCAGGATAGGAAGAAACAAACACAATCCTGAATGCATGTCAAAATGGACTACACATTAAGAGATGAAGAAACAACCTTGATTTCCCCACACCTCTGCATAAATCTTAACATTTTACTCCACTTCGTTCTCCTCAGAGTCATTTACTTTTATGGCCTCTTTTGCCAGAGAGAAACAATCTCTACTGATTTATCTCGTCACCTCTGGAAAACATTAATACTCATAGAGTGAAAACATGTCACGCATTCATTTTCACATAAGGAATTTTTCCCTAAATTATGGGAATGCAGAACAGGAGAAATAAAAACGCTGGGGTTTTCATGTTTGTTTATGTGCTATTTAGGAAGGGAGGAGCACATTTTCTGTCAGTTGCATTCTAGAAAGCTCAGTAGGTTTGCTTCTGGCATGCAAATATTAATGGCAGCAATGGCTTCGTTCTTATCCATTAATTCAGCCCAGAGCAGGTTAAGTGGCTGTGCCATGCACATTCCAGAGGAATCTGTGCCACAGCTGCAAGAGGCAGAGCAGTGAAAACTCTCAGCCAGCACTGCCTGCTCTGCAGCTGCCACACACTGACTGGCTACTGATAACCAAGACTCCATTGCTAAATAAAAATGTCTAATAATGGACTTCTGGTTATCTTTCTTTTAATTTAGACACAGATTAATATCTCTTTTTGCTACCTAACTCTTGTTTGTTGGTTGGGGTGTTTTTACAAAATATTTAGGATTTATATTTGAGTATTTTAAAAGTAGTTTCCACATAGAAACAGATGGAAAACCTGACTGCTTCACTGCAAATGCAGGGAGTATTCTCTTTAGCCTCATCTGTTTCAACATAAATATTTATAAATAGTACCTATACTAGATTAATAAATATAGTTCTAATATGAATCAAAATGTCCAACAGTAGGTGGCACATGCATTATGTGCAGTGTGAGTATTTCACCATCTTTCTTTCTCATTTAATCCCACAGTGGGTTTAAAAACATTTACAGCACAATTGGTGAAAAGCAAATACTTGACATAATTTAAGGGAATAATTATTTTTAGTTCTAAATTGCTACATTTAAGAAGAACAGAAGAAACAGCAAGCAAGCTTTTCAGGAAATATTAGGTTATACAAAATTATCTGGCAAAAACATGGTGACAGCAGATACATTACAAATGCATAATTTAAAAATTAACAGAACCTACATGTTTTGATTCCTTCTGGCCTCGTTTTGTTAGATCAAATAGGTAGCTATGCTAGGCTGATGATTATAATCTCAGCCTCCATGATTTCCAGTGGAACAGAATCTTCACATAGCAACAAAAATGAGGCCAGAAATAAAAAGTAATAAAATCAGGTCCTGTGTACACTTATAGGGAAAAAAAAAAAAAAGAAAGAAAAGAAAGAAACCAGACTTTTCCTATTTCTTCTAAGTTGTATTTTATTTGGGAAATTGAGATCTCAGGATAGGATATTCAAATATCTTTTGGCACCAGAACCTGTCTCACCAATAAAGAGCTCACATTTATTTATTGCATACTCAGTATTCCACCTGTTGCATCAAGGGCTTTGTTCAAATGTGTTTGGGATGTCCCATGAAAAATAAATGGTTTCAGAAATGCTGGATTTCTAGGTTTCAGGTGCACTTTATCACGTAAAATTTGGAAGAAAAAGACAAGAGGCAGAATTTCTTGTCAGACACTATGTTTCTAATGCTGGAACTGTGAGAGTTCTTTACACTTTTCTTTGGAATGGTGATTTAGTGAAAATAATCTAAGACAGGCTTCTTGAATATTTGAAAATCTGTTAATTATGTGAAAACTATAACACTTCAAAATAAACAGCATAAATAGAGAAAAAGCAAACAGTACAGGCATTAATAACCTTTTTCCTATCCCACCATCATTTACATGTTCTAATGTAAATTAATGTCAATTTTGCAATAAAAATACCAACTCCAGTGCCATAGGTCCAGGGCCAGCAGCCTTTGAACTGGGGAGTAAGCTGAGCTTTGAGCAGAATAATTCTCAGGTCTTGTGCTATAATCGCCATTCTCCAAACCAGAAATTTGCTGCTGAAATGTTATCAGTGGTTTCAATATAGCTCAACAAATCTCTTTCAAGGAGAAAGAATGATGTGACTTGAACATGAATACAGCAGTCTGAGACACACAGTTGGCTGCTGGACCATTACCATAACAATTATAAATGGCACAACATTAACTAGGAGGTAATGTCTGGATATGTGCTCTGAGTCACCAACACTAGATCTCCTTCAATAAATATTTAATATTTTAATTTTAATTATGATTTACTATTTGATTTAATATTTCATTAACATAATTAATATTTATGAAGACTGGAAAGAGCTGTATTGTGTCTTGATCAAATATGCAGGTGATCTAAAACTCTGTGGAGGAAAAGGATGTGGCACTTGATGCAACAGAATTATGGTGACAGGGAAGCACTAGGAACCAGTTATGGAACAGTGGGATTTCTGCAGTGTTTGTAAATATAGGTGTGTATACATGTAGATCACGATGAACTCCCTGCTTGTATACATATACACACACCTACATACCTATATGCATACTCAATTTAACTTGAAATACAGCTTTGCCACAAGCTGGCCCTAATTACAGTTTAGAGACTCTTGAGCAGAGAATTCTGCCTAAATAAATGAGGTAATGTAAGCCAAATAAAAAGACTGGGGGCTTAATTGTAAAGCACTACTGAGAAAAAAATCTCACTGATTCCAGTTAGAATCTACACAATGCAGACACTGAAGGGATGCTTTTAGGCACGGTGTGGGTGGAGCAAAACACAGAAAGGTAAGAGAGACAAGAAATAAGGATATCCTGACTGAGCAGTAAGACAAGAAAGGATGTAACCTTTTTTTTTCGTCAGTTAAGTATCAAATAACAAAATATAAAGATTGACTAAACATGGAAGAAACGAAAAACAGACTTTTCAGAATTTTCACACTTCAAGCAGAGGCCTGATGAGTGCCTAGAACAAAACCAGACTAAAATATAACTAATAGTTGTTTGTTTTCAACTTAGACCTCAGAAAACTAAAACAACCTAACCACTGGGAGTGAATAAGGATCTTGTAACACAGTAACAATAGGAATAACAATACCAAGCAAGTAACCATTTATGTAACACAGCTTACCTATATATACATATATATACATATATATGTATGTATGTATGTATGTATGTATGTATGTACACATGTACTGTCAAATGGGAATACAGAGATTTATGGTACAACTGCACAAATGGTGTAGAGGAAAATGTCTGCAAGCAGTAAAATCTGCACAAAAGACAAAGCATGTAGAGCAGGCAGGGAAGATGTCCAGGGAAACCAAATTTATCCTGCAGAAAAAGCAGAAAGTGTCTCATAAAACCAAAGTGATCCTACAGAATAAGCAAGAAATATGCCTGGCAAAAACCAGAATTCTAAGACAACAAAGTAAAAAGAACTATGACAAGATGCTGTGGGAAGCATAAAGCATTAAGGACAGAGGAACAACTGTAGTGGGGGAAAACAGCGGCCTTCAGTTCCAGCTTTTCTTGCTGAAGAGCTTTGACCTCTGACCACCCTGATTTCTGCAAGTGAGACCATCGAGGACTATCAGTGCTGACCATGTGGGATTGGGCCATGGGCTTTCTTGCACTGGTATTTTATTGGAAAGTTATGAAGTCATACTTTGAACATGTGTAGATAACGACTGACAGCAATTAAGGACTAACCACTGGCCCTGTGTATTGCATTGTTACTGGATATCAATGTAATAAAATGTTGCTTTGATATTGGCCTTATTTATTGGCTCTCTATAAACATTCCCATTACTGTGGCTTCTAATTCCCTAATACATGCAAAGATGCAACGTACACACACACACATATATATATTCTGTTGGAACATTTTACATATTTTTCTCCAAAGATAACATTTTTTCATGACTGGAAAAAATCCCAGGGAGTTTGTCACCAGGTTTAAATAGTTGCTTAAAAGTTTCTAAAGCTAATTATAAAGGGTTTTTTTCAATTTTTGCTCCAAAGAATAATCTGAACCAGGACAAGAAACTCTGAAAATGGAACATTGACAGAACGACTAATTCAGCACCACGTAAGGCAGAGGGACAAGGAAGTAAGAGCTCTGTTCTTCACAAATATGATCCTAGTTTTAAAATGATGATTCCTACCCCCACCATAGCAAACTAAGTTACATCTGTAACTGAAAAATTAAATGCAGAAACATACAGAACAGATGAAATGTCATTAGCTACAATATTATGAAATAGTGTCTTAGTTTGCTTTTAAGTGGATCAGTGTGTTGCCAAGATAATGTTTAGTCCCAACCTGAGCTGAGTTAAACACACAGAATATGACATTTCTGCTTTGTTGAAAGGTGACAGGAGCAGATATCCTAATGCTCCGTCCATGTTCTGTAGCAGTATGAGCAGAACACAGGTTATGTGTAGCAAATGCCAGTTTTCTTCAAAAAGAGGCGTTTCTGTTGGCTCAGAAACAGAGCAGGCAGCATCCACTGGAAGGAAGGGCTTTGTTCATAGCCCCGGAGTGTGACCTTACCTTACCATTAATTAGTCAGTGGTGTATTCAAGCAGTTTGTCATGCTCCTAAAAAATGCATATTAATCCCTGTCTGGAAGTCTCAAAATATCTTTATATGCTTCAGAACACATACATTTCTACAGTTAACAGTTTTAAGGTCAGTCTGACAACCATAAAAGGAACTTGGCGAATACTTAATAATATCTTCTGCTTTCCCTTGGGTTAGCTGTTAATCCAATGGATTAATCTCATCTGCTACATATTATTGGCTTTCACCCTTAATGATGAAAGGATATAGTCATAGCTGTTAGCTGCAAGAGTTTTATGTTGTTCCCATTGTCTAACTTATTCTTAGAAAATAAAAAAGAGATGGGAAGAACATAATGTATTTAACATATAAAGGGTAAGTAGAAGTTGTGTATAATATTGTACAGAAAAACAGAGAAACAAACAAAAAAGTAAAATAGGTTTTTGCTTCAATCCTCCTCAAACACTATGCAAGAAGATCTAGTCTCTACCTATAATGAAAAAGCCTATGAAAAATTCTGCTCCAAGCTCATCAATTTGCATGTCTTGCCAGCAAAATCAGCATATGGTCCTAACCAAAATCCATCAGAAGCTGCAAATGTTTTTTGTGCAACCTGAATCTGATCCAAAAGTCCTGCTCATGATTGGCATGAATACTTAGCAATACTGTAATATTTATTTATAACCTTAAATTCATGTTCATAGCACCGCAGGGTCAGATGCTCAGAATTTTATAGTATCAAGTCCAAAGCTGTTTCTAGTGCTAGAAGCAGACATTCGTTTCAATATTAGCACTCTGTGACTTCACTCTCAGGCTTGGGGGAAAAAAAAAAAGTTATTTCATCTACTGTCTTGGTTTAAGACAATTTAAGAGGCAGACACTCCAAAATAGGTTAGATCCCCTTTTAGTTTTATCCACTCCCTTTTCACCAATAAGGAGACATGAATGCGAGTAGATATAAGTAAAAAATACCAGTTAACTGAAAAAACAAACAAACAAACAAACAACAACAAAAACCCAAACAAAAAAACCAAAAAAAACCCCAGCATAGCAACAGGCAAAAAAATAACTTATAATAAGTAGTTATAAAGTTTCGGAAATCTGCAGGACTCCCCAGGACCAAAGAGGAACAAAAATCTCAGCAAAACCCCTCCCCAAGATGGCGCCGCCCGTGTGTGGGGAGACAGACAGAAAACGGCCGACAAACGCCATTGGGCTCCACCTTTCCCTGGAACACCAAAGCGGGAAGGCAGGAGCTTGGGAGGCAGTTCTGGCGGCAGACGGGAATTGCTGGCGTTGCCGGGGAGCTGCGGCCCCTCGGTGTGAGCCTCTCCACACCCGCTGGGTGCCCAAGGCGCAGTGTGTGTGTGGGGTCAGAGGCGGCCCTCGCTGCCTCCCTCTGCCACGCGCTGACCCCACTGCTGTCGGTGCGGCCGTCCCTGAGCCACCGCGGCGTTGAGGGGGGAAGAAACGGTCTGCCCGAGCACTGAAAACAGCCCCAACCGGTTACGGCCCCACACTGCCCTCAGGCCTTGTGAAATTCACCCTAAAACAGTTTGGATTGGGAAATGCAGCTTCTCGAGTTGCTGCTGTTGCCACTCAAAACCTGTTTGAAGCGAGTTCCTCTCAGAGAGAAGCAAGAGAAGTGTGTGCCTTCTGCTGCCCCAGCTCTGCCGGCTCAACAAGGGAAAAGTGAGAGAGCGCAACCTCAGGGCCTTAAAGAGCATAATAAATTCATTTTGTGAGATGTGGCTCTGTGAAAATGTGCTCTGTATGTTACTTCTAAAGATGTCTTCAAATAAACTTTGTTGACAGTGCAAGAAATGAATTTTATTTCTTGATTTGTTTCCTGCAGAAGTGTCTTACACCATTTGGGTATTGGTAAAAATTCCATCACGTATTTGACTTTTGAAACAAGGGAAATTTATTTATTTACAGATTCTAACATCTTTGAAAAGTACAGCTTGCAAACACTGACTCAAAACAAAGGTTTAATTGAGCCAAGTAGTATGGACATTACAAAGAACAAGACTTTTAGTGGATTTCATAGCACATTTAGTTAGCATTACTTTTGCTACTTTAATAGCTCTAAGTTCTACTTCCTATTTATGAACAATTTTACTAACATTCTTATATTCTATACTTAAAATGAAAACTTCTTAAACATCTTAAATACAATCTGGTTTTGGAAAGGTAAAATATACAGTCTAAGAATCAATACTACTCTATTCCCTAGATGCAGCCCTGTGTATATTTAGTTAGCATTACATTTGTTGCTTTAATAGCTCTACTTCCTATTTATGAACAATTTTATTAATATTCTCATACTCTATACTTAAAATGAAAAAATCTTAAACATCTAAAATGCAATCTGCTTTTGGAAAGGTAAAAACATACAGTCTAAGAATGAATACTAATGTATTCCCTGGATGCAGCTCTGCCCAAAAGTTTTTTGTGAGCAGGGCTTGGCAGATGCATTGATCATGCCATTCATCTCTTCCTCCTCTAAATTCTGCATGTCCTTCCATTCAAGACACTGATCTGGAGGCCTGGTTTGATCCAGCTTGTCACAGTCATCTGCTACGCCATGCCTCCTCTTCCTCCTCCTCCTCCTCTTCTTTCTAGGCTCTGCTGGAGTTTCTCCACAGGCTGAGCTGTCGTAGCTGGAGCTGCCCCGCCTGGGCAGCCAGTAGATGCAGTCCGCCTGACCGCTAGGCTGCCCGGCGACCCGGCCAGGAGACTGCACTTTGCGCACGGCCAAAGGGATGAAGGCCAAATGCAGCGCAGGCTTAACTCCAAAAGGGGCCTGCCGACGTGGTAAGGGTCGAGCTGCAGTCCGGTGTAAAGCGGCGGAAAGGACAGAAGTAAAGAAGCCAGGGAGGGTTCCAAACGGCGTGAAGGGTTTATTGAGGGAAGTTGACAACTGGGACGAGAAGCAGAATGGAACGCAGTGGGTTCNAACAACTAATTTCTTAACTAAAGCACACGCGACACAAACTATAAGGATAACGAACACAATATACATAACATCCTTAACAATCGACGCCCACCAGCCCGAAAGTCCCCATTTGCTGACAAGGTCTTCAAGCCATCCTTTTGGCTCCACTTGGATTTGCTGAATCATGTCCCTCATCTTGGCTATGTCTTGACGAATGTCCGGCGCTTTTGATGACAGGTTAAAACAGCAGAGTCCCTGGAACTCCTCGCACCCGTGATGATGTAATAACAGTAAATAATCGATGGCCGCACGATTTTGTAAGGTGGCCTGCCTGGTTGTTTCCTCATCTTGAAGGAGGTTGCTGATGGCATCTGACGTCAAGTTGGCCTGCTTGGCCACCCAACACTCTAGGGTGCCCAATTCCCCTAGAGCCTTGGCTGCTGCCACCCAGGGCAAAAATGTAGATACAGCCGAGCTGTTAACATAGGACCAATGAAAAATTTCACTGTTACAATCTGCATCCAAATGATTGTAACTCCTCTTCTGTCGGGAGGGCAGAGATTGATTTAATTGAGTTTGGTTTTGCCAGATTGAAATTTGGGATTTGTTGGGTGCCATCAGGGACAGACACCCAAGAGTGCATGGCCCTCCTAGAAGATGAGAGGGAATCCCCGCCCAGGCGCGATCACCACAAATTAGGAAGACGCCCTTTGGAAGCTGGCGAGGCTTCCCAGTCAGAGTGGAGGGCATCTTTAAATGGGCGATGTTTTTGCACCAAGCCTTTGCGGTGAATCGACGCTTATATTGGGCAACCTGCTCATAGAGTTTCTTCTGGGAAGAGGAGGGTTCATAAATAAATTGAGCGCAAAAAGACGCATTGGAAGAACCTAATAGGGTAAACTCAGGAGGTTGATCGGGGAGGGCAGGCAGGCCGTTGGCCCAATTTCGCCAGAACATAAAGGGATTGCTAACTGGAGTTAGCCTAGTATGAATTGCAAATGCTCTTTTCTCCACAGTGTTCATGGCGGGGGCGAAAAGCGAGCGGCGCATCCTGCCTGCCTCTTCGTTATGGGAACGAAGAAGTGAAAGCAAAGGGGAAGGAAACTCTGAGGGTTTGAAAGGGATTCCCACCAGGCAGGTGGCCATGGGATCTCCGGAGTGTGAGGCACTTAGACATATACTGTCCTGTCCCAGGGACCACGCCAGGAGTGCCCAGACATTCGTCTTAGGCTGAGGGACGATCCAAGCGGAGCCTGGGGACGCGAACCAGGAGGCCCAAAGGAGCACCACAGCGATGCTGAGGCCGAGTGCAGGCTGGTGAAGCATCGTCTAAGTAAAGTAGAAACAAAGTAACGTTAGCGGGAGCACAACAAAAAGGAACTTGTGAAAGGACACAGCAAACTGGTCTGGAGAGTTCTTTCAGAATGGGGGGTACCAGGGCGGAAAAGGATCACGGTATTTGGAAGGGATCTTTTGGCGTCTCCCCCTCCATGTCACCTTTTTACGTTTGCCCTTCCACGCTTCCACGGCAGCTGAAGTCAAGGATGTCACTTGGCCTGGTCTGTAAGGTTTTACCCATTTGGCTGGCACCCATTT
>VZRS01011899.1:0-88002 GCA_013398055.1 Ifrita kowaldi
CTGCACTTTGGATACCAACAACATACCTAGGGGCAATTTTTTCTTTTCATAAAGAAGGCATTGTAGGATGTACCACGATCCCATCTGCCAGCTAACCACATTAATGCTAAGTGTTTGTAGCTGCTGAGATAAATGTTGCTGTGAAATAGAATTAAACTGGACATGATAATCCCATCTAAGTTTTTTTTAATCTCATCTCTATTGTGAAAGTTTGGATCAGTCATTCTTTCAAGGTCCTGTTCAATCTGGGCTGTATTATGGTTCTGTGAACATCAATAAACACAGGTGGAACCTTTTTTTCTTTATTTTTTGGGCCTCATATGTGAATTAAATCCTTTCTTGTGTTTTCACATACCTGCTATATCACAGTAACTGAGATCTTTGATCCCATTTTGTTACAAAAATGTTGAAGAAATGTACATGAAATCTGTAGGGGGTAAAATCTTCCACAGCACAAAAATTCTTGACTTTTACTTGATTCTTACAGATCTTCCCATCAGTCAGTTGATTTATATTAAGAAATATTAGTTTTAAAAAGCTATGTGGATGAAAACCAGGTAAAATAATTAGTTCTGTTATACTGAAATCCAAGATAATGAATTGTGCTGGTCTTTGGCCTAAAATTCACAGTGAAATATTGCCTTTATGTACATGTTAAAATCTCTAATTTATCCTTTTTTCTTCCTTTTCATTTAGAGTCATTGTTTTCTTGTACCAGCATCCTTCATAGAATAGATCCTCCTAGAAGCTATGCTAAAGCCCATGGGGAATAGGGATATGATTTGAGGCAGCCAGCACAGAATCACCAAGCGAAAATCCTGTCTGTCCAACCTAGTGGCTTTCCCTGATGGAGCAACTACGTAAGTGGATAACAGAAGAGCTACAAATGTCATTTATCCAGACTTCTGTAAATCGTTGACACAGTCCTCCACAACATCCTTCTCTACAAACTGGAGAGTGATGGATTTGATGGGTGAACTGTTAGGTGGATTAGGAATTGGTTGGATGGTCACATCCAGAGGGTAGTGGTCAATGGCTCAGAGTCCTGATGGACAGCAGTGACAAGTGGACTATTTACAAGAGGATGTAGTGACAGGACAAGGGGGAATGGGTTCAAACAAAAAGAGAGTACGTTTAGGTTAGATACTAGGAAAGAATTCTTTACTTGGTGATGAAGAACTGGAACAGGTTGGCCAGGGAACATGTGAGTGCCCCATCCCTGGGAGTGTTCAAGGCCAGGCTGCGTGGGGCTCTGAGCAACCTGGTCTAATGGAAGGTGTCCCTGCCCATGGCAGGGGGTTTGGAACTAGATGATCTTTAAGGTCTCCTTCCAACCCAAACCGTTTTGTGACTGAATGATTCTACAAAAGTTTTAATTATGCAATCTAATAAAATTGAAGACTTTAAGGAGTATTCAAGCAGATTGTATATCTTTTGATTGCATGCGTTCCTTTCAAAGCTATTTATTCCTTCTTATTTGTTGATACAAAAAATTGTTTCTAGTCAACTTTGCTAATAGATTTCTCTGATGTTTTTTATTAATGCACTTGTTCCAGAGTTTTTGAGTTCCTATTAAAAATTTAAAATACGCAGCCTAAAACACAGAAAAAATTAATCCAGATCATATGATATTAATCTACATAATGTTCTCTACTTTCTTGGTCCTTTGATTACTGTGTCTGTTGAGCCTTAGCTGATATTGCTAGCTCCACTGCAGTAGCAAGCAATCAAAAGTTCACACAATTCTCATGTGGCACTGATTCTGATTTCAGTTCTAGTTTATTTTTTAACAGCTTTCTATTTCTGGCATGATACTGTACATCTAATGAATTACTAGTGATGTTTCCCAATATTTTTTTCGAAAGTTCATTTATAATAAATTCAGAGGGGTAAAACATGGCTGGCATATATTACTGTCTTATGATGAGCAGAGTGAAACTGAGTACAGGCAATTAGAACATCATTGCCTCAACAGCTGTGCATACTAATACTGCAATTCTAAGCAAACAAAAAATTCCCTTGGGTAGTGGCCAGCAAATCCTGGAAGTGCTTAGACTTCTTACATCTTTCCCCATTGAATTAGAGGTTCCCTAGTTCCTGAGACAATTCTACCTCAACACCTCTCTCATCTAATTCCAATTTGGATCCAGCAGCAATTATTCCTCACTTTGTTGCCCTAACCCGATTTACATTGCAGTAAGGGAGGGTGCCTTAAAAGAATTGCTGCCTGGAATATTTGCATTTGTCAATAAAACTTCCTTATGTAACAAGTTTTTTCAATCACAACTATGAGGTTCTTGGAGAGGAGTGTGCGTGTGTGTGTGTGTGTGTGTGTGTGTGTGTGTGTGTGTGAGGTGAAAACAAACTTCCAAGGGATTCACTGGAAACTAACCTCCAGCTAACCACACTGCTGTTTATAAGGAGATTCCTGTCTACAAGTCAGTTAATGAGGATGATAAATTACCTGATATGAATGATGCAAGGAGGGAGTGTTTGTCACTCAGAGAAGGAGGTTAGCTTGCTCAGCCTGAAGATAGTTTTTGTGCTATCTGTGCCTAAACTGAAGGACACTGTCTTTTACTAATCTGGCCATGGGGTAGGTAGGACTCTTAGAATGCCATAGATTAGAGCATTCCAGGCATCAGATTTAAAAACAATTTATCTACTTAAATAATAAATACACACATAAAGAAATACAGTGAGAAAAATCGCACGTAAAACTTTCAAATCTTTGCTATCTGTATATGTATGAACCTTCAGACCATTAAAATTGTCTCTTATACACACTCAGTGTTTTAGTATGTTGTGGCGGTGGCCCAGGTGCCTTCTGGCCCGGAGTTGATCTCTTGGGTCCAATACCCGCCCAGAGACAATGACGGCATGGACGACAAATCCATTGAGAGCNATCAAATAAGAATATTTAAAAGAAAATACTACTCTTCTTTCTAGCAGCCCTTAAAATCCAGGTTTTAATTCTAACAGAAATATATGAAGCAAGAGAAGCTTTACTTATGATGATTGTTTGTTATTTTCCTCAATACAATTACAGAAATCATTAAAGCAAATACATTTATTCCTTTGCCTAGGAGGCTCCTTGAGATTTTTTTTTTTCTACTTGGAGAATTTTCTTTTCAATTTGACTAGGTCTGCAGCTGTGCTGCTTTGCAATTGCTGCACAAATATCCAAAGACTCAACTATTAGAAAATTAAAGAAAATTAATCTGTCATAGGGGCTTCCTGTTAACTCTACAATGCTCTGTGAAGCCTATATGTCATGTAAGTTGCTGTGAATGATGGATTCAGACAAAATGATTCTGGAACATGGGGAATAAAAATGTTGACATTCAGTCGTCCCATATGAATACAAGAACCTTTTTGTCATTTTTGTGTACTTAAATTCTCTTTGTGCAGACTAGCCTTTGTAAGATTTATTCACACCATAGAAATCCTTGTTTCATGTTGACTTTCCCTGAGGATTTAATAATGTGTTACAAGAGGGTTTGGCATTAAGTAAACAAAATATCCCAAACTTTGTAAAATATGATGGATAATAAATAGTAAAGCTTACAGAGATATAAGGAGTTTGCATATGGTGTGATGAAAATTGTCTAGAATACTAAAACCCCCATGTAACAGAAAAATAAGAAACTAGCATGCTTTGTGGCAAGAGTAGCAATACCATGAAGTTCCATGAATTGGTTTTTCACTGCCTAATACAGAAGAGTATAATCCATTACCTGACAAAAAGTTAAAGTAGTCAATGCTTGACGGTTCACTTTTTTCATGTTAAAAAATAATCACAGAGCTTTTTCACTAAAAAACCCCACTCATCCTTTCATGGTCCCCTGAATAATGGGTTTTATTCGTTGGTTTTCCAATGGAAAGTAACTTACTTATGCTGTCTTACTGTGAAACCCCAAGGTCATTTCAGTAATTTATAAAACAAAAGGAAGAAACAAAGGCAAATAACGGTGTTCTTTTCTTCCCTTTCTATCACTGATTGTATTCAACAATAAAATTTCTAGTATTTCATCCACGCTGTTTGATAAAGACCACAAATCTGTTCCAATCTCTCCATAGTCTTCCGTGTGTGTGTTTGTTGCAGCTTTTTCTTTATTCAGTTTCATATCTGCTTTCAATGCTTCTATATATACATTTATGACCATTTTTATTATGAAATTTATTGATTTGGGGATTTCATATATTGTTTCAGTTTAGGATAATATACATTTAGTAATACACATAGCACATTATATTAGATATTAAGGAAGATTTATACCTGTCCTGAACTCCTGTTCAATTTTTTCAGTTTATTGAGATCCTCATTTTAATATTTTATCTAGAAAAAAAACCCAGCGTGTAAGAAGTATAGACAAAAACTTGGATAAACAATCATATTCAATGGAAACATACAGCTTAACAGTAAGAGGGATGCCAGACATTTCTACAGTGTTTTGTATAATCAGATTAATATTTTGATTTCTCCTCTGGGAAATTAAAATGTTAATGTAAAATTTTTCATTAATACATCAGAGTGATTTTAATATCCTAGAATTTGCTTGTTTATAAAAAAATAATTCAGAATTAATATTTTTAATTGTCAGACCTATATTGATTACATTTTAAACTATTTTTACAAAACATGTATATCATGTAATCAATTTATGCTGATTTTAAAACAAGCATTGTAATGTCAGTAAACATTTTATTCCTACAGCAGGTCAGCCAAGCCAATGTCACCTGTTATTTGTCCGTTCTTTTCTCCTGAATCCACATAGTGGCCTTCTGAGACTAAGGCGCAATTTGTTAGGGTTTTTTTGCATTCAGAACATCCAAAAGAGTGGAAGGCAGTGTCTCAGTTTATCAGAGAAGTATGTTTGTACCAGGAAACAGGATACATTGCATGGCCTGGAGTGCAACAAGAGGACATATGAAAAAATTACCTCCTAGGAATTTCCAGGGGAGTACTGAGTGAGAATGAATGGCACTGTTCTGGGAAAGTTCAAGTATTTGTGTTCAGCTGCTTGTTTAGCTTGTTTCTTTTTCTAGTGATCTGTTATCACTCGTAAAAGCATCGATATATTCAGATGGTCAAAAGCCTTTTAGCAACTGTGTAGGCATTTATAACTTTATGTGGCTCCTAAAATGTGTGAAGCAGTAAATTTACACATGCACTGGGCTTTTTTTTTGGAAAAGACTAAGGATGGGATTCCTCGTCTCTAATCCTTCAGAAGATGATTCATAATACTAGAAAGAGATCTGTACGCAGTCAGCTGTCCTCATGCCAGAAGCTTGAAAATACCAGTAGTTCCCCACAGCAAATTGCTGAGGGAGCAACAGAAAGTGTTTAACCAGATCCTATCACACACTGTTCCAATAAATGTAATTCCATTTTTGAGGCTTCTTGTAATTTTGCCATCTAGACACAACTATTCGCAACTAGACAATGTAATTATGAGTAGATGACAAAGATGCCGTAATTTAAGCATACAAGGAAGGTGAAATTTGTCTTTTTTCTTTTCTCAGTAAGATGCTCTATAAAATTCTATACAGAAGAACATTGCAACACGGTCTCAGAGTAGGTCTGACATACAGTATCTTTACCTATTTCTAAAATTTTGTCTGCTCTGGGTTTCCAATTCATTTCAATGAAAGAGTGTGTACATTTCATAAATCTCTGCTTTAACCCAGGTTCATCATGAAGCACTGAATCTAGAGCATCAATTTAGTCCTCTGTATTTGCACCAGAAGGAAAAAGCAAAGTAAATCTAATGTTTTGTCCAAATAATGAAGGAAAAAAAAAGAAAGTATTATATATGTAACTGAGATTCCCTTAAGGAAAGTTTGCCCCATAAATTTCAAAATTAAATTTACCAAAATCCCCATTAAAATTATTTTCTAAGATATTATCCATAACAAATGACTAGTCAGAACCAAAGTTTTGAGATCAGAAGTGCAGTCTTGTAATGCTTAAATAAAATCTTATTTCATATTCCTCTGGCTGATTAGTTACTAATTACTGTATCAGAACATTTCAAGGTTAATGTAATACAGAGATGGAAAAAGCCTGAAACTAAAGGAGAAGAAGAAAGAATCTCTCCAATCAAATATTAGTCACACTGAACAATATAGCAGGTGTTGACTACAGAAAGCTTTCATATTCTATGACTAGACAGTTATACTCAATTGCACAAACATATCTGCCTGTGCCCATGTAGAATATGTGACATGTATTTAGCACACACTGCTAAATAAGAAAGTGCAGGGGAATGAGATCAAGCAATGTTCTTGGATGTCCTACACTTAGAGGAACATATGCAGTAAATCAGTGTGCTCCATGTGCCTTGGCCCTCCTATACTGACCACAAGACCACACTGTGCAGAACACATTGATCTGCACAAAACTAGTTATAGTAATCTCAGCACACCAAATTCCTACTGAAATCTAAAAATCCTTCAAAATACTCTGACCAAACATTATTTAAAGTGGTGCTAGCACTCCTGTCCTTGACTAAAAAGTGTGTGTGCTGGTCTAGTGGTTATTTATTTCCCCTGAACCAGATGAGCTCATCTTTTCAGTTCCATCTTCTAACTGTTCCTTCTAACCCAATTTAACTTACATTAACCAGTGTTTACTCTTAAAAAATGGAAAGACATCTCAAAAGCATGGTGAAATGGTATAAATAATATATGCATAAAGTTTTGAAAAAGCTGCAGTTGAAAAGCACGTCAGAGTTAATTGAATACAAACACAAGAAATTAAGATGCTGTCAGAAAACCAACAAACAAACAAACCCTTCATGTTAAAAAGGAGAGTGGAAACACAAGGGGATTATGCATGGACTGAATCTATTTGAAATGGAAGAAAGAAGTCCACAAAAAATGCAAATAAATATTATTCAAGGTTGATGAAAATAGAAATGTCATTCCTTTATGACATGCCTATCAGTTGGACTGGACAGAATAAATAAGTGATAATAAATAATACATAACAAATATTCATATGTCTTATTCTGTAGTAATAGTGAGAGGTTTTTTTTTTTCCTAAGACTTCAACAGTATAATTTTTCTCAGATATGTTTGCTGTCAATATAAAATCCTGTTTATGTGTTTTAAGTCCTCTGGTATATATACTGATCATTTCAAAATATAAGCTCACCTCATAAGTAAGTGAACATCAAATGAAGGAGAAAACAAGGAATATTTTACTTGGCTTTTATAATCTGTAGGTTAAATAATTGAAATGAGATCTTTATAAGGTCATGCTTTGAGGTCTTTCCTGTAAGAGGTCCACAGTTAGTTCTGAAAGTCACTTAAATGAGTATAAAGGTACATTCCTGTATTTATTGTAAGGTAAGATTTAATGAGTTTTCAGCAGAGGGCTAAAATTTTCTGTTTTAGTGGTATTTGTGTAAGCATGGAACTATATGCTTTATTGACATTAATTTTCCCTTTGAGAATTTCAAAATCTTGATTCTATTCACCAAATGAACAAGTGTTTATTTTACTGTGATAATTGTGGACACTCAGTTGAAACTAACTATAATGTTAAAAAAGCATAACGTGTTTAAGTCATGCATTTTTAAAGCCTGCTTTCTGGTTAATGAAGAAGTAATATTCATGAGGCTAATTTTATTTCTCAAGACATACTTTTGCTCCAGACTGTAAGGAGCATGGAATGTATACCAGGTACCAAAGCACAAATTTCAAGTATACGCACATCAGAGATGTATCTCAGAATGTGGTGCACAGGAGCACAGGCAGGGGGTGGTAATAAAAGATGGAGCACAGGAGACATCACAAGTGTGAGCAATTCACTCACACAGAAGTTCTGACTAGGAGCTGGTCAAAAATAGTTTCAGGATTTCAAAAGCGAACAAAAGTGAATAAAGTATCTGACATATGTAAAAGGCACTACAAAATGTTGATTTGGATTAACAAAGAGCTTTAGACCAGTGATAAAAAGCCAAGGCGCAGAAGGATGTTAAAGAGAAGAACAACCCCAGGTGAATCCTAGACTGTAAAAGAAGAAACTGTTGACATAACCTGCACATCTCCCTGGGTGGAGAACTGCAGGTTCTCAATGTAATCCCCTCCCCTCCCTCCCCACATACACGGAAATGAAGCCACCAGCCTCAAGGTCCAGAGGAGCAGAAGAGGGTGAGCAGAGCAGCAGGGGCAGGGCTAGAAGCCAAGCGTGGATAAACCAATTTTAACTGTTTGGGTTTTTTTTTCATGGAAAAATTAGCTTTGGGCTAACAAGAGTTGGTATTTCTACACATGAAACGAAATAAAACAGGTGTTTTGCAGTGTGCATATTTTAAATGAAATTAAAAAAAAATGTTGTGGTGATTTGGTATCTTTCTTTAACTACTTTGCTTACAAAACACTTGGTTTAAAGAATTGCATAAGCCTGTAAGGAATCATAATGACTTAATATTCCTAAGTATTCTTGTTAACTCAAAGAAAAAGGGAAAGGATTTATTTGCCTTTCATTTCTTTTTGGTTTTTATGGTAAGAAATGCAGTTTTCATAGAGGTAAGTAATATTATTGACAGTAATCAAAATAAAAGTATATATGTAATATTTAATTTTATTAAATGTAATTAATTTAATGAAGGTATGTATCAGAAATCTCCAAACCCCCTCAGCGACAAATAATCACTGTGCGAGGTTGAAGATACATTGATTTAAAGAAGCATGAGTATTCTATAGTCTTTTAACTTACCTTTTTGTTTAGCAATGGAAATACTTGGCAATAGAACCAGTTCTTCTTATCTAATAGTGTTTTTTGTTATCCAGATGGTTTGTACTTACTGTAAAGGACAGAAATCTTGGGACTTTTATATGCTCTGAAATTCACATTTCTATTTTTTTACTTGCTGTCTTGTGTTAGTAAGTGAACTCCCTCTTTGTTTTTTGCTTTCCCTTTCTCAGGGGTTGTGTACTTAAGGCCTACAAAAAAATGTACATAATTGCCCTCTGAGATTATTTCTGCTGAGATGACTTCTCAGTACTTAAGACCTTTCTGGAAAACAGCAGCACTTGAAAGCATCTGTGTCATCTTGGTGGGCTAAATATAAACGACAGGATAAGAAACACTGTGTTCATTAACCTGTTCTGCATTAACACTCAGACTCTTTCCCTTTACTATTGTGATTATTATTATTGTAACTTTTATTATCACCGGCATTGCCATTTCTAGTCCTGCATTTTCACTCTAAAGTGTCACCAGCGTTGCAAACTTTGATACAGGTTCAGCAAAACTTAAATATTTTTGCTCTTTTGGGCAGAGCAGAGTTGGGTTTACCTTGCTTTTTGGCTTTGTCTGTTTGGGGATTTTTGGGGTGGTTGGTTGCATTTTTTTTTTTTTTAAGAGTGCGCAAACATTCAATTTGCCACTCAAAAGTTAAAGAAAGGGTTTATAGAAGCAATAGTTAAAAAATAAATACAAACATTTCATTTGTTTGCAAACAAAACTAAGCCATTTTAAGATTCCTTCACTGTCCAACATTTACAAAAGCAGACAAATACGTTTAATTCCATTATTAATATTTATGTCCATAAAAGACACTTTTATATGATGGTGGTGTGGGAGCATGTCCACTTGTACTATACAGTTTACAGCAATATCTATGAGACTTTTGCTAAAAGGGAAACTTAATGTGTCAAGTATTTCCCAACTGATAATAGAACAGCCCTGATGGATAATCTACTGCAACCTGCTCAATTTTTCTCTTAAGTCTAATTTTACCCCCATTTTCCCACAAACCTTAACATTTTTCAGGCCTACTTGTCATTTATCTTTTCTTCAAATACGTTGTTATTGGATAAATCATCATTGGAGACAATATTATTAATTTAATCCTCAATCTTATTCTACTGTTTATAAACCATGGACACAGGAAATTCAGAAAAAAAAGGGATTTACTTTCTCTAGAAAAAAAGAAAATTATGCATAATTGTAATCTACATGAATGAAGAAGCTTTCTCAGACTTGATGACCTTTTTGGATGAAGGTGACTTTTTCAACTGCATGTGCTTCTGTCTCCAGAACCAATTTAAAGCTTTTATAGTCTCCCTGTGGGGTTTTCAGGACTCTACCACAAAATCTTTTGTGAGCCTTTTAATTATGCACAGAAGGTCACCCATTTCCTAAAGCCCAAGAACGTCATATATGTTGCCTTATCACAGTTCACAAAAACCCCCAAAGAATGTAGCTTATCTCAGGCACTAGAGTGGCTTAAAAATAATATTCAGACAAAACTCATGTCTTCAGTGATGAAGCCTGAGCAGCATATTTGAACGAGTCACTATGCTCTGGTGTTCCTATAGCTACCAATTGTCTCAGGTAGTCTTTTCAATCTGCACAGAAAAAAAACTGCTTTGGGAAATGGCACCGATACTGGTGGTGGAAGGGTTTATTTTATTATTTATTTTTCATTTCTAGTCTTTAAATATCTTAGGCTTGACTGAGAGTTTCATGGGAGACTATTGTAATATGAATAAAAAAGTAATGTAAGGGAGGACAAGGCACAGTAAGAATGTTTACCCATTGTGAGTCCTCCAAAGTTGCTGCTCTGACCTTAAAAAATGTGTTCTAAGACAACTTCTTAAGTTTACTCTAACAATTGTATTTATCCACCATGCCTCTAAGAGGCGCTTAAAAAGGTTAAATTTGTCAGATATCTGAATCCAAACCACAGACATGATGTAACTTCTCTTGTACCCCGATGGAGTAAGCAAAGTGCTGTGAATTTCAGGATCCAGAAGACTGGGAGTGTACCCAGTGTGTGTTCAGGTATTTAATACTCTGTGGATTCCAAGTGCGTATTAATACAAATACGTCTTAGGACACATTCAACAGAAACTCTGTTAATTACAATCATAGTGAGAGAACATTTTGACAGCAATTTGTATATTTGCAGAGACCCAACCTATATACTGCTTCAGAAAAAAGGGGAAAGAAATGAATAAAATCAATTATTTCAATGTTAGTAAAACAAGGAACTTAAAAAATTCTCCTTCGCTCAAAAAGCACTAAGGCATAGGGACCACCCATACCTAGAAATTGATTTTACCTCTTTCTAACATGCATTGTCATTTATATTCAGAATACCCAGTGACAGCACCAAGTGCGTTTCACAATTTAAAAAGGCAAAGCTAATGTTATTCAAGTTCATTGGCATCTTACAGAACCCTATGAAGATAGAAGCAAATCCAGAGAAGTGAGACAAAAAAAAAATCTATTAGAATTCCCTGTAATTTCAGCAGAAAAAGCAGCTCCCAAGCTCCTTGGGTGTAGCATTTTTCATTGGTATTGACAAGCTTAGCCCATTTTTCATCATCTTTACATCTCTTGCTCTCTTTCCCTCTAACCCTTTCCCCCAGCTCCCTTGGACATTAGGCTCAATATTCTTATAGCAGAAACAGTAATTCCAGAAACTTCAGTGTAATGCCAATGTGTTACCATAGAATCACAGAATGGTTTGGGTTAGAAGGGACCTCAACAATCATCAAGTTCCAATCACGCCATTCTGGGCAGGGACACCTTCAAGTAGACCATGTTCCTCAAAGCCCCATCCAGCCTGGCCTTGAACACTCCCAGGGATGGGGCATTCACAGGTTCCCTGGGCAACCTGTTCCAGTGCCTCACCACCCTCGCAGTAAAGAATTTCTTCCTAATATCCAATCTACTCTCTTTCAGTTTATAGCCATACTCCCTTGTCTTATCACCACATGCCCCTGTAAAACATGCCTCTCCAGCTTTCTTGTAGGCTCCTGTTGTGTGCAGGAAGGCTGCTGGAAAGGCCTCCCTCGAGCCTTCTCTTCTCCGGGCTGAACAGCCTCAGTTCTCTCAGACTGCCTTCAGAGCAGAGGTGCTCCAGCCCTCTGGTTAACTTAATGGCTCTCCTCTGGACTCACTCCAACAGGTCCACATCCTTCCTATGTTAGGGCCTCCAGAGCTGGATGCAGCACTCCTGGTGGGGTCTCACCAGAGTGGAGCAGAGGATCAGAATCCCCTCCCTTGCCCTGCTGGCCACATCGCTTTGGATGCAGCACAGGATATGTTTGGCTTCCTGGGCTGCAAGTGCACATTGATGGGTCATGCCCAGCCTCTCACCCACCAGCACCCTTGAGTCCTTTTCCTCATGAATAATCTCAGCCCCTTCATCCTCTATCCTGTATTTGTGTTTGGGCTTGCCCTGATCCACCTGCAGGACTTCATGTTTGGTCTTGTTAAATTACAGTCAACTACCTGTACCTTAAGAGCGAAAATCTCTGTGTTTTTCAGAGGACAGTTTAGGGACAGCATGCGAGATTACAATTACAATTCTTGTGCACTGGTAACAGCAGAACTTTCTCCTGTGGGAGCTATGAACAACACACTTATGCAATTTACTGTGAGGAAGGGGATTAACTAGATGTCCTCTAACATAATTTCCAAATCAATTTTCCATTATTTATTACCTTTCCTCACCTCACTGCCCCCAGGAAAGAGTTTGCCTTTCCCCAGAGCACATTAATTAAATGCATCAGACTCCCACGGCACAAACAGGTCAGCTGCAACACATGCAACATAATCACATTCATCAAGCCACCACTTCAGAGAAACTGTCTGAGTTGCAAAGAGTATTCAAAAGCTTAAAAACCTGGCTGCAAGTGGCAGGGCATGTGAAGCATTCAAGGCTATTTTCCAAAGAAAACTTTTTTTTGGTTAGAGTTGTGAATTTGCCTTTTTACTGAATGTACTCCTTCCCTAAAACTGCCAGCTATTTTCTGCTGGAGATTATAATGCCCACTTAGTGGTAATTATGAATGTTAGCCTGAGGAAGGCACAAGGATTAAAATGTGTAAATATGCATAAAAATTCCCTCCATACACCCTGGTCAACAATGTTCCATGCATTAGCAGGCTTTACCTAACAGAGATATGCTGTATGTTTTTTTGCTTTTTTAATCCAACTTATTGCCCCCCTTCCTCCAATAAAATATATTTTTCACAAATATAGAAACTGGTAAAAAAAAATCTATGGCTTACAATAGTGAGTGAAAATTATATATATATGATTTACTGTCACTGCAGTTCAGGCTTCCCAGTCTCAGAAAGCCCTTTAGCTGTATTCACATTCTTAATAACCCAAATATATGTGCTTACACCCACACAAATTACTCTTTTACACAATGTGAAAGACATGGAGAAACAAAACAGAGCATTAACACACCCACTATCATCTTCCCTCCCACACTTGGGAATTCTCAGTAAGAGAAAATCCCAGACCCATATTCTTTTTCCAGCACTCAATGCCTTGAGTCCTCAAGCTGTGGCTAAGAGAAAGCTTCTTCAGCTATTAGCCCTTTCAAGCTATACCAATCTCTGTTGCAACTAAAATGATTCAGGACAATTCAAAGGTACATGTTGCTGGATCTCATATTTTAAAGAAATTAAGGCAAAGAACAAAAATATAGGAAAATACTCACAGAATAAAAATCGTTGTATATTCTCAAAGGGGCAAAGCCCTAGAAAGCTATAAAAAGTGAGCTTTATATCAGCTTGAAAAATTCTAGCACTCTTCTCATATGGATACATACAAAAATAGAACTCTTCAATGTATATTCACAGATTTTCACCAACCTACCTTCTCAGAAGGACGTTCTCTCATTCAGTATTCAAACTACCAGAAGTCTGCATTTCCCTGCATTATAGAAAGTTATTTAAGAGTTTAAATATTTTTTTCTTTTTGTATCTGACCTCTGGATCTGGAAAGGTAAGAGCTAATGGTAAGCACTATTATACTATAACTTGTTTCTTTAAGGGTGGTCTGCAGCCCATTTGGACAAAAAAAAAAAAAAATCCGTAATTGGTGGAGTGCTATTATAATTACAATGTGATTTTGTGTTGAAGAGAGTATTTTCCCAGTATTACTATTGCCCCAGTATGCTCATTTCAGTAAACTTTTTTTGGTTACAAATTAGCATAAATCACTTTCTACCACTGTCAACATTTTCCTCAGGTTGGTGCAGTATTTGCAAATAAGATGCACTATTTTCCCCTTCTTTTCCATACAGCATCAAAAATTGAGGTGAAAAACACAAAACACAAAAAGCACTTTCTTCTTCCTTTCACTCATCTTAGTCTCTTTGTCATTTGCTTTCCCAACATATCTGTGCTGTTACTGAAGTTCACTACCAGTTCTGACACGCTCCTGATCACAATATCATTAATTAAATAAAAGCTCTGTTTTAAATTCATGCCTTACTCATCCTCAAAACGCCGCAAACATGACATTATGATTCAGCCTGATGTCTAATATTAATTGGAGAACAGCCTTTTACATGGTTGGACGTGAAATCTATCTAAAATATCACTTACTAATGTAAAATATGAAGATACGATAGAAAAGTAAAGATCATATTTTTTGAGGGGGGAGTTTATTCAGGATTTCTGTGTAAAAATGAAACCAGCATATTCTTTAGCAGTCTCGAAATTATAGCATTCTAAACATGGCTATTCACCTACTCAAATCATCAGGGGAAAGAAGTGAAGGAATGTTCTATGATAATTAAAATAAATTCATTCTAAAATGCAAATAAGCCTCCACCTTATAGCAGCTTGAGGAGCTAAATGCTAATACATGTGGCCGACAGCAACCCCACAAACTTTAAAGACCGAGATTTAAGCGAGTGAACACATGTGCTTGTTTTTCATGAAAGTTTCTCTAGGTGGAGCTCTAGGTCAAACATCCTTGCAGTTACCTTGAATCGTGGTAATTTTGGAATTTGTTTTAATATTCTCAGTTCACTACACCTGTTGCTATAAAATGAGGTGCAGAAACTGCACTGACTTTATTTTTTTGTCACTTTACATTCACTGATTACGTAAAAACGCAATTGTCATGAATGATGAGAGGATTAAATACAAAATCAGAGAAGCTGTCAACCTAACAGGACTGCTGCTGCAGTTTAATGGCATACACAGACGTATAAGATTTGCCATGGTTCACATTTTAGTTAGCTGTGCCATAATGCTTCTGCACCGATGTCTTATTAAATAGTAATTCACAAAGTCCATAAAATATCAATTCTTCAAAACATACTCAAATTATTGATCTGACTTAATGGTGCATAACAGATGACCTGACAGACTGTAAAAAAATACAGATGGCAAATGTCAAATTAATTTTTTTTTGTTAGCATATATGTATAAAATCATGGCATACAGTGCTTCTTCAGGAAAGACTGCTAACAACATCATCTTTTTAATTGTCTCAAAAATAATAGTCAGAAATCAAGAAATTGTTTGTTTGTTTGTTAATTGGTTTCTTTTTAATCTCTCTGCCTTCCTAAAAAAAGCAGCTTTGCTTAATAGAAACTTTTTCTTAGAGTTTAGAGAGCTCCCTGGTTTTAGGGTGTTACTGGGTTTTGGGGGTTCTATTTTGTTTCATGGAGAACTCCTAGACCGTAAAAATCAAAAATAAATGAAAAAAAACTTATCATTCTGTATCTTTTTTTTTTTTTTACAGTGTTTATCACAGCTATGAACTTGTCTGTCATTCAGAATGACATAATACATTATATTCTTGGAAAGTTTCTGTAGCAACAATGCAAGGGGAAATAATATTATCACAGATATCAGCTACCATTGAAAAAAAAAATCCAAAAAACCTACTCTGGTCCACAGGAGAGAAGGGTGGGAGAGAAGGTGAAGTGCGGTATTGTACTATCCAGGATGCATAAAAATCAGCACGTTCACACGACTATTAGCTCATATTTTCTCCTATACATATTGTCTTTTCATTGATTCTTGAAATGTGGCTTCTTAAATCTGGCTTCTTACTTCTCTAACTTTTTGGGTCAGGCTATTAGGTAACGACACTTGCTGGATCTGTTGTATTTGCTTCCTTTTTTTTTGTCTCTGAGAGATAAGAGAAATGAGAGAGAATGAAAATCACTTTGCTTTATGAAATAATTATTTTGCTGCTATGTAAAATTGAGTCCCTGCTGAGTCCTTGGTCTAATTGTTACACAGTGTGCTTCTGCCACACGAAGCCCTAGAAAAAATAAGTAACTTACTACTATATTCCTGGAACATTTCTCAACACAGAAATGAGATGAGGTGTGTGACTGAGGTCTGAATAAACCACAAGTGCTGAAGTTTGTAGGTACTTTATACACTTATACACTTTTTTAAGAAAAAAGTAATGTGAAGAAAACAGCCACAACAAAGCAGGGGAGACGGCTGTTTAGTTTGTTCAGTTTTGGTTTAAGTCAGTCAAGAGTAGTGTATTACAATGCTTTCAGCCTCACAGCTGAGTACTCCAGAGCTCAGAATGCACCCTCGGGCCCTCTCAGTGCTTGGACAAATTGGCACAATCAGGAGTTACTGAGAAACTCCCAGGTCAGCATGGACAACAACAACATTACACAGGATGGCAAAATGCCCCAAACTGTAAACCTTACTTTAAAAAAAGTTTAAATCCTTAGCTCCCACATGCTCTCTTCCAGATGAGAAGGTTATTCCTTTGTATCTCATACTGACTACTTCCCAAGACTAAATGAGTAAGAGCAAAGTGAATTCAATAAAAACTAAACCTATACACAGCAAGTGCAGAAGGCATACTGGGGACAGATGTATGAAAATGGATGTACTTATTCTCAGGTGAGTATCTTAGTCACTTCAGTGTGAAGTTATACTTTTCCTCTGCTTTTGTGGATCTTGACTTCTTCCATGAAGTATCACAACTTTAGCAGGACCAGTGGAAAGTAACCCTCTCAAGCATGAGTGCTACGATCTGAGAGCCCAGTGGTTAAGTTAAAAAATGAGAATTTGAATTTGAACTTTCAGGCAGGAAGAAACATTCATCTTTCTTTCACCACTTTTTTTTGTTTGAGATCTAGGTTGGAAAGAATATACAAAGCTTGTGAGTTTAACAATGCATTGAAATCTCTGGTTTAAGCGTTGTTTTTTAGTTACGTATTACATGTGGTGAGAGAACTGATAGCACACAGAAACTTTTCAAATCCTTATTTTGATCAAAAGAAGAAAGGATTAAACTGTTTTGGTGGTGAAATCAAGTGCTGTAAACCTAAAAAGGCCCTGAATAACTAAGTCATTGCAGGAAGTAGGGATAGGTGAAGCACATGAAAGAATAGCTTGAAAAAAATACATCTGCAAGAGATAAAAACTTCTAAAACAAGAGCAGCTGTGGTTTTTTTTTTACTTCATCTCCTCTAAATTGATGAGTACTCAACACACAATTCTTTGTCCTGTAAGACAATCTTTCTAACAAAAATCACAATGCTATGGTTGGGATTCAGTTTGTCTTTTCAGGTACAAAACCACATGAATTAAGCACATAGTAAAGTTCCAGGCAGCTGGGGCACCACCTACAAAATTCAGCGGCTGTCTGTCATGTAAAAACAGAGACACTTCAAAGGAACGATGGCTACAACAACAACAAATATGCACACACCCTAAGCCATCAGTGAGCAATAGGTCTACACTATTCACAGATTGTTTTACTGTTCTGACTTTAGTGGGCTGGAGAGTAAAAGTGCATATTTGAAATCTGTCTTTGCAGCCGAATCAGAAATATTTTCAGCATTTGACTTTTTACCACCATTACAGAAGTTTCCATGGCCAGTGATTTGCAGGTGTTCAATAGCACTGTAATTCTCAAGCAAAATAAAGCAAGGATGAAACATCAGATGTGTGTTCTAAGGTGAAATTCTCTCTAATGTGCTCTCACTAACCACTGATGAGACAGACAGACTGAATGGTACCAGGATTAATGAAAAGCTGTGCACTGTACAGAGACACAGACTTTTCCAGCTCGTGTTCTGAAGATTTGAACTTTCATGTAATATACATGAAGTATATATTTGGTATGCAGAAATAAAAATATGATCAGAACTCCTTAAAGAGGCACTTGGTCAACTGCCTAAGTAAAAAATTAGAAGTTTGGCTTGAGATAGCCCCCAAGGCTTGTGCTACTAAACATAGATTAACATTCTGGTAGCATTTGTCCAACACAAAGGACAATGACAGCAATTAATTGGGTACAAGAGGGAATTGCTATATGCTCGTGACTGAGATAATGATTTTTGGATGGACTGTGAAGTGGACAACTTCAAAATTAATCAGATTGAAACAAAAATCTGTTTCAACATTAAGGGTGTAAGAATCTTCCAATCAGTTTTTAAACGGAATGGCAAATGTTGTACTGAGAGAATATGAGGGCACCTGTTTCAATCCTATAATTCTGTAATACTTTCAACTACATTTGAAAGGTCACAGACTAAGTCTGTCACTAGGCAATAGAATTATCCACATTTTTTTATATACAGGTTTATCTTAAACTGTCCTGTGTATTCAGATACCCTTTCAAATCTTTACATTAGGTTTCCAACAGATATTATCACAAAAAGATAACAGTTTAAAGATTGTTTATAATTTCTCAGTCTCCAAATTGAATAGTTGAGTGCATAAGTAAATATGTATTCACATTAAGACAAGACAGGCTTGATAATATTGCTTATGCAGCAGATTTTTTTCCTCGTCTGCTCCCTCCCCTCTAAAGTATCTATAGCTAACCAACATATCATTCCTTTGGATTGTCTGACATTATAGATTGGAACCAAATGAAATCAAACAATCAAGAAGAGAGTCCACAAAACCCCAAAACCAAAACACAAAGCAGTAATTCATTTAACTTTCTGTGATTCATAGCTGTTAAAGATATTTGTCCTTCCTAAAGTACAGTTGAACATCAATATGAGCCTTAGAAACTTACATTTTTCAGTTCTGCTGAAATAGTGTACTACTTCCAATCACAGAGCGGGTGTGGTCCAAAGGGACCTGTGGAGGTTGTCTAGTTCAATCCTCCTGTTCAAATCTAGGTCACCTGGAGCATGTTTCTCCTGGGCCTTGTCCGTTTGGGATTTCGGTAATTCTAAGAATGGAAATTCCATAACCTCTCTGTGAAATCTACAGCAGTTTCCAATCATTCTCATGGTAAAGAAGGGCTTTTTACATTTAGGTAGAATTTATTTTGTATTTGTGACCATTGCCTCTCACAGGACTATAACTGCCTGTTACTGGACACTACTGAGAAGAGTATGGCTTCATCTTTATTCCACCTGTCAGATGTTTATACACTTTGATAAACTCTGCCCTGAACCTTTTCTTCTCAGCCTCAACAGTCCCAGTTCTCAGCCTCTCCTTGTTTGACAGATGGTCCATTTCAAGGGAAAGAACGGGAGAGTAAGTGCCAGATATTTCCTACAGTGAGCCTAGACAATAGGAAACAACAAAGGAAGAAAAAGAGCATAGATTTCAGATTCAGAATAGGACATATTAAAACAACTAAATATAGATGTCTTCCTTAGATGGTCTATATGTTAAAGCTCCCATTATCACTAGTGAAAATGTAGGATTTCATCCAATGTCCAGATATTAGCTCCTTTCAGTTTTCTGCTCTATTTAGGCCTACCTGTGTATGTCAAAGAGCCAAGAATGGGATACTCTGTTTTACAGTGATACAGTAGGATAAACATAGGCAAGGAAAGGCCTGAAGGAAGGTGAAAGATGGTCAGTTTAGTATAATTCAGACAGCAAGGAGAACTATTCACTTCTCACTAAGGCAAGTATCAGAAAGTTGTTTCTGTTGCTTAGATTCTGTGTGTGAAAACTGGTGTCTTGGCTATTAACAAGTTTATTGCTTTAGGTTGTTCTGATTTTAATAGAAGATGATATATTTATTGTTTTTATTATTACTATTATCAGAATATTTGTATATGTCTTAGCATCCCAGTTCAATAGAGTTAAAAGACATCAATTGACTAAACTACAGTGGCCAAAATACTACTAAAAATAAAACTGAGGTCGTAGTGAAAATTTAGATATTCATTCACTAAACACATACAGTTGTTTCTCCTTTATTTTTTTTTTTTTAATTTCCCTTGTGGTATATCCTATGTATTTTTTCTACACCTATCCATCAAAATAGAAGTGTGTCATTGATAAATTTCTTTTAGGACAAAAGCATGAAACATATAATGGCATTACAATCCAGAAAAAGATGATCAGTCTTCTTGGAAATATACAGTATTTTTTTAAAGGTTTGCACAGGTACAGTACATTTGCAATGTTCACCACAATACTTGTCCTTCTATAATGGCAAGTAGTAATATGAAATGATTAATTACTTAACTTTCAGTAAATTCGGCTAAGAGCAGCCCTTTTAGTATTTTTTTTCCAATAAAAAGTAAAGAAGTTGAGTTCAGAGATAATGTTGGCCATTTTAATAGTCACAGTAACAAAGAACTTGTTTTGAGGCACAAAAATATTTTCCTCTGCTATATTCAACATATTAGAAACAATAACTATATTTACCAGATTTTGAAAAGGTGCTTGCTATCCTTTTAATTGCTATTAAAATTCTCTTGAGAATTTGTCTTACAGTTAGTAGACTTACATAACTTTATTCTTCATGTTGGCTTAGGATATCATTACAGAAATCTTTTGTTAGTCTAATAAATTTGGATTGCTCATAAATCTTACCTGTTACATTGTTGAAAACTACAATGCAGTAAAATTTACAGGTTTGTAAACAACTACTTTATATCTGTCTGTTACTCAATAGACCTATTTATACCATTAAAGTGCTTTCTGCCACTTCATCTGCTTTGTTAATCTCAGAACAGCACAATTTATCTTTTCCTTAGCTTTAATTTTTGCTTCAGTACTTAAATCACATGTTTAAATGGTTGTTTTTTTCACAAAATGAGTGCATGATTTGTGAGGTAGAGCATTCTTGACAAATTAATGCAGTTTTATACAGTTGTCTCTGAACATTTTATATATTTATATTTTTAAGTCTTTCAGCTAATATAGGCTTGGATTTGCAAGACAAGGTCGTTTAAAGCAAAATAAAAGAAATAAGCTAATGGCCAGTACTGTCAGGCTATAAAAAAAGGTAACAAAAGGGTTTAGAAATAAACTTGACACAATTCACAGCACGTGTTACACAGATGATTGGAATTTCAGAGAAACATATTTAAAAACTGTAAGTCAGCAACATCCTGCTTACATTTCTAAGCTTTTTAAAATCTGTGGGGCTCTGAAAATTCCTCTCGTTTTCTACTAAGAGTTTCCTCTTCAAACATAATTTTGCACTGAACAAATAAGAACAGCCCATTTATGTGTCAGTAACAGTCTAACCGGTTATTGATTATGGAAGTTAGGTTTGCTTCCTGGTATTCTTTCTAATGAGTTATTGCGAATTTCATTGATTTTCATTCTAATGTGTTACCCCCAAAAAGTTTTTAAATCACTTTCATTCTCACCTACCAGTGCAGTCATTCTGTGTACTTCATCCCATTGCACACATAGAAAGAAGAGTATCAGTATTTGACTAGATATAAACAATCCCAGAGTAACTGAATAATTTTCAGATATTTGTGTATGTACATTGTTATGCCCAGCAAATGCTAGACTGAACTTTGGTGAAGCATTCAGTGTTTCCCTTATGTTTTTGGAGCATAAGACATATGCAGGAAAGGACAGTTTTTCTGATTTCTGGTTCAGTGTTTTGGCTATGAACACGTAACTGTGTGGTCCAACCATGCACAGAGCTCAGAATACAGAGTATTTCAGCTACAATGGATTTAGCTTTGCATGAGCTAGTCTTAGGACAGAAACACACTAGTTTGGGCAGTTTCTTGGGTTATCACAGCCTGACCTACTATTCCATCTGGACAGTAGTCACTATCTTATATTATTTTCAAAAAACTTAGGTAACTTTACTCTGTTACTGTACTGTCCAGTGCAGACAACCCTGAGGAAAAGTTGGGAGACCATCAGTAGAAATCTAGTCTACAAAGTAAACCCTGACTTTATAGACAGTGTTGTATTTTATTTGTTTCTTTCCTTCATAGCTAGGGCAGAAAAAACCCCCACAATGTTTTCCTCAAGCCTTCCCCATTTATCATACAGTTCCCTTTCCTCCTGCAGCCTGAACTGCCTGTATCTCTTCTGGAGATATCTCCACAGAGGTTTGCTACAGACAGGCAAGCAGATTTATGGACTAATCACTGGATTTATGGACTATAATCAAAGTCTTATATTCCAAGCGTTTTTGGACACAAGCTACTTGTTCTCAGCAATGTACAAACATGACACAATGGATGATAACTACAACTATATAAATAATCATAATAATAAGCACTGGGAGTGACTGTGATGAAGGATGTATAAATTTCTGTCAGCCAGAAATTAAATTTTCTGCGTTTAATAGTAGATTTCTCAACTTCTCCTCCAGTTCTGTTTTCAAATTGTGAGGTATGATACCCAAGAGGGTCACAGGAGGATTCAAAGACGATTATAAAGTGTTTATACTAATTGGGTAGCATTAATTACCCAGCTGTCTCCAGCAATTAAAGGCAGTTAGCTGTTCCCAGGCTAATGGTACACTTGTAGACAATAATTAGAGCGGTTTCTTGTAGCACCTAAACAGCAGCCCTATGTTTTGAGAGGGAAAAGAGCAAGAGGTTTCATCTGACATATTTTGTCTTCAAAAATGGAAGGAACTTAGAGGGATTTTTGTTAGCAAAAAACACAGGAAAAGGTGATCTGCTGCTGAGAAAAGTAATATTAGTGAAGTTATCTTTTCTAAAAATATGTTTTTAGATGTGAAACTCTAGTCTAGCTTTGGTCTCACCACTAATTTAAACCTGTTTGTAAAAGCAGTTTTCTTTGTACAAGCACATTCAGGTCACAAAAGCATTTTCTTTTTACTTTCCTTTTTAGAAAATACTTTACATTAAGTTTAACCTAAAGTCTACTACAACTTCTGTAACATAAAATCTAAACATGAAGTCTCTCCACAAAACCAAGCTTGTTGTGACTGTTTATGAAGTATAATTAAATGAGAGAAACATTTAGATATCATTTAAGTTTCTAGTCACTTTGGTAATGCAGTCTCTTGTGCCATTTAAATGGTATTTACTACTTACAGGACTTTCTCGTATGTAAAAATCAGATAGTCAATCTCCTATTTCATGTGGGATCTTAAAGTGATATTCAGTTTTAGTAATTAGTATTTTTTCTTCCAGTGACAGTTACTACAACAGTAAACAAATACCCAGTACAGCAGCTTCTGCTGAGATACAGCAAAGGGTTTAAGTGGCATTTGTGTTATTCTGTTGTCCTGGATCATCATATTCTTGCAACCTGTTAGATATTCAAGCACCTGAAAAACAAAGGGGCCTCTCAAGGGTTCCAGTTCTCAGCACGTGCAGGATCACAGTTTTGATTTTAGCACATCACAGGTCTAAATAAATATTCTTTCACTCTTCTCACAGCAATTTTAAAAATGCCTAATACCTGCCAATAACAGGTTCAAGCAATTTCACTTATAATGATGCTAGTGCTGTACAGGTTTTACACAATAAAAACTACCCATATGTAGTGCCTAGGCTCAGTTTTCCCTTCATTCTCTACTGCATCTGCCATGTACATGTCCTAACTACCTGCCTGGAGGCATTCCCTCTACTCTTTCTGTTACTTTGATTGAACTGTTGAGTTGAAGATTCACTAATTTTATAGCCCAATG
This sequence comes from Ifrita kowaldi, assembly GCA_013398055.1. Taxonomy (NCBI): domain Eukaryota; kingdom Metazoa; phylum Chordata; class Aves; order Passeriformes; family Cinclosomatidae; genus Ifrita; species Ifrita kowaldi. Next base: position 23,615 of record VZRS01011899.1, read on the forward strand.
AGTGTCCCATTTACTTTGAAAGCAGGAGTCTCAAATTCTGCTCCTTCTCCTCTGTTTCTTTCAGTTCCTGAATTAGTATCTCAGAACCAGCAATATAAAACCAATCATTATGTGCAAAGTATTGAGTACCACCATTTTCTGGCTAAACAAACCAACAAGAAAACAGAAACAAATACAAAACAACAACCCCCCTTTTAAAATTAAAGAAAGAATATAATTTAAATCCAGAAGGAGTTAGGGGTTGTAATCTCAGTTTCCAGCAGTGATCTATTTTATGTTTGCAATTATTAAATTCCTAAGAAATTGTAGCTACCATCTTCTACCTAATGACTAACCGAAGCACCAGCAAGGCTACTGTTGAAAAAGTGGTGAAGTGATTTGATGGAAATATCAAATGTTATAAAATATAAGGGTTAAGGGGGTAAAGGGCGGTTGGAGGTAGCTGCTGTGTACCCCAAATTGTCTCTTGAGAGACACAATTCAGGTGCAGTCAGGCTGCGAGCATCTACTCCTTCTGCCCTGCCCTGCTGTTGGCGCTGGTGGAAGACACCCCCACACCCAAGCTGGATAGCTCAGTATTACCAGAGACAAGGAGCCAAGGAGGGCACTCCGCTGCCAGTGTTCCACAGACAAGGTTTAATCCTCTGCAGAGATGGCCAGGCGAAGACAGCAAGGGGCGCTTGGAGTTCCCTTTCCACAGCGTTCCATGGCCAGTACCCTAAGGGCACAGGGGCGACACAAGGCGGGCCCAGGGAAGGGAGCCAATGGGCAGGGAAGGGGCGGAGTAGGGACCAGGTGAAGGAAGCAGCCACACAGGCTGCTGGGAGAGGGAGTTTCCCTTAAACAGAGTCTGGGGGGGTAAGGTTACATTTCATCTGCAAGGCATTGTGGGAGAGATTTTTCCTTTACAGAGGTGAGAAGGTATTTTTTCAAATACCTGAGTTTTTCCACCAGCCGGCCTCGGCCCCTTTAGAGCTCTCTGGCTCACCAGCTGGCCCTGTGACCCCAACAAAAGGTCTCAGAAGACTGATTGCTAAGTTCCATATAGAATCAGAAAAGACTCTGTACCCTGAAGTTAAAGAGTTTCCATGGAAGTCACTAGGCTCCCATCCTGTGTCCATTCTGGAGGCCTTTTGCAAGTTCTGCGAATATTACAATCATATCTCCTTTGACAGATGTAGGGAGAATCCTGAGAGAACCTTCTTGCACATTCACAGAGATCCTTTCAACACTTTCTCCCATACCACATGCAGCTGTTGCATCCTGTCATGACTGGGTGTGCTGGGAACTGTGTTAGAACAAAACCAGACCAGATCAAACCTCCTATGTTTATGTCCATGCCGATGCCAAGGTTCTGCATGATAGGTACGAAGGGAAATGTGAAGCCTGGGTGCACAACACAAGGTGGCCAAGCCAAAACTCATGTGACAAATGCTTTGAATTGGAGCCTTCTGGTCTACAGAGCTGTCAGTCCTACTCTTTCCAAATAAGGGACACTGCTGTCCTATTCTCCCCTCCAAATTTAACCTAACACTCCCAGCAGATGATCCTCTCAGTAACTCCACAGTGTGGACCATCTTACCTAGGGCCCAAGGTGTTATTATTGTCATAATTTGGGACACAATAAAGCAGATGGCCCTTAAAATAGGTCAGCATTCTTTTTTGCATGAGAAGGGTATTTTTACTCTGCAGAAAAAGAAGACATAAAGAAGGCCTGGATGTGAAATAGACTAGTCTGAAAGGACTGAATGAGGGCTGGCAGACTGGTGCTGAGTGTAGATGTGGCTTCCCTGTTGGCAGTGTGTCTTGCAGGGATGGGTACCTCAGCGCCAGGATGAGAAGGATGCTTTTCTTTCAAATAGCTTTACCTTGGGCTGATATATGAACATTCCTACTAGGTGGTTATAACTCTCTGCAGTGTGATGACTTTCACAATAATGGGCTAAAGTTTGATTTCTCTATGATGTATTTGCTACTGGCATTGACTGGTAGCAGCCTGACTAGCATGGCACTAATCAGTGGATGTCTTGGAACTGTTGCACAGAACCTGCAAACTTTTTATGAAATAAGTGTGAGTTAGATGAAAATGAAGACAAAACTGAGAAAAAAAATAGAATTCTAGTGTCATGAAAATATTTTTTTTTTCCCCTGTGGGGGTGAAGGACAAGTTTTAGATGACTTTCTTTTAAGAGAAAGTGAGAATAGTTCTAAAGGCATACACATATACAGAGGGGAAAATAATGGCAGCTTTATCAAAACCTCAAAGGATTGACATATTATGCTGAACTACCAAAGCCTTCAGTTTCTGAGACTGGACATCCAATTTTCCCTAGAAATAAAAATAATTAAATGTCAATTACTGAAAAATAAAGCTTAGGTAGAATACTGATTCCAAAAGGATGGCAGAATATACAAGGTCAGATTTTACTCAGGACTTTTACTCAAGAGGTGTTTTTTCTCTCATGCATGATGGAGTCACGAAATGATTTTACTCAAGGTTCTTTTGCTCAAGATGGGTGAGGATTGAACACAGAGAACAAAAACTGTACTAATCAGAGCCAAAGAAAAACAGTTTTCCAGATTACTTACATGGAAATTTTATGAAGCAAATTAATAGCAGGTAGGAGACAAATTCTGAAGGAAGGTTACTTTTTAATTGAGAACACTTCTTGTCTTTTATTCATTTATTTTTACTGCAGTACTCAGACCTACCCAAAAAAAGGGCATTCCAGTGTTTCATCATCCCTAATGTCAGCAAGTCTGATATTGCCTCAGTCCATTCCCGATGTCTTGTAATGCTCAAACCATATCTGTCAATTTTATTAAAGAAAAAGATTTCAGCAACATGATACTAACACCACACCTATTCCTCAGGGAGCAAGAGTGTCTATGGATTTCATGGCATGTTAGCATTAGTCTGTTGGACAGGTTCTCTTCTCTTTCTCTCTTTATAAGCAGCAGCAAGATTTCAGTTTGTCCTGAGGCTACTAAATGAAATGAAAATAAACTTACATCAGAGGTTTAAAATCAGGAAGTGGAAGTAGTGTTAAGTCAGAAAATATTAATGCCAATTTGCCATGTGAAGCATCATTCAGGGAAATAAAAGCAAACAAACATCAAAATACCCTAGATTCAGATTTTTTATTATATTCCAAACACATTCCATTATGGCTGGCTTTATGTCCTCTAGAGTACCTTGTCTTTGGAAAATAATAACAACAACAAATCCTCTCACAGACTGTTAGCTAATGCACAAAACTAATCTCTGTTCCAGTTTCCCAGCTCTTGCAGCACTCTAGCTTAAATAAATGGACTAGCACGCTGTGTTTTTGAGTGAAATATATTACAATCAGATGCTTACCATATGTCAAGCATGGATACCTCATTATTGATAAGATTAAAAAAATATCTTGAGTGATGCAAAAATCTGTGTTTGAAATTTCTGAGTATAACATAAAATCAATAAAGCTTTAAAAATAGGAATACGGAGAGTGGTCTTAGGCCACCTTCTCACCATTACTGAGACCAACCTTCAGCAGAGACACTCTTCAAATATTTTTGAGGGGGTTTTTTCAAACAGTAATTTGTTATAAAATTTTGATCAGCTATATTTATCCAGTTCTGCAAATCACAGAGAAGGAATTTCATGTCAATGCTGTTGTTCTTGGGTATACCTTCTGTTGACAGCAGAGGAAAGAAGAGCTAAAGCAAAACGTGCATGCTAGGCCTATGATCTTTGAGGTTTTACAATTAAAGGGAGTGTTGCGGTGGCCCAGCCCACGCAGGGGCCAGACCAAATTACATGGGTCCATTTCCCCGCCCACAACAGTGGGGCGGAGAAGGACTCCATGACGAGCTCCGAAGACAGCACGTCCATCTAAGGAACACCGCCCCGGGGGCGGCATCTTGGGCCTGCCCTCTCCTCCTCCTGTTCCAGCTTATTCTAGAAAGTTCTGTTAGTTTAAGCTCCCAATTGGTTGTTCAGTTCGTGAATATTTATGTACCCTGTTCCATATTCAATTAAGTTCTGGAAAGTTCTCCCTTCTTCGTCTCCCCATTGGTTTCACAGTAATGATCCCGCCTTATATATCTCCTAATTGGTCAGTTGTCACCCCCCATCAGTCAGTAATTGGTTGTTCCCTGACTCCGCCCTGAGATTTCTGTTAGTATAAAACCCTATGTCACAAACCTCCCTCGCCTCTTTTGGACCCCTGCTCCTGACCCATCACCTTCCCTGTTCCTCAATGAACCCGTTCCTGATCCACCAAAAGAGGACCTCCTCTCCTCTTTGCTCCCGTCGCGTCGCCGCTTACCAGCAGCCTCAGCCCGACGCGTTCCAAGCGGTGCACTGAAGGCACGGAACTTTCAGGCGCAAAGCCAAAGCCGTTCCCTTGGCTGCGGATTGTTGCCTCTTGCCAGGGCCACCGGGCAGCCCAGGGGCTAAGGCGGCAACAAGGGAGCATCCCCCAGACTTAAATATAGCCAAGGTCTTTAGACCAACATTACACATTTCATTATGTTATTTGTAGTCAAGTTACTCAATTAAAAGTCTTTATTAGGACAGAAAAGGAAATTTTAAAATAAGTTCTTCAGTGAGATAATCTTCTAACGGTGGAGTTTTCAAATAACTACATAATTTAGGAACATCGTTTCTACTGACAGATAATAGAAAAATTGCTTAGGAAGATCCAGAGTTATTAAACTACAACTACACAACTCCTGTTCATTGGATGAATTGGACAGTTCTGTCCTATGACAATGGAACAGGTGGTGATTAAAAGCTACAACAGAGACTAACTGGTAGTTTATTCCTTCATACTTTCATATTTCACTTTTGTGCATCACACTTAATGTTATTGCAGGGTAAATTCACTGCATGCAAACTGTAAGCTATGTTCCAAACTAGTCTGAGGTAGTGTTTACACTCTAAGTCATATATGCACATACTGGATGAGGAAACTCCAGTTTACCTCTAAGAATTCCAAAGCTCAAGACAGCTGCATTTAGTCACTTACCGCCACTGTCTAAGAAACATTTTGGAGATGGTATATCCTTATAGAAATTAAATCTAATAAAGATAGCTGTAATCTCACAAACAGATGATCGCTACCTATGACAGCTAAAATTGTGTAATAGGCCTAAGTGAATATGATTTTAAAAAAATTCTTTTTCCCCTTGTCTTGATGAGTAAAATTATTGTAACATAAATATGTGAATCAGAATCTATTTTTATTTTTCTACTAACAGGAAGAGAATCAAAATATTAATCTGAGTGGATCAATGACCTAAATTACCCAAGAAAACAATTTGTCTCATGCAAAATAAACCATGCATAATTATGGTTATGGCTTTTTTTTGTACTTTAAACTTTCTCATCTTTGAAAATTTCAGCCGTATCATAATGTGGTAATGATAAGTAATGGTCCTCTGAAGTGCTAGAAGGTTCTCCTATTGCAATTATACCAAAAATAGGGAAAATTAAGTATTATAATTAATCTGAACAAGAAATATTCATTATGTAAAAATAACTGCTGAAAATAAAAACCTTAACAATTATTCTGCTATTAGAAAATAAACAGAATTTAAGTAAATATTCAGAAAAACACAGCGCATTTCTTATATGTGATAACATTTTAATTTGATTTTCTCGTACACCTCTTTTCAGGGTAGATTGTAATTGCTTATAGTTGCAAGGCTACAGAGACTTTATTATTATACAGTTTGTAACTCTTTATCAGCTGAGATATAAAACGACTTCAAAGGGAAAAAATGACCCCTCAAAACTTACTTTGAAATATTCCATGCTGCCAGGACTCTGTTTCCATTGTAGAGAAAAGAAAAAAAAAAAAGAAAAAAAAAAAGAAAAAAAAAAAAAGAAAAAAAGTTTAAGTGTCTTAGCAGTATCATGGGGCTATAAAGAAGGTTTGTTTAACATGCCATAAGTTTACATGAAGAGGGTAAGGCGAACTATGCTATGTATGCTACACTGAAATTCCATGTGGCTAAGTAATAATTTAACTCATTAGTAATCAAATAGGAGTAGGATAATGAGAAATAAGAACAAATCTTAAAAGCAGCTTTCCCCCACCTCTCCCTTCTTCCTGGGCTCAGCCTCACTCCTAATTTCTCTCCGTCTCCCCCAGGTGTCCCAGGGGAACTGGGAATGGGGATGGCTGTCTGTTCATTGCAGGTTGTCTGTGCCACTCCTTCCTCCCCACACTCATCCCCTGCTCCAGCATAGGGTCCCACCCGTGGGAGACAGTCCTTCATCAGCTGCTCCAGCGTGGATCCCTTCCACATGCCTTAGTCCCTCTGGAATGCTCTGTTCCAGTGTGGGTCCCCCAGGAGGTCATGAGTCCTGCCAGCAAACCTGCTCCAGCGTGGGCTTCTCTCTTTGTGGGGACACAGACTTCCAACACCTGCTTCAGCGTGGACTTCTCATGAAGTCACAGCCTCCTTTGGGCCCATGCCCTTGCTCCAGCATGGGGTACTCCATGGGCTGCAGATGGATAGCTGCTCCATTGGACTTTCCCCTCAGTCACATAAATTAGTGTATTGCACTCCACCCGTTCGGTGCAAAATTAATACACAACAGAAGAAGAGTAAGTATGAGAAACATGAAGAAATGATGAAAAGTGATTTCATAATCTATTTTGCATGGAAAATTAAGGGCATTATCTATTCTTTACTGCTTGGTTTCTAAATGGTAGCTGTAACTTTGAAATTTAACAAATGTAATGTAATTTTTTTCAGTGTTTTTTCACCTTAAATTACCTTTGCACATTTTTTCATGATGTTACAAGCATTCATTGTGTCAAACTATCTTGAAATACTTTCATGTTAGTACTTTGTAAGATGGTGATACTTATAATTTGGAAAAAGAACATAAATTGGTTATAAAAACATTGCCCAAAGCAGACTGACTTGCACTGTTTCTCTTTAAATCTGATAATAATTTTTTTGTGTGTTGCAATTGTGTTATACTGTAGGCTATAGAATTTTTGTGCTTCCTTTGACTGCCACATGATTTATGATCCAGATCTTTCAAGATTATAAAAAGAACCTGTCTCACAAGTGATTTTAGTCTTAACAAAAACTGAGTGGGAACAAGGTTTGGGTCAATCACTGCACCGACTATCAGAAGAATCTATAAAAACTGACACAGACAGCTCTATACGTGATGGTCTGCAAGAAAGTTATAAACTTAGTTTAAAGAGTTGACAGAAGATCAGAAAGATTTTCTTCTTTATTTTTTTTTACCCTTGGAGATAACTCAGTTTTTCTTTGCATACCATATACAGTTATAGTTACCTTGTATAAAAAGGAGTAAAAAAGCATTCTTCAAAATGCCGAATACAAAGCCTGAAATACATTGGATGTCAATACTAAAATGTTGTATCAACCTTCAAAGTAAGAAGTTATGAAATATTATGTCAAATGAATCCAAAACAGTCATGAAATTTATATATACATTGAAAATGGAAAACTTGTTTTAGCATATGAAAAATATCCATAAATATGAAGAAAACATTTTTATTTCTATAGCATTTAGTAGTGTCAATTTTTAAAGCAAAATTTGTATTTGTTTGTTTGTTGTATTGTTTTGGGTTTTGGGGTTTTTTTTAAATTTACTTCATAACTTTCCATGGAAGGATGGAAGGAAGGAAGGGAAAAAGGCCAGTAAGATTAAATATTGAATCATGGAGAATTTATGCTGGAAGGAAGACTTATTGAAATCTGTGAGCATATGAAAATGCGCCATCTTAAAAGCAAGATCTGGTATAATCACAGTTAAAAATTATTGTCTGTGTCTGGCTCCTAAAAGGATCACACTTTCTAGTTTTCTCTGATGTGCTGAGGTCTCTGTTCCTTGGCTTACTTACCAGTAGGAGTTGGGACTCATTAGGACTTTGCCTGCTTTTCACCTCAAACTCACAAAACTGAGACATTCTTTGGAGAACTAGTACAGCAGAAATCTGGAAATTTCCTCTCAATACTGTTCAGGAAATGTGAAGCCCATTCATTTGCATTCCTATTTGTAAAGGAGTTTGGGGTAACTCTGTAGCCCCTTCTAAATTTGCAATTATCTCAATAATCCATTAAAAAAGACATTTTGTCAGTATCTTTCTGGACAGATATGATTTCTTTGATTTTAAAAATATCTTCTAAAATACACAGCAGAAGGCTTTTTATCTTAGGTACAGTGGCATGATACAACACATGAAAAAAATTGGTCGAGCAATTAAACCTTTCTTGTTCAAATGTAATGATGTGCTGCAATTTGGCATTATAAAATGTTGAATGATGTGACATCAAGAGCTTTTTTTAATGGGAGAATGGCATTTCCCATATCTATGATGATCCTTAGTGCCAGTCATCTGCTACCTAAGGATGCCAGCTGTTCCATGACATTTTGGTACAACTTAGTTTTGATCTTACTCAAAAAACCTTTAAAAGGCAAAGGTCTAAAACACTGTCATAAGAGCAATTAAAAAAATCAAAATTACCAAGGATCTTTAAATTCTCTCCCTTAATCACATTAAACCAAGTGTGCTTAATCTAAAGAAGATTGTGTAATTAGAAAACAGTGAAAAAATCAAACTTTAAAATGGATATTCTGCAAAGAAAGAAAGAAGCATTCCTGTTACCTAGTTCAGCTCAGCAGCTTTCTTCTCACACAAGTAACTGCAGTACAAACACCAGTGTTCATACTAGACCCATCTCTGATGTTCTAAGTGTGCACAGCACCTTCAGATGGGGTAAGCTGCATTTGCCAGCTTCTTAGGGATTTCAGAGACACTATGCCTACCTGTGGGACAAATCCTTGGATGCAACTTTAGTTAAACTGAAATGAGTCATGACATGCTGTTTGACTTGAATGGGACAAGGATTTGCACATGTATAGGACTATTTCATTTTATGTAGCTTGCCTCCTGAGTCTATTGTCCAGACTTTTGGGTTAGGTTTTTTGGGGGGCAGGGACTAATAAGGGAATTATGGCTGCTTATTACAAAGTTTTTAAGTTTCCAAGTATTTGCCAAGGATATGACTAGGGCTCAGATGAAAACACATAAGGAAAAGGATTCAGAGTATAAATGTGCTCCTGAACTGGCTCTCAGGTTCCAGCCTTGCAGTCTTCCAGGTCGTCCTGCTGTGTTAAAGCTATGCTCTATTCTGCTATTATTTCCAAAGCTTACTTTCACGGAGTCAGTATGAGCTCCTTTTTTTCGCACAGTGTGAAAACAGTATGCAACATTCTCCCTTTACCTTTGCCATTGTCCAGCTGGGATAGAGTTAACTTTCTTCCCGGAAGCTGGTACAGTGATGTGTGTTGGATTTAGCTGAGAATAATATTGATAATACCCTGATGTTTCAGTTGTTGCCAACCAGAGGTCAAGAACTCTTCAGCTTCTCATACTGCTCTGCTAGAGAGGAGGCTTGATAGCACAAGAAGCTGGGAGGAGACAGCCAGGACAACTGACCCCAACTGACCAAAGGAATCGTCCATGCCATATGACATCATGCTTCATACTTAAAGTGGTGGGAGAGCTGTCTGGGGGCCACTGTTCAGGAACCACCTGGACATCAGTCAGCATGTCCTGAGAAATTGCATTGTACATCACTTGTTTTGTATATTATAATTTAGCAATAACAATTATTATTTACCCTTTATTTTCTATTCTACTAAGCAGCCTTTATCTCAAACAAAACATTTTCTTTTGTTTTTCCCATTCTCTCCCTGGTCCCAACACTGGGGGCAGAATGAGCAAATGGCTGTGTGGTGTTTAGCTGCTTGATAGACTAAAGCACACTATCCGTTTTTACCACCCAACATGGGGCATGAACCCATGACCCTGAGATTAAACTCTCATGCTCTACCAAGTAAGCTAGCCAGGCATTTTAAAACACAGTGTCATCAAAATTTGTTCCTTATGAATATGGGTGATTTTTTACTCTGATACTGTAGATGAGCAACATAGAGCAACCATAGTAGTGATAGAACCAGACAAGTACAGTGGTGACAGAACCAGAACTGGCTTCAGCATGCAACAATTCACTACCACACATTATCTCTCCTGCACTGAAGCACCCTTAAAGATGGATACCAAAGCCATTGACTAAATGAAGTCAACAGAAATTTTAAAGGGGTACCTATCTGTGTGTATATATCAAAAGACAGGAAAGATCGTGGTGATTAATGGGGATATATGGAAAAGTATGGGATCCAGGCATGATGTAAATTGTATAGGGTAAGGGTTGATGTAATACACAAAACAAGTGGTGCACAGTGCAATAGCTTACCACCTGCCCAGCCAGTTCTGAGCACTGGGCTCCAGACAGCTTTCCCCACTGTTTATGTACTGAGCATGACATAACATGGTATGGAATATCACTTTGGTCAGTTTGGGTCAGCTGTCCTAGGTGAGAGGGGTAGCACTTCCAACATATTTACATTGAAAATAATTCCTGTTCAACCTGATGGTTTTGTGGATTTGTTTTTGTAAATACCTATTTAGTTACTTAGTTCCCTCCTCTGCAGTTAAGAGTGAGAAGACCTAATTCAGGGCCATGTTTTGCATAAACTTTTGCATGAACTCTTGAACTAAAGTCTAAGCCCTTTACTGAGATCTCACTGAGGATTCATCACTTAAGAATCTGTTGCTTGGAAAGTACAAACAAGTAAGAAGTGACAAGCTACCATAATAACACGTGATACTTAATTTTTAATATCTGTGTGAAATGGTCAAATACTTTTGCCATATCCAGTTCTTTGGAGATGAGAAAAAAATGCAACTTACTTGTTGCATTTCTTAATTTTATAGCAAATATACCTTTTCCTCATATTTACACAAATTTTTGAGCCATAATATTTGTGTGGATTTTTCAGGAAAAAAAAATATCAATGCTGCAACTTCAAAATGTAACAGCTATAAGTAGCAGCTAATACCATACCAATTGTGTTTTATGAACACAAAACTTCGGTTACCTAATTAAAACTTTTCAATATATTTAGAGGTACACAACCTCTGAGAGAAATAAGATACAAAAAGCAAAATATTTTTTTCCTAGTTTTCCCTAATTCTTGACTTAATGTCATGAGTCTTCTACTTAAATCCAAGTACCTTTTCCAGTTTATGACAGGAAAAAGCAGATGGAACTATTTTGACCCATCTGCTTGTTTTGGGTATCTAACTACAGCAGCAAAGACAGAGGAGACTGTATCTTTGCCTTCAGGAGAAGCAGCAGCCTGCATATCCAAAATAGTGACAGCAGTCAGCTAGACTGTAGCTGTTTCTTATGCAACTGTCTTGTTCTCTTCTTACTCTGCAGTCTCATAAAGCGAAGATTTGTTCAGAATCAGGGTGATTCTTTGAAACTGAAGATAAAGAGTTCAGTGTCCTTATCAGATCCTTCCAACACTTGAGCAAGGTGTTTAAAGCCAAACAAATGGCCATGGAGAGTCTTTGGTCGATATAAAAATAAGCTGCACTGAGTAATTTCTATGCTTCCAAATCATTCAAATAAAAGTCAGAAAGGACTTTTTTGTTTGTTTGTTTGCTTGTTCTGGTGGGGAGGGTTTTAATGTCCAATGTCAGCATATCTTGCTCTTTTTTTTTTTTCCCTATCCTTGCTAGCACACCACAGCTTCACATAGCTTTTCAGAGTATCACTGGTCTTAATTTGTAGAAGAACTGATACTCAGGTATCTTTTTATAAAGTCAATTAACTACTATAGTTTACAGAATCAAATGGAGCTGCATGAGTTAAGTGCACCTCCAGAAGTAAATGCATCAAGGGGAGACATGCGTGCAGAAAAATACAGAATATCCCATTCTTCCTCAGCTGCCTGCATGATAAGAGGTGGCAGACAACAGAATAAGATTGCATCAACTGATAGTCAGACATCGTGGAGAGATACCAGTCCCATAATCTGAACTGGCTGAAACTCTGCTTCATCCTTTATCAATTTGCATTCAAATGTCAGAACAGAGGCAAACATACAAAGTGTTTCACCATATGGCAGCAAATTTCCCAATGTACTTGTAAATTATTTTTGAAAGCCTTCATCTGCTTCCATTAAACTCTATTATTGTAGATTTGGCTTTTCATTTTAGAGTTTCTGTTTTCTTTTCTTTTGAATTTGTTTTGGGTTTTTTTGTTTGTTTTAATATTTTGTTTGTTTTAATATTTTGTTTGTTTTTTTGATGGGGGAGTTGTTTGGGTTTTTGGGGTTTTTTTCCCCCTAGCATGTTTTATATTCCTTCTACATCTTTTGGGGAAGTCTATTTTATTAAGTAGTAAGTGAGACTCAACAATGCAGACATAATTGCATGTGTTGGTTAAGTGGTTCCATTTTGAACCTGTCCAAAAATCCTTGAGAAAAATCTGATATAAAGTGCACTAGCCTTAAGCACTGTACATAAGAACCAGTTGGTAGCACTTGATCTCAAACAAGAAGTCAGTGCTTGGCCATCTTGTTTAGAAATAAAAACATAGTCTTTTAGACCCCATTTACTGAGCTGAATTCTTTGGTTTCAGGAAATCTTCATTTACAGTCCTTCTTAAGATATTTATTTCTCCCTGTTAAACTTTCCTGTATCTCTTGCACACTTTGCATCACTGCCATCAGGGTTCTATCTTTCTCATTATGTAAATCAAGTCTATCAGCCTTTCATCTTCTGTTCCTAGCTTTATTTTTCTAGCTTCCTATCAGGTTTTTTAATCATCATTTTCCTTGTGCCTATCTCCTTATTGAAGATCTCTCCTACACTATTATGTATTCTTTCCTCACAAACTATTACCTTTATTTTTAGGCTTGCTCCTCCATATTCACAATATGGAATAAAAAGTCTCGGTCACTTCACTGATTAAATATGAAATAAAGATCTGTCCTTGCACTGCAGTTCCACTGCTACATTAAAAGCCGGTGATGAATAATGTCTTTTCTGGCCTATCTCCAGTTCAGAAAGATTACTGGGTATGAACAGAAATGGCTGAATTGAGAGAAGATGGCAGAGACAGGCCTAAACAAAACGTTTAATAAACTGACACTAATATTCTCCCTGACAGTCCTAGACAAGGGAATAAAGCTTCAGGTTTGAACGCCTACCAGAGTTAATGTAATTAATGCTGTAGTCACTGACGCTTGTAAGAGTTCATTATGTGGCAACAGGAGAATTTACTTATTTATAAGAGTTACAAGATCAGAAAATGTCCTTCCTGAGTGCTTGGAATTTAACCCTGACTTGTTTAAAGGCCTTACAAGTGTTTGAACTTAGAAACATAACTGCTCTAATTTCCTGACTCAAGTTCACAATGAAATATAAGCATTTAGTAAAATAAATTTTACTGACTTGATGCACTTTAATGTTGACACAAATTAAACCAGTTCTTGAGGAGTTTTGGATGGAGGGTATGTAAAACTAATTGTTTAGAGAAACCCAAACAAACCCAAAAACATCTCAAGAAGATAAAGTATATGTTTATATATGGTTTTGTGTTTGTGAAAAAAACCCAAAAACATATACCCATGTATATATAACATAAAATATAAGCAAGTATATAAGATAAAGGCATACCATAACTTTTGTCTAAATGAAGGCATTCAAAATTTTATTGCCTTTATTTGTCATGGGTTTAATGCCAACAGCCATGCCCTCTAGCATTTCATTATTTCCATTTAAATAGATTTCTTGTGCCACCGGAGCATGAACAAACATTTAAATAGATTTGTAAATAGGGGTTTTCCCCACGGCCTTATTTTGCTAAGAACTTCAACAGCATAATATCTGAGAGGCAAGTTCAAATTTTTGTTCGTAGTTGTATGCTGACCTCTAAACTGACAGTATATTCATCCTGTTCCCTGCCTGCATAGGAAAGCACACCAAACAAAACCCCAAGATTTTTAAAACAAGTAATGTAGGAGAAATTTGAACTATAAAGGCTTTCATGTGTCATTTAGGGTTTTTTTAGCATCCATGGACAATGCAGAGAAAAAGGAATTTACTTTTTTTAAGCCTTCGGTTAAAGCAACTGTATAGACTTGTCATGATTACTGAATACGAAGGACAGAAATTGCAATATGTTTTACTAGGCCATGCAAGAATTACTTTAACAGCCGTGAAAGTGAATTGGTTACTCTTGGGCTATTCTGGAGAGTGCAGAGACTCTTAACTATTGGACTTTTCTCTGGTGGAACAAGATTCCTAAAATCTTCTGAGTAAATGATTGGACATGGCATACTTTCTTAATTTCCTCCTCTGCTCCACCATCGCAGATGTTCTCTACTGGAAAAGCAGTCTGTGTTGATAAAATATGCTGCAGAAGACCTGCTCGTGCACATTTAAACTTGATGTGTGCACATGGATGAGTGTTTGGGTAAATCCACAAGCTCTAAATCAACCCCGCCAAATAGCATCTGTGTGGTGCACTCCTTTAATTATTTCTTTTTTGATTAGGCAGCTGTTCAATATTCCATCTCAGGAACATTGACCTCGACATCATATCTGTCCTAAGACAGTTTCATTCCCAAAACAGCTTGTTAGATTATTTTGCCACTAAATTAAGTTCTGCAGTTTACCACACGCAAAGGACAACAAAATGGAATTTAAATATGCAGCACAACTGTGTTTTAAATCTATAGTCCCAAATACTTGGCAAATTGTTGTCTTTAAGAACAGGGATCCATTCAGAAACTACGTAAGAACAAGACAAAGGATAGCAGTGGCTTTATCTTCTAAATTTAGGAGGTGGAATGCACTCCAGCTAATTTAAATGCTGAATTTCTCTCTGTGTACTTATTTTTGTGGAGAAAAAAAGCTGTAATAAGAAAGTGCCTACTATTAGCTAGAGAAATCAATCTCTGTATGCCTAATCTTAGCTCTTAGCTCAAGTTTGTCTCTGTTTTGAGCCTTCTCCAAACAATACTCAGGTAAGGTCCTAGGATTATTCCATTTTCAGAATCTCATGCCATAAAGCCAACCTACGAGTAAATTGCCCTAAAATTCTAAATTGTTTCAGACATCCAAGCTAGAAAAAACCCCACCCAACCACCACAAAAAGTCATAGCTGGGGGCAAAGGAACACTACCCGACCAAAGAGGATATCAAATGACACAGTAATGGTAATGACAGCCTCCTCTAGGTGTAAATTGGCAAAAACAGTGAGAACTTGTTTGTCTTGGCTTATTGGAAAGTAATTAATGGTTCTGTTTTACTTATTACTGTACAGCTTGGGATTCTTGTTCAGTGGATGAGGAACAGCAGATATCTTTCAAGGGCTACACCTGACTTCGACTGAGAGCATTTCCTTCTGTCAGCCTGTCTTTATTGGCTATACAGAGAATAAAGTACTTGCTGCAGGTATCTAATCTTTCAGCCATAAGAAGGATGCCAAAAGTTAGGGGCACTGACTCACATAGGCTGTTTTTGCTTTAATTTACCTTTAGAACTATTGTGAAAATCACCTGAAATTATGAATATTAATTTATCTTGCAGCTCTTACTGTTGAAGCCAATTGATGTTTCTCCACAGAAAATTTTCCTTACACTTTGTAGTTTTTGTGTCAATATGAGTAAATGATAAAATTAGATGTTATTCCCAGTAGAACTAATACTATTGCTCAGAATCTCTTCCACATTAGTCACCTAAGCCTGTTAGTGAATGACATATTCTGGAAGTGGAGCACTCTAAAAACATGCAGTAATCTTAAATAGATTATCACTGAACCATCCATTTTTAAAATTATTTTCCTTACTGATAAAAAGCACTAAGAAAACCAGTGTTCTAGAAAGGAAATTACAGCATTTTTTTTGTATTCTGTCCCTTTTCTCTTGAAAACTTTTCATAAAACTTCCCACATTCCTCCATGGGCTCACTAACTCTCTTTATTCTAATATATTTTATGGTGTACTTTTTCTGATATGTGACTTCATGTTGCAGATTTTTCCAGCATAGTAACAAGCTGGAAAGCTGGGCATAGTGACAGTGGTGACTAGCCATCAGTGCCTTGATCAGCCACTGGGACCATGATGAATGCATCATTCCCCTCAGTTCAGGGCCGTTTATACCCACCAAGCTCTAGGACCAGTGGATAGGGACAGCCAAGTCAAGCACACTGTCGCTATAGTCACATCAGCACACAGGAGTGGCATGCCCTTTAGAGACATTGCCACTTCTCCAAGTCCTTTCCAGAGTCTGGCTGTTCCTACGTCATCAGCAAATATCTGTGTTCATTAGAAAGATGAAAATACTTAGTCATCAGACAAAATTGTGTTATGGTCTAATGTAACCACTTTACAACTTAGATCTCAGGCTGTACGATTTACTAATTTCTCTATGTTTTCTACAAGACTTTAGTTCTCTTTTATTAGTTTGGAAACACATGCCATGTCTAATCTATTAATTTATTTTATATTATTAGACATATATATCTTCATAGCTTTCCTTTAAAGGAGAAATGAACTTGGTATGGGACATCAAATTAGAGTTTCTGGCCACATTTCTATTCTATGGAAGCTGATTAGCATGCCAAAGAAGAAGGAAGGGAGAAAATACACTTAGCACTCCTTGAATAGAGATTATGAACTTGCATTGTCATTGAAGGCTAAATTATTACACAGCAGAGAAAAATAAAACAAAAAACATTAAAAAAAAATAAAGCCCAAAAATTAAAATTTGGAAGCTTTGGGGGCATAAATCCCCTTTCAAGGCTGCTAAAAGACAAATTGCTGATCTGAACTAATGCCAAGTGTCAACCTAGTTTGCAATTCAGGATGCTTATGTCTCACACACAACAGTAAGAAAGCACTTGTAATAAGGTGACTGTGGAAGACATGGATACACAATGGTAGGCAGATGTGGCCAATGTGCAACAGTTCCCCAGATATAATGGCAGTGTTAAGTACAACTCAAAGATGATAATCATATTAGTCAAATATTCTTTACCAGTGGACTGAAAGATAAAACAAGTTCCAAAACAGCTTGTGCTTTTAAAGCAACTTTGAGCAAGCGGCGCAAGTCTCAGAAGGTACAAACTGACCCTACAGTGTAAAAATTTTTAAACCAGTGCCATGTTTACCATTTTGCTTAAAAATTCTACATTTTTCAGATCTATTCCTGCAATAATTTCTGTGACAGCAAAACACCGGGTTTTGCTATTATTTAAATCAATTGAATGATACTGCTTTTTGTCTATGATTTTTTGCCTTGGTTATAGATCACAGGGTCTCCAAACTCCATCCTCAATGGACTTTGCATATTTGCACTAAGTCAGGAAGTTTGAACAAAATAGAGTTTGCTCTTATTTTGCAGGACAGTACTGACCCAATCTGAAGCCTTTGCTGCATACTAAGAGTCACAATTGAGGACAGTTGCAGGATAGAACTGAGCATAATCACAAGGTTCAAACAGCTGATGTAAATGGTTACAATTTTTCTCTACACCCTCTCCAGGTGTTTTGTAAGCTCCATAAAGTGCTACCTGCCCTTAACTAACTAACTTAAGTATCACCTCTCTACAGGCCATTGCCAGTGCTGAATATGCTCTATAGAAGTCATGAGACTGTCTCCTTCACCACCTCTTCCTTTTTTGAGGATGGAGTCTAAAGCTGCGCTTTCAAATTAGTCATTAAGGTTTGGAAGTGCAGTATGTAGACACCCCACACCCCCCTGGGAAACATCCTCATTGTGTTCAACAGCCTCATGCTCTGCAGAGGGTTGCAGTAACAGGGAAGTCCCTTCCAAGATGTAATTTCCTACTTAATGGGAGTAACAGGCACTGGTTCAGCAGGTTTAGAAAAGCAGTTTGTATTTAAAGGTCGTTGCGTTCCCCATAAAACTTTGCCAACTATATGCTATCTGCAATGTAAATTAGTCCAGCTTTCCTAATTATCAGTTTTTGTTGTAATAATTGCTTCTGCGTGCCAGGGCTTCTCTGACCAGCTCACAGGTTCAGGGTCTTTTTTGCGCGGGACAGGATTTTCACCACGGACTCCTTGGCAGGCATCTCAGGATGTGTCCCTGGGCATCTTCCAAGTCCTTTCCAGAGTCTGGCTGTTCCTACGTCATCAGCAAATATCTGTGTTCATTAGAAAGATGAAAATACTTAGTCATCAGACAAAATTGTGTTATGGTCTAACGTAACCACTTTACAACTTAGATTTCAGGCTGTACGATTTACTAATTTCTTTATGTTTTCTACAAGACTTTAGATCTCTTTTATTAGTTTGGAAACACATGCCATGTCTAATCTATTAATTTATTTTATATTATTAGACATAGTGTGGCCAGCAGGATCAGGAAAGTTGTCATACCCCTGTACTCCACACTGGTGAGGCCGCACATCAAATGCTGTGTCCAGTTCTGATTCCCTCAATTCGGGAAGGCCATTGAGGTTTTAGACCAGGTCCAGAGAGGGGCAATAAAGATGGCGAAGGGTCTGGAGCGCACAGCTTATGAGAAGCAGCTGAGGGAGCTGGAGGTGTTTAGCCTGGAGAAGAGAAGGCTCTGGGGTGACTTTATCACTCTCTACAACTGCCTGAAAGGCAGTGCCATGGTCTGGTTTACATGGTGGTGTTTGGTCATAAGCTGGACTCAATGATCACAAAGGTCTTTTCCAACCTAATTGATTCTGTGATTCTGTAATTCATAGGTAGACCTACCTTATCTGGCATGGCTAGTTCGGGCAACCTGTTCAAATTCAGACATGTAAAAAGAAGTGAAATTAATCCCATCCTTTACTGAAGAGTTTTGTGAGTATGTAGAATCAAAATCAGAATCTTCTCAATTTAATAAAACAAATGTCATATCTGGATGATAATCTGTGCCTGTCTGTAGTTATTTGATATCTGATGGTGAATACTTTCAGTAGTAAAGTGAAAGTTATGAAAGATGGATATTATGAAACGAAGCAAGTAACTTAAGTTAAAAACTGTCACACAAATTGTCCTGTTGCAACAGGTTGAAATCAGCCTTACAAACATTTTCTTCCAACAAACACTGCTTTGTCAGTTGTGTCTCCCTCCCATTTTAAGACTTTTGGCATTTTTATATGGTTGTTTAAACCATCTTTCATTAAACAGATATGTGTGCTATCAGACAAGATTGCTTTAATTCATGATAACAGCTACAGCTCCTGAAGTCACAGACATGTATTCTTTTCCATTTATTGCACTGTCTTTGTGTTTCTATTTGTTGGCAGAACTCCTAAGGTCCTGCAGCAGAGAGACTGACTGATTTCATCAGACACAGTTCATGGTGATGGATGTGGCAAAGTTGACTCTTCTTTGCATTTTAACTACATTTTAAAATTTGCCTGCTGTGTTTCACAAAGTCAGGGAAATCAAGATGATAATAGCAAATACAGGATTGACATAATTTGTCATTGTAAGATTGAGCTCGATAGACTTTCAAGTGACATCTTAATTTTTTTTTCCCCTCCAGCACTTGCAGTAGTGTTTTTCTTGATATATGCATTCTACACCAAAGTCCCTAGTTGATGCCTTGAAATGTCTACTTGAAAACAGAGGCTAGACAAGATTAAGAGAATAAAAACAGGTATTTATTTAAAGGGCCTTCAAATGCACACCTTGGGCAGTCAAAAGCCTCTGAGGGGGTCCACCCAAGATGGACCCTGGGTCACGGGTTTTTCACACTGTTATAAGTTTGGTTAACTTGCATGTCAGGGTTAATTCTCCAGTTATAATTTCAAGTAATGATTTAATTACCCCAAGTTTGCTCCCCCTGTCCAGAGGCTCAGTTTACATATTCTGGGGCCTGGGACAACAAGGTGTCCTTGAGTTCAGGCCCAGAGAGGGTTTGTTATGTCTAACACTCACGAAAGGACAGTAGCTAACAGGCTATATGAAGTTTCAGAGTTACATACTAGGCAGAACAGGATCTGAAAAATATTAAAGTTAAAAACTAAGGCCTCAAGTACAATGATTTAAGAAGCTCTAAACCCAGCACAGACAAGGATTTGCCTAATGAGAAAAAGTGCATTTTGTCCTGTTTTCTTTGACTCCTGGCCGTGCCTGAGATGACAAGATATGTCAGGTAAGATAATCACCAAATAAAAATAAGTAACACTCTTCATCTCCTTCAGTGACAGCTATCAAGAGACTCTCCAAGAACCAGAAAACCTCTGAAATGAAAAGGAAATGTGTTTAAGGTCTGTTTAAAAGATCTTATATTTCAGATTACTCTCTGCATTTTAATTACAAGGCAGCAAAAAGATCTGTCATTTTTGTCACAAATACATTTACAAAAATAAACAATGAAAATCAAAATCACAACACAAATTAAACCAAATATAATAAATAAAGCTAAACAAAAATAAGAAAAATCTTTACCTACTGTACCCACAAAAACTAGTTGATTCTCCCAGAATCATGCTATCAGTCTATGCAATTTATAATTCTGGCATGAAATTCACCTGTCATCACCTGCCAATAAATCTGTAGACAAAAGGCAGTAAACCATTTTGCAACCACAGTAATCAGACCAAAAGATGCAAGCTGCATTTAACTCAAAAGAGTATTCTTATTAATAGGGGTTTTTTTGCAGTGCTGTTGCAGTGCAATACAAGATTATTCGAAAACTTGATTTTCTGTCTTCATGAAAAGCTTAAACATTTTATTTAGTTGTGTATAATTTAGTGTATGTTAAGTATGTTTCATACTATTAAGTATGAAAAGTGAGTCGCTGGAAACCAGGAAGGATGGATGTTGGAAAGCTTATAGGCCTTGCCTAAAAGGATAAAATTACTGAAGAGTTAGGGATATTGATTCTTCATTAAGTGCATACACAGCCTGAAGTTATTTCCAGATGAAATAGGCAAGGAGAATAAGCAAGAAAGCTAACCAAAGAGGAGCAGTTTTTTCAATTCATCCACTGCAAAAAAGACGAGTACAAAGGTCCTGGCCTTCAAGACCAGACTAGTTTTCTAACATCATTAGTGGTGTCATCATTTTCTAAAAGCCTTAGCTATTGAATGTGAAAAAGATTTCAAAGGTAGGTTGTATATACATTGTGAAAATACTAGAGAAAATTAAAGTAATAAAGAGGGCACATGTAAGGATAAAAACAGCATTTCATCACAAACATATATGCTAATGCCAGTTATTGTCAAAGGAGATATCTGGAGCAAAATCAAGCTATGTGGAGTCTTTAGAGCACATCTTTTGGGTTTTGCTAACTGAGGGTTTAGGTATTTTGGTATATCTTTGAAATTTATTCAACCGTCAGTTTCTTTAATAATTAGTTACGTACATGTTTGCAGACACCAACATAAAAGTTACAATTGCAGACTCCAAATTTAGCATGCTATTCACCTATTTAGCATATATTCTACAGGGCTTTATAATGTTATATCACTTTCATGTAGTGCCATATAGACACAAATGAGTAAAATTTGCAAATAATTAAGTGGTGAATTACAACTACTTTAGAATAGCAGTCTGTCCCAACTGAATTCTGTACTTGCCAGTATAGTCAGCTTTAGGCAGAATGCAATTATGTAAATACAAGATTTCTGGTCTTCAGCTATAGAAGCGTGATAGTTTCCTGTTAGACCTGTTTTATCTGCCAGACTTATGCAGATGTCTAGAACGAGATTTAAAGAGCTCTAGGTGCAAATATTTCAGGAACTGAATGGTATTTTAGGTGTACAATTCAAAGCTAACTTAATAATAGTGTTGATGGTCTAGACTGCATTTACTTCAATAACTAGATGTTCATCAACTATATAGGGAGCTCACATACCTAACTGACCTAGAGACACCTGAATGTGATTCTCGTACTCTCAGACTTATTCCACCCTTAGATTTATACATCCCCAGCTCTCTGTTACTTTCACATTTTATGTATTCATTTCCTAGTAACCACTATCTTCCCCCTCCAGGGTAAAAAAGGATGTAATTTACCAATCAGGTGTAGACACATACATGGCAGGTATCTTTACTTGAGCTAATCACCACAGATTCACTTTGCAATCCCTAAGAAAAGCTATTGTAAGATTTAGTTAATCTCATCCTCATATAGACACCTCAAGATAATTCACTTACTTCTGTAGAGGTGTCTAATGACATTTAATGTTCTCTCTGATATCCCACTTGAGCTTTAGCTGCCAATTAAGTAAGCGATTTGTCTTGGTTTCTTTACCTGCAAACCATGTGTGGATGTCAGAAGTCTCCAAGGGGATCTCAAATGGTAGCTGACATCAATTCTGAGATAGCAGAATTAACTTGCTAAAAGAAGTCAAGTTTGACACAGGATTGTCTGCTGCTTTCCATGGACTGTGATGGGCGCGTAGGACAATTTTCCACTTGTCAGTGTCTACTAGGTAGGCATTTGATTTTGACATTTAAATTTAAAGTTCAAAATATTTTTTCAAGTTCTGGTAATTTCAATAGGCAAAAATCTTTCTTCATTTCAAGAATTGTTGTATAATGTATTTAAACCCTCATAGTATGCACTAGACAAGCTCTCACTCAGGACCAGACTCAACACCTGAACTCAATTGTTGTTCAAATAGAATTCAGGCCACCTCAACCTAAAGTGCTCATTAACCTCCTACAAACAGCTGTAGCTGCAGGGTGGGCACAAGCCCTATAAATCTAGCCCTGGGAGGAGCCAAGGTTGTGGTGGTTGTTCCTGGTTGCTGTGTGCTGCTGGAGCTCTGCTCTGAGAAATCATAATCCGAGACTCAGGTGACTGCGAGCTCTGGCATAAAGTAATAGATTATCCAATCTCAAAGTGTGACTGATTTAGGACTTAATTTTGAGCTCTTGAACTTACTGGGCAAGTTATGCCTGCTCTAATTTAGAACTACCTATAGGACTTTCACTTGTTTAGGTTGCTCTCACAGTGGGTGTGGCTGTATCAGAAGCAGATGTGCCATTTGATGTAAATATGTTTCTCCTGAGACAAAAGATTTTACACTTTTGTCCTAGGAGCAACTTTTGTCACACTCAGTTTAGATTCTTAGCACTCACTATCCATATAAAATCTTATGTCCTGAGGATTAGAGGTAGCTCTACATTTTCAGATGTCAACAAAAATTTAGAGGGAGAATAGAAATAGAATTTCTTAAATGCAGATCTTATTTATCAAGGTTCCAGAAAGACCGAATTTCCAGGAAAGGGAGGATCTTTCTGCTTTCTTTTGTTGTTGAAGTACTACTGTGAGTATTTCTAATTTCATAGAGATCTTTTGCTTAAATTTATATGTCACAGTTTATCTGCTGACTTTATGATTACAGTACAGACATTAAGTATTATGCATCTTGTTAAAAGTAGTTGAACATATCTGAGAAATTGGGAGAAAGATCTTGGAAGTAAAACTTATCACAGGCAATAAGGCTTTCTCTGATGAATGTTATTTCTGAGCATGAATGTTCTTTTGCTGTGAAAATGACTCTTTAGTAAAAAAAAGCTGCAAGTATGAATTAGAGTTGTGTCAAACTGAAAAGACTGGAAATGAATTAAATTAGTTTTCTCTCTATTTGTCTTACTAAAAATGAAATGATAATGAAAGAATTAGATCTTCATGAGGTGGTAAAGCTTTACCACTCAGTTGGTTGCTTATAGTGATTTAGAGGAAAATTTACCAGAGAAAACTAAGACTATGCTGATCATTAGCAGCACATTCTGATGAGGTTTAAGAGATATGGATAGTAACAATGATATAATAAAGGTGTCTACTGGAAATTTTCATCAGCATATAAACAGTTAAATTCAGAGACTACTGTTGAAACATGGAAGTGGGGATTTTGTCATTGTCTAGGTATGTATGTGAAAATAGATATATATGCATACATATAATGCTAGTCAAAATTATGTAAACATCTTTGAATTCACATTGAAAATCACTCTTCTAATGTATTATTTCTTGTTCTATAAGTGTTCTCTTTTACTAAATATGAAATCAGTATTATAAAGTAGTTAATGCAGCCTAAAATTCTAACCCAAGCTTCCAGCTGACAGACTTCAGTAGATGTGTTGAGAGCCAAAACTGGCTCTCATTATGTCCAATACTTCCTGATAATAGTTTAGAATTGCAGGATTTAGTAATACCTCTAAGACAGCAATTTAATTATTTCAGTTGAAACCAGAAGAAAATGCTTTGGAAAAAAGAACAAACCAGAAACTAAAAACAAGGCTTATGGTAATTTCTTCCTGCAAGTTTTTTGCTGTTCATCTTCTCCACTTCTTTTCAGAACTGTTTGTGTCCTTTTTCATTGTACTTAAGGCTGATGCTATATTAATAAAACACAATAGGCAGTTGTTGCCTTTTCCTTTCTTTTTCTGACATGATTTTCTTAAAGAGACTCAGAGCAAGATGCAAGGATTTCAAAGTAACTGAAAGCAACATAGTTTACAATATCTTCCTTTGTGGTGTTGAAGTTGCTCTTTCTGATAAGAAGGAAGAGAAGTTGCTTTAGCATTTCTCATTTATAGCATTCATAAGCAATCCCATCTGACTGTGGTATGAATGTATTGCTAGAATCTTCAACAGAAAATGCCACTATTAAACAAGTAGGCAAAATGTAAGGATGAAATCAGAATAGTCATAAGGGAATTTGACAGCAGGGAACTTGATTTTTCCATTCTCATTCAAGGTCAATACTATTTTACTTATAAGGGACTTAACTGATTTACTGGGGCTTCTCTCTGGCTTCAGCTCTGAAGTCAGAAAAGTGGTGGAACCAGGCCCAGAATAAATTATGACACCATTGTTATTTCCACAAATAATTAACCTTCAGAGAACATTGATGTAAGTTATATTGATGCCAAAAATATATCCTCTAATCCTTGGAGAATCAGTGATACAAATAATCTTGTAATGGATCTCCAAACACTGATGTGTGAGAGGTGAGATCTGCATTAAACACAGAGAATAACGTGCAGCCTACTGCAGCTTCTTTTTAGCAGTTCAAGTATATGCAAAGTTTGTCAGACAATTTGAGAATTTGTCAAGTATATTCATGTTTTGAATTACCTGAAAGAATCATAGAATCCTTCAGGTAGGAAAAGACCTTTAAGATCATTGAGTCCAACTACTAACCTGACACTGCCATGTCCCTAAGTGCTACCTCTACCCGTTTTTTAGATACCTGCAGGGATGGTGACTCAACCACTTCCCTGGGCAGCCCATTCCAAAAGACAACCCTTGCAGTGAAGAAATTATTCCTAACATGCCATCTAAACTTCCCCTGGAACAACTTGAGGCCATTGCTTCTTGCCTTGTTACTTGGGAGAAGGGACCAACCCCCACCTGGCTATAATTTCCTTTCAAGTAGTGGTGGAGAAGAATAAGGTCCCCCCTGAGCCTTCTTTACTCCAGCCTAAATAATCCCAGCTCCCTCAGACACATATGACTTGTACTCCAGACCCTTCAGCAGCTCCATTGCCCTCCTCCAGCACCTCAGAGCCTTTCCTGTGGTAAGGGGCCCAAAACAGAACTCAGCCCTGGTGTGGCCTCACCAATGCAGAGTACAGGGGGTCAATCACTGCCCTGGTCCTGCTGGCCACACTATTGGTGATACAGGCCAGGATGCCATTGGCCTTCTTGGCCATCTGGGCGCACTGCTGGCTCATATTCAGTAGGCTGTTGACCAGCACCCCCAGGTCCTTTTCTGCTGGGCCATTTTCCAGTCTCTCATCCTCCAGCCTGTAGCGCTGCCTGAGGTTGTTGTGATCCGAGGGCAGAACCTGACACTTGGCACTGTTGAACCTCATAGAGTTGGCCTTGGCCTGTTGATTCAGCCTGTCCATATCCTTCTTCAGAACCTTCCTACCCTCCAGCAGATCAACACTCCCACCCAAATTAGCACTGTTTGCAAATTATCAAACTCACATGCCATTTAAGACAATTTTTCATGGGTAATATTAACTGAAAAGAACCCCCAAACAAACAAACCCAAACCTCCCAAAACCCAAACATGAAAAACAACCCAATCTAAAACAACAGATATCTTCAATAATAATATCTACCACTCTCCAGAGAGCAAAAGATCTTACTCCTTCCACATACCAGTGACAATTAATTTGATTTCTTGTCATTATAGTTTTGTCTTTTAAAGAAATACTACTACAGCTACCAGTCCTAAGATTTGCTGATAGTATATTTTTTGAAAAAAATAAAGTTTTTTCTCTGAAAGATCAAACCTACACTGTTAATCACTAACTATTCCTTTTTGTAGTCTTCCATTTTTGGGAGACAAACAATAGCAGTACAGAGCCTTTTTAACTTTAACAGCCCAGCATTTTCATTTGAGGGAAAGACATTGCAGATTTGAGACACAAACACATTTGTAAGCAAATCTGAAAAGGGTTCTGAAAAACCCTTTCATTCAGAGTTTGGAGAAAATGAACTATTGACATATATTGAGGGCAAGTACACTGCTGAGAATCTAAATGTTATTGTAAGCATACTAATGGTGTGCTTAACTATATGATCTTCTTCCTGTTTGGTAGGAAGTTATTGGCAGCTATACAGGACTACTTCCAGTAATGCAATACCATGTGTGCTACTGCACTCTCTTTCCAATTCACATTTTTTGCTCTACAGTTATATAGAAGAGGCCATGTATTATGCTATGCACAATCCAACCCTCCTTTTTCCTTATGGTTATTTTTCTTGCCTCAGAAGCAAGCCTGAGGTGACAAAAAATATAATTTTTTGTCTTCTCATTACAATATAATTTTGATAAGGGTACTACTCCATAATGAATTCCAGTTAGGCTGAAATTTTAAGTCCTTCTCTACTGGTAAGGACATTTTAAAATAATGAAAAAATAATGCATAAAATCCAGGGTTCTCCTGGTTTATTTTGTCAAGTGTTTTTTATGCATTTTTCCCAGTACCATGAGTCAGAAATGCTGTCTGAATTGAGACACTTTAGAAAGGAGTAGGATAGTTCCAGAACACAAATAAGATAAATAATATGGGTCTTGGAATTACACCTCCTTTCCCTCTCTCCCTATGATATGAGCTACCAGAAAGACATCCTTGTTAGAAGGGGAAGATTACTGACCAGAGGAAAATGCCTTCTGAAATACTGATGGAAAAATTGCCTGCCAGCCTGGGAACTGGAGCTGGGAACTAGAACACGTTTGAAAAAAAGAAAAAAAAAACTGGCATCTTTGAAGTACAGCTGAGTGCCTAGAAATTGGACACATCCTAATTGCAAAACCAAGGAACCGTAATGACAACTAATAGTTTTAAAGTCTTAGAAAAAAATTTATTTGTAAGAAGAGAGAAAACATCCTGGAAAAATAAGGGTCAGTACCTACTGTTGGCTGTTCAAGCTCCTATAATTGTAAAACAATTAAAAAAAAAATTGGTCTGAAAGAACAGAAAGCATCATCATGACTTGGCTGACCCCAGTGAAATACAGAAATTAGCAGCACCTATTGGCTGCTTGAAATGGTGGTGTTCTGATGTTCTATGCTTTATTACATCTTTTTGATTAAAAAAGGACTTAATTTTTATCCAAAATGGATCCTGTCCTTCTGAGGCCTCCCTGTGCTGTGTATACTTTTGTTTTCTTAAACAGGTCAGTTTTATCTGCACGAGCTTTCTATGAGACCTTGGACCCTCACCAGGCACACTTAGGTGACTCCAAACTCTGTGGCATGGATTGTCTTTAGAGTGAAACTGATGTCTGTTATTTTCCTAGGCTCCCTCTGGGCCCACTTCTGGGGTCAGTTTGATTTGTCCACCTGTTTTAGGGTGGTTGGGTCTCTTTCAGAGGATAAAGCCTCCATGTCTTTATGTATTAAAGTATAAAAAAAGGTATGTAATACACGCTTGTAGGTTGGATAACCCTTCATGTCATCACACCCTCTAAGACAATAACTGCTTTTAGAGAAGCAGTTTTCCTTGTTGGCTTGTTATGACTGAAGTAGTATAAGTAGGAAATACCATAAAGGTGGAAAATCCACCAGTTTTTTTGCTCTGCTCCTTTCAAATCATTATGCACAGGATCAGAACAGTATCTGTCCCTATGGCACCTCCAGAGGCCAAAACTAAAGAACTGAGGAGATATTTTTGCCACTGGATTCTTTGATATGGGCTTTTAATGATATTCTCCGCCTAATATTCACTGCACATGCTTTATATTATATTTAGTAAAGCTATACATTTTGAATTAAGAAATAACATTGTGTTCTAGAACGGAAGGCTGTATTTAACCATCATTTATATTTATTTACATGTTTACATTAATGCCCCCAAGATGAAAACAGGTATATAAGACTAACAAGAGGAATTTAATAGCCAAGTATACAATTGCCATCCTGATTCAGGGTGCACATCGCTATCATTAGGCGTATTGGCATTCATCACCAGCCCTTGAAAGGTGCTGGATCACTGTTTTTTTAGGAAACCACATGACTCACCTCTGTGTCTACATGTATCTGTATATACAGAAAAGGAACGTAAGCAGTTTGCATTTTACTTCTGTGAAAAGAGAGATGGAGTAGTAACATATCTGCAAACAAGCATCAAGGTTTATTCTTTGAACTCTTTTTCATCTCTCTTGTGAAGTCTGAGAAGTATATGTAAAATCTGTATCACATTCTTTCGATTTATTTTGTCAAAGTGAAGCCTTTGGTGTAACTAATCGATGTCTATTTTGATCAATTCTATAACACCTTTAAAGCTGAATTTGGAAAAAAAAAAAGAAAAATTGATTTTTTTTCTGATTATAAGCAAGAATTACAGCCCTTAAAAATAATTAAAGGCACTACTTTTCATTACAAAGTAGCAGTTCAGTGACACAAGCATCACTACCAGAACTAAGATTGTAGCATGGGCTTCTAGTACTCCGGCCATTAGTAACTCACAGAACAAAGAACAGAACAAACTTATATTTGGAGTGACACTGTCCTGTATTTTTCTGCTGCTTTTCCTTTCTTTTTAACTTTGCAAACTGCTTCTCTAATACCTAAAGATTGCTTTTGCTGTTGATTTGTTTTGTTTGTCCTTTTCTGTGGCTAAGATGACCTTTTGTTAATCATAAACTTCTTGATTTCCTGTCACACTATCTCTGGGGTTCTTAAATAGAAACAAGAGCTCTATTTGCTGTGTAGCTGCTGAAAAAATAGTGTCAAGGCAACTGTGGTTTTGGGAAGATTTCTGAAGTTTTTCTAAAGCATAGAAGTAATGAGACTGTGGAATGCCACTACCCTAGAAGGTGTCAGACATAAGCTCTGCACTAAATCTGACTCAATAATAGGTTCTGAACTTCGTGGGAAGATTTCTAAAATCTGGGTTTATTCCAAAAAAAGGCTGAAATGAAATAGCAAGCAAACAAAGAAACATAGCATTTCTCATGGGCTAAGCTGCAGCTGTCCCACGAAACCGGCATTCCCAGGCCAGCGCTGAGCAGATCAAAGGTAAATGGCACAGTGTTGTACAATCCATCTGGAAAAGAACTACAGAGCATCCACTTCTACTTCATAGCATGAGCAGACTTACCTAGCTCATGGCTGTCAAGTGTATTTTCAGGCTGCCCTCAAAAGCCTTTCATCTTGGAGACTCGTATTATTCTGTGGGTAACCTGTTCCAACTTTCCTCAAGTCCAATCAAAATCACCATTGTTTCATTTTAGCCTCCTATTCATCCTGGACATAAAGATTGATTATATCTGTATGGAGACAAAAAAATCAGAGACATTACTATTTTGATTGTATTTATTGTTTTATATATTTTTGTTACAATCCTCAATTATTGACATTAATATAGATGTTGTTATCCAATATTTAAAAAGGGTTATGGGGTTTGGTTTAGGGTTTTTTTTGTTTGTTTTGCTGGGTTTTGGTTGGTTTGGTTCTTTTTGTCCGTCCTTCCTTCCTTCCTTCCTTCCTTCCTTCCTTCCTTCCTTCCTTCCTTTTACTATCTCATTTCAAGTAGTGTCTATGTAGATATTAGAATGAAACTTCTTGCTAAACATTTATTGAAGATAGTTATAAATTAAACTGTTTTCACAGGCTTGTATTATTTTTTTCTCACAAACCACATAAAATAACAAAGTAAAATGCTTTACTTTTTTACTGGTCACAGTAAGATGCGCATTTGACAGCTAAACTTACTTGATAGCACAATGGTTATCAAGAGATGTGAAGACATTACAGGACATTTAAGCTTGCTGAAAACCAAAAAGTAAAAGCCTCTTATATGTAAAGCCAAGATTCCACTTTTAGGATAATGAAATAATGAATCTAATCTTCCTTAGTCTAGATCTAGTTGTTACCAGAAGAAAGAATGGAGATAAAATCACTGTGCATACATTTTTCAGATTCAGCCCCTATTCCAAGTATTATGCTCACCCTACCAAAGGTCATCTGTGGTCTGAGGTCAGTGTTTTCATCCTGCTCTCTATGGGTCTGTTGCAGGCAAGGAGGTTGGCTGTGAGTCGTGGACTTCTGGAGTTCTTTACAGGAAGGACTGTGGTATTCAAGCTGATGGATCTCCCAACCTCTGTCTAAGGGACCGGTTGGGGTAACATTGACACATTTAATAACACACTTGAACAGCCTTTTTCTTTCTTCATTGGTCTGAAATCCAAATTCACTATGTATTCACATGCTCTAGATGCGGGGTTTTTTTCCTTATTGCCCCTAAAACCAATATTGTCCAGCTCCATGCCAGAATTTCTTTAACTGACCATGGGTGAATTGTTCACTGTTGAGTTGTCTCCAGTTCCCTGTCTGTGCTCTCTCTTACTACCCCTGTGCCTGAACTCCTCTGCGTCGTGTCCCGTGTCCTCACTTCTCCAGGTCACTGCTGTCCTACCATAAATGTATTTCTCCATTTTATGGCATTGTATTAGAGCTGTGTATAGTTTTCTGAATAAATACTTTCTGCGACTATGGTTGTGCTGTTCTAAAAGTAGAGCAAATCATCTGTAGTCACCTGATCAAATAAGGAAATTTCTGTCACTGCTAAACCAAGCAAAACAAATTTGCAGTCAGGTCAACAAAAGTTCAGACAGAGGAGGCCTGATAAGTCCCAGCCCTAAGGCCTTACAGACATCCTGCATTAGCAATGACAATGCTGTATTGCAGTGCTACATCTCCGCAAACTGTTCTGCTCACATGCCCCTTTTTTCTTAACTAGAAAGTCGTGAAGAAGATGTGTCATGGAGAAATTTAAGGTAATTTGAGGTAGCCATGAGGACTGAACCCCAACAGTCAAATGCATTAGATTTTATTTTGGATATTAAGAAAAAATTCTTCATGAAAAGGGTTGTCAAGAATTGGAACAGGCTGCCCAGGGAAATGGTTAAGTTATCATGCCTGGCGTTCTTTAAAAGACCTGTAGCTGTGGCACTAAGCAGTGGACTTGGCAGTGTCAGGTTAACAGCTGGACTCAATAAGATTTTATCATTCTATTATTTATATTTTTTTATGATGGAACATGAGTATAGCGGATAAATTATGATTTCTATTCCATTATCTCTATCCTACAGCAAATCCACTTCCTGCACGGAATACAAACTCACGCAAAACACTCTGGTCCATCTGTGACAGGCAAGCACAACAGGTTTGAGGAAAAAGCACGCTCTCTCCAACACATAAGCATGTCTGATTTGGCTGGTAGCCTGGCCATCACCCACAGCAGCTCAACCTCAGGCTCAGCCTTCTTCAAGATCTTGGTAGTCTGTGCATTTATTCCCACCAAGGGGCTGTTGTTTTCCTAGGTTTTTTGCTTTCAAACTCAGATGGTAGCCATATGCTGACAGCAGGCTTATTGGTCGCATCGCCCCAGAAAAGCAAACTAGCTGGTTTTGACTGCTTTACAATTACAATTTTGTCTCCCTCCCCAAACATGTTATAAGAATGTAAATACATTAAGAATTAATTTGCACTTTTTTTTTTTTAAGTTTTTGCTTTTGATATATATATATCAAAGTTTTTGGTGGTCTTGTCCATAATAATTATTTGTTTTTCCAGTGGACAGTTTTGACCTGGACAGCTTTAGTTCATATCTCACTTACTGAAGCAGTGCCTTTCAACCCAGAACAACTTTCTCTTTTTTTATCATTTCAATCCAACCCAAAGCATATGAATATATATGCATGGTTTTCATACAATTTTTTCACAAATTACTTAGGGCAATTTAGTAGATTCAGAGTAATGATCAGTCATTCACTTTATATTTGAAAAAACAGTAGTTCCTCAGAAAACAATGTTTTATCCTTTCTGCTGAATGAAAATATTTTTCCTTGTTTAAGTAAATTAAAACAAAAAGGTTTTAGCTGCATAAGTTCTGCTGTCAGGCCCAGCATCTCTAGAATTTTCATAATCATTCTTTGCTAAATATCAGCATTGCAAGCTATAATTTGCAACCTATAACCATCATAGCAACTGTGCCACACAGAAAAAAGGATGTCATAAAAAGCTAGGGTCTAGTATCGCAGTAGAAAAGTAAATCTGATGAGTGGCTGATAAAATCGAATCGCCCATAAGACAGAGAATTTGCTGAAAACAAGATATTTCACCAGTCCACCAAAATGGAAATACTATTGAAAAACCCACAGAATCTGTGATTCACAGAATCACAGAATCACAGAACTGGTTAGGTTGGAAAAAGACCTCCAAAACCATCCAGTCCAACCTATGACTGAACACCACCTTGTAAACTAGACCATGACACAGAACACCATGTCCAGTCATAGAGACAGTGATACCACCACCTCCCTGGGCAGCCCATTCCAATCCTAAAAATCCTTTCCATTCTCTTTGATGTCTAACATCAAATCTCAAACTCCATCAAATTCTCTTTGATGTCTAACCTGTACCTCTCCAGGCCCAGATTAAGACTGTGTCCTCTCTGTAAATACTTGCCTGGGAGAAGAGACTGTCTCTCACCTGGCTACAACCTCCCTCCAGGTCGTTGTAGAGAGTGATAAGGTCTCCCCTGAGTCTCCTTTTCTGCAGGCTAAACAATCCCAGCTCCCTCAACAGGATGCTTGAAGTTCTGAAGAAATAAACACTAACCTCTTATTTTTCTTATCATACCTATCCTTCAAACTAGAAGAATTATTTTTAAGCAACCAATGTACCAATCTCTACAGGCTAAATTCTACTACATTCTATCTTCTCTGTTGTAATTGTTAGCTTTTTTTTTAACTTGACTCTCTTCAGGATTTGGAAATGTGTTGGCTGTTTACGCAATTACTCGAAGACGCTTAAAGGTGTATGATGTCTCTGTGGTTCATTCATATGTTCCAGGTCAGGAAGCAGATCATAATTTTGTCCGTCTTTTATAGATAGACAACTTAACATGATTGTTAAAGAAACAAAACTACTGTGAACTGAGAAAAGCACTTGTTTCCTAAGTCTTACAACAATGTAAAAAAAAGGAAAAACTCAAATTTCTTAAAAAAGAGCATGCCAAGGATAATTGCCAAGGTAAAAGTGCAGGGTGTTGGTGGGGTAGAGGGTCTGGTTTTATCTCTAAAGTATTGACAAAAAAATGCAGAAGAAACACATTTTCTGCACATCTTTGCCAGTGAAGAAAAAGTAAAAGATGCCTGAATCTGGAATACTGTATGAAACAGAGAAGTATTGTAGAAAAAGCCAGTCCAGCTGCAAATATTGAAAACTTACACAGAGGGGATGTATGAATTAAAAGAATAAAGGCAATTCAAAAAAGATAATCTCAGTGGATGGATTCAGAAAGTGTTTGGAGAGTTGTTTCATCAACAAAATGCAGAGGAAATCATAATTGACAGGCATTGTACCTTCTTCCCTCCAGTTCTGGCAGCAGGCCAAGGTATGGAGTAGTGAGGTTCTGTTAAGATTACCAAATGCAGGTCATTAGAAAGAGTGGAACTGAATATAAGACATTTTCAAGGTCATATAAAACAATATGGAGAGAATTTTCTATCTTGGTTTTAATGGGCAAGGCACCAAATGTAATAAAAGCAGGCTTCAAAGAGGCAGACTGATGAACACCATGAATTTTACTTGGAGATCTTGTTCATACACCATGACATAGCCTGGCATACTAGTCAGGAAAAAGGAGAGACTACCTAAAATGTCTGATTCTGGTCGTTAAAAGTAAAAGCACAGTAAGAAAAGCAGAGAAAATTATCCAGAAGTGAGACAGGCATGGGCTGGGATTAAGAAGCAGGTAGAGGTGGAAGCAACTAAAACCCCCTGCTCTCGTCTGCTGTACATCTGTAAGACTGAATGGTTTTCATAAACAGACTCCGTCTCTCTCACGGTTTTCTTCATGCACTAAGTTAGAAATGTTTCCTCACATTTTGTTTTTCTTTATGTTCAGAAACACAAACAATCATAATTTTAAAAGTATACATATTTTAACTCATCATTTTATCATCTATATAAGATGTCCAATAGACTTTTCAGGGAGAGGTAAAAAGGAATGCTAGGGGAAAGTGTAATTCCTATGTTTAGGGGGAAAAAAAAAAAGGTACATAGAAAAAAAGGTATTTGATTAGGCATCAGAATTAACTGTTTTCCCCACTATAAATGTAATGGAAACCTTGTAAATGTTGCAGAAAAGGCCATTGTAATGCAGTGTAATACAAAACCAAAAAAACCAGATCAAGAATAGTGTATAATCTACATTTATAGCTTCTGTAGAGTTCTCTGAAATGAAGAAAGGGGAAAAAGAAAAAGAAATATTTCTTCATTTGGATAGACTAATCAAAGGAAAGGGCTGCTGTATGGTAAAGCTGAGGATAGCTGAAGTTTATTCTCTAAACATATAACCAAATTAAATACTTAGTCCAGAGCCAAGACTCAGCAACATGAAAAAGGAGGCACACATGTAGATCTAGTTAAGCAGCAAGAGATTTGAATCCTGTCATCTATATCTCAAGCAAATACTTTCATTTTACATAAAGGGAGTAAGCATAAAAGAGAGGAAAACGGTGTATTTTCATGAACAGAATTTCATTGGTGAATGCAGGTGCTCTTTAAGTTTTCTTCTGGATTAAATCCTGCAGACAAGTTTGGTAGTGAAATGCCAAGAACCAGTGCATGACCCAGTCACAGTTACCTTAATATTCTAACAAGTGACAATTAGGACTGCAATGGGATTTATTGTAAATATGTAAGCTGCTAGATAATTTATGCACTATCATTATTAGGCTCATAATTTTAGATAACAATATTCAGCTTTACAAATACGTGCTTATGCTGTACTCCCTAGCTCATAAATCAAGCCCCATATTACAGCCTTTATAAATCTACTCTGTTAGGAGTGATGATAAAACGTGACACCTACAATAAGTGCCTTGGAAAGTTTGTGAGGTAGAGCCACAGACTTTCCTAGAGTTCCTGGCTCAGCACATATGGATTTTTTAACATATATGAAGACATATGTTATGAAATGACTGGTAGAATATCTCTATTTTAACCATATTTGGTTTAATATTGAAACATCTGCGTTTACTGGTTTTATTGCCTTCCTGGAAATATGAAAATGGAAAAATTAAAATGTGGAATCTTAGGCTCCTTATGGCAAAACAGATATCAAACATATTCATTCATGCTCGTCTGTTGGTGCACATTTAATTGATGCTGATTTTATCTAGTTGAAAAGATTAGGAGTAAATAAGAAAATTTTCTGAGATGATACAAGAGAATTGAGGAAGATTAATTGTTAAAAAGGAAAAATGTAAGGATATAGGAAGTGTACGTGCTTAGAATAAACAATAAGCTAAAAAGAGAAGGAAAAGCATCCAAACAAAAGAAATAAAGAAACAAAACAATTATGAATTTTGTCTACCTAGCTGGCATGGAACTTTCAATTGTTTTCTTCATAATAACTTTTTCATCTGCAGTTCATTATTCATTTACCGTGGTTTCCAATTACAATAATGGATAACATATATAAAGTTGAGTGTCAGCAACTTACTTATTAGAGAAAAAGAACTTTAAGTATCTGATTCAATATCACATGCAAGGAAAAAAAATACAAATATATCCAGGAAAAATAGTTTGTGTGAATGTAGGAGAAATTTCTGTAAAAATAAAAGATATCCAGTTTGCACTGGAGAGTTTCCAGGTTTCTTCCCAGATGTCAATAAAAGAGGAACAAAAGCATACTAAAACTGTTTTAATAATAATTAAAAAAAAAAAAAAGAAGAAAGAGAAATACAGATAATGAGTAACCCTTACCTTCTTCTGTTGTTGGGAACCTCACTTTCATGCAGCTTCCAACAGGTGGTGGGCAGAAAAAACACACTCCACAGAATTGTCTTCTGTGGAGTGATTCAGACTCCTTTTCAAACCATGGTGCCATTTTATTTAGTGTGACAAACAAAACTCAATTTCTTGCCTTGACACAGGAATGTTGTCTCTATCTGTCCACCAGAGTCTTGGCTTACCTGAAAAAAATGTGGAGTTGGCAATGATGGCAGCCTGCTGTGATGCCCTTGCACTGCCTTTTCCAGTGCCAGTGTCCCAGGAGCTGTACAATCTGCAGCTCTCTCAACCCTGAACCAAACCCCAATTCCTCAAATGCAGTATGTTCTATAATACTCCTAATACAATATTGTGTGTAGAATCAATCAATACCCTGCAGAAAGATGCAAACCCTTTAAATATATTCTCGTCCCCTTAAATATATCTCCTTTTTGTTTATTACACGTATTTATCAACAGTAATAATATAGAACACCCGTGGAAATAAATATATGTCTACCTCTTCTTTTCTTAAGTTTGAAATTTTGTTAAGACTGTAATCTGAGAGAATATATCTGACAGAATATATTTACACACAGATAGATATTAATATTTCTATTCATATTTAACAGGTTACTTCATAAGCCTTTCCTGAAGTATGGAATTTATTAAGGATATCCTTATTGTCTCATCTATTTACACAAGGATCTGTTTCAGAAAATTAATTTTTTAATATTTGAGCTTATTTGAGTATTAATATGAAACAAAGGTCAGCATATTACACCTAACCAGAATTTCAGCAGTTTCTTGTGGATAATTGCTTCCCTGACGAAGGGATACCAACCATGTTGTATTGCTTGCAATTATATGTGTATACATATGCATGTACATGTACAAATGCAAGTTCCAGTCTGTCTAGCTGGAGTAATTTTTTAGTTTATAGATATTCCCATGATACATTGAAAATTTTCAGAATTCAGTTTTCAGTGAGGTGATTGAGGTGATTTTCATAATTACTTTGCCTGTGTGTTTTTGTACAGATACGCAGTTTTGTTCTCAATGAAACTGATATCTCTCCTTATTTCTTCCTTTTTTTCTTTTTTTTTTCCTCCATCTTCAGGAAAATGCTTCTTCTGTGCTTCAGGAATCTCAGTTAAATCTTAAAATTGGTATATAGAATTATAGTAGTAATAATACTTTTGAACCACTGAGTCAGTTGCATGCCCTTGAAGACAATCGCAGTTTGTAACTATTTTCATGATATATCAAACATTTGCTTGAATGTAGCAACATTTTTTGCTCATAGTTCACTCAGAGTGAAGTTACTATAGAATATCATTGCATGATAGATGGAAAATGTCCTTTCCAGACTGAATGTATTCATGCCCAGTTTATATCAATTTACTCATGTGTCAAGACTGCTCTTAGTTTGGATAGCTATCTTCCATCATTTGTAGATGTATAGATTGCAGTTATATCTCATAAACAGTCAAAGATCTATTAGCCTCTCATCTCATTTTTCTAGCAATCCTTGCATCCATTTATTCTAGTATAAGCTCATATTTCTTAGAATGAACTACCAGAAACGTCTGCCGTATTTTAGACAATGTCATGTGAGTGACTTTTACAATGCCATCCTAGCTATGACTTTTTCTGCATTACCTATACACATTCATTTTCTTAATAAGTAAATTTAGTTCTGCTCTGGCAATAATAATTCTAATTCTCATTTTACTATAAGACAAGTGGCAATTTTAAGTATCTCTATTTCAGTCAATAGAAGAGTGCTGGTATAAGAGAAGACTTAGCACTGGTGACTTCTACCTATTCCTGTCTGTGTTAGTTTAGTATTTAACTTCCAGGTAGAGAAAGACCAGAAAGGCCAGGGGAGGCTAACACCCCAGATGAATAAAAGGATAAAGTACTGGTGAAGAATTGCCAAATTTGCTCATTTTGCAAGAAAAGCAAGATCGACTTGTACTTCAAGTGATGAAGACATCAAATAGACAAAGTAAGGCACATTTTTCTCTTGCCATAGGCTTCCTTGAAGCTTCTCTAATCTCTCATAAAATACATGTGGAGGGACCTCCAAGCAAATTCTTCTGTAACTTTAAAATGGAAGATGGAGAGAGAACGGTATTTCCTAGTCAGTTGCAACTTTATGTCAAATAGGGAGCAGAAGCAATGACAAAGAGGATTACACTCTGTTGGCTCCATGAATACACTGAAGAATGCTGTTCAGACCATGATCCCACAATATTTATGCCATATGTGTCCATGATATGATTATTCAACTGAACCAGTTAACTTGATTCTGCATGTCCAGAAATGAGCTTCTGTTAAGATATCAGGGCAAAAACCATAAGCCTACTCGTGCTGATTGTAGGGTTATACCAGATTTATCCTGTCTCTAGAGGACAGATGATGCATCATTCTTTATAAAATGCCATCTGGCAAAAAGCTCAGCTGCTAAAAGAGCCCAGTTAGAGCAGTCATGGATTTTTAATTTTATTTTTTGTTATATGAGACCAACATTTTCTCCTTTAGCTGTGTTTTATTTTCATGTGGAAGCAGGATTCCTAAAGTTGTAGCTGTTCTTTTACTAAAACATGGACTCAAAAATCTGTTGTTATTGACAGTTCTGGAGTACTTTGATGTGTTCCATGCATAATATTCCCAAGAAAGCAAAGGTGCAGTTTCCATCTCTCTCACCTAGCAACAAACCACACCATAGTGTAGGAGGACTGTTTCTCTGAAATTAGTATGTTAGTGGGAGAGTAGTGAAGGTAGTGACTTTTGCCCACACCTGCCAATCTGCCAAGTGCTTTTCCTTTTCACCACTTTTTAAAAAAAACCACTTTTTTTTCTGCCCCTCATGGACCAATGAAGTAAGCCATCCGTGAGGGAAAAATGTCCTCTTAACCCAGGTGCCTTAAAGTTTTAATGCCCTGGTGCAACAACATGAACTGTATGTCACTGTAAGAAATTTTCTATTACTTTTGCTTCTCCTCTCACATACACAAAGGTTTTTCTTGCTTTTGTAGCGTGATTTAACACACATTCCAAATCCATTTTCTTGTGTGTCTGTGAGATTGATAGAGTTTCTAGGAGGTGTCTTGTGCCTTTGTCTCAGGACATGTGTCCCTCTATGGCCGCAGTTAATAGAAGTTTACTCATGTGGAGACACGTACTGATTGTAGGAACCATGTCTTGAACCCATAATGTTCTTTGCTAATGCCCCAAGTTTCCCTGTTCTCTGGGCACTAGCAGTTCACTGCTATTTTAGGGCAGTTACTGAAATGTTATGTGAATAAGAAAATATGAAACAAGCATAATTTAAAGGCAATGGAAATTTAACAACAAGAGCTCCAGGCTTATCATAATTGACAAAGGATTTTACCAGATATTAAAATGACAATAACTAAAAATGCAGTCTTATTGCATGCAGGACAACGAACAACTTTTACAGCAGTGTATGGATAAGCCTCAGCTGCTTTTAGTGATATGTAGGAAGAATAGGAAGCATCCTTGACTGTCAACATTGAACAAATAATTTTTAATGTTGTGTTATTATATTGCATAGATTAATATTATAATATTACATTATATTATATAATTGTATTGGAATTATAGTACAATAATGCTACAATTACATATAGTGAAAACCAATATGATATATAGTATA
Source organism: Ifrita kowaldi (assembly GCA_013398055.1). NCBI lineage: Eukaryota > Metazoa > Chordata > Aves > Passeriformes > Cinclosomatidae > Ifrita > Ifrita kowaldi. The sequence continues at coordinate 63,466 of VZRS01011899.1, forward strand.
ATCAACATGTAAATATAGCATTTAAAATAAGTATTAAATTTCTAATACTTTTTCTAAAATATATTTCATAATATATAGTAATGATATATAAATTAATTCGTTGATAAAGGATATAAATATACTGGCTTATACTATATTTTACTATATAATATATTATTTACTCATGCTTTTAGATTTAATAATTTAATATTTTGGTTCTTAAAGAATGTGTATTATTATCCTATTTATAGGGTAATGCGTATAGGGACAGTGTTTGTATTTGTAGCTATCAGACACATAGTATGAGATACTATTTGAGCTATTTGAAATAAACCCATGCTTTAAATTTCTCTTTTGAGATGAACTTCCTGAACTGTAGTGGTCTTCAGCAGGTATTTCAAAATACAAGAAAAAGAAATCATAATGTTTAAAGCCTAATGGGTAAAAAATAGTGAGTATTTCTGTGCAATAAAATGCCTTTGTGAAAGGATGTCAAACTGATATAACAACACACCACAGATATATTTGTTTTGAAAGAGTTTCTTGTGAATAAACTTTAAAGTAGAAAAATACTTACTATTGTAAAGTGAACAATTCTACTTATTTCTTTAAGCTGGAGAATATGAACACCAGTCACTCACTGAGAGCCGCTGTCAAAGGCTTTCAAGATTTTCAGCTATGTTGAATGGCTCCTAAAGGACTAGGAGAACTATGGGGTTTTTTTAATTTACTGTTATAGTGTAAGTTGAATAAACAGAAAATATTTGGGTGGCTACTTTTAAAGACATGTTAAGACGATGTTTCATGCTTGCAGACCTGCATGTCAAGAGTCTCTTAATGTCAGCAGGAAATATAAACTACTTTATATATTTGTGAGGATGAGGCCATCCTCAGCCTAAATGGGAGAGGAAAGCAGCTATGAACACACCTAGTGTTCCAGATCTCATGCCTTAACACTGCATCCATGGTTGTGATGTGCTACAGCCCTAACTGTTACATCCACAGCTAACTAGCCTCCTCACGTTTATGAGAATGAAGCAGGAATTTCAAATATTATATCATAACAGTCACTCTTGACTGATAACACATATAAACTCATGCCCCTAGAAGCACTTAATTAATATTCCTCGTTTACCTACATGTGACAAGTTTCTCTTTCACTTCCAATCCATTTTATGCATGTGATTAATGATAAAGAACCCTGATAAAGTTAACTTTTCTTTCTAAAATTCTGATCATTTTGGCATGGAGATGGCAGAAAACAATATCTATGGTCCTTTGGAAGTGTTGGTCATATATATTACTACACAAGTTAAAAAATTGCTTAAGATTGAGTTGAAATGTGTTGCAAAAAATCAGATGTATCCCCATTTGAATTCTATACTGGTTGTTCTGATAACTCTGTACAATGAAATGATAGCAGTGACAAATGTTTTCACTTTTCCCAAAACTATTTTTTAAATTGTTATAACCAATATGCTGCTGCTGCTCAAATTTTATTTCATTTGATTTCATTTGAGATAATGAGACCTTTTCACTAAGAAGTTGCACCCATTAAACTTTTGAATATTTTTTTGGTTGTTATCTTTCTGATGCCTGCCAAAAAGCATGGAAAATAATAGGAATTAGTGATGTCCTACATAAACTTGTATTTTAATGGCTCTCATTTGGAAAAAAAACCCCAACAACAACAAACATTTAAGACTTCAGTGAACAGCATATTTTCCAGTTGGTTTCCCAACAATTTTCTTTATAGACCCCGCTTGGATGGTGTTTAAGTGAACAGTACATTTTTAGTAATCTAAATTGAAAACAGTAACTGCATGAAATGAAACTGGACTACATGTTGCATTATTAGTGTAGTTCACTACACGAATGCAAGTGTAGTGCTATGTGTGAGATTGACACCAAATAAAAATTTAAAAAATGAATAATAGCATAGAAATAAGTTACTGCTTATTAATGAAATCTGCATTAAACAGAGCTCTCTGCTTAACTATCCACAGAATAGCTTATGCAAACATCACATAATATAATTAGGGAAAAATTCTGTCCTTGACAGTAAAATGTTTCGTTCAGTATTGGTGAGAGTCCTGCATCACGTATTAGTGTGGTGAATGACTTAAGAAGAAAATAACTCCAAACTAGTACTTCATTTTTCTGTTTAATTTTTACCACTTCTGCATGAGTTGCAAATTCTTTGTTTCTGAACCTACAAACAGTTTCTGTGTTATTAATAGTGCTTTCAAGTACTCAAGCTCTAAAGTGTATATAGTAAATTAATACAACTTGCTATTCTGAATAATTGTTAATTATTAATCGTTAATTACTGTTAATTATTAAATTTAATTAAAACGGTAAACTGATAAAAACGTGTAAGGAGAAGGCTGAGGTACTCAAGAACTTTCTCATTTCAGTCCATTGGTTATGTCTCTGCTCACAGATTCCAAGTGGATGGGCTGCGAGGCAGGGACTGGAGGAGCAGACACTCTACCGCTGCAACAGAAGATCAGGTTTGAGACCACCTGAGAAACCTGAACTAACTCAGGTCTGTGGGACCTGACGAGATGCACCCCAGAGTCCTGAGAGAATTGGCTGATCTAGTTGCCAAGCCACTGTCCATGATATTTTAAAAGTCATGGCAGTGGTAGGCCATTTCACTCATTCTCTCACATAGCTTTCTATGTTAGTTCTGCTGCCTTAAGTAATTGGGCTTTTATTTGGAGGATTTCTTACAACAACACAGTCACCCTCAGATTTTAAAAAGCTAGACTGCAGCATCTGAGAAACACCTGATAATCACAAACATCTGAAATTTACTTGAGCTAATTTGATTATCTAGTAGTAAAAGAGCTGCTATTCTAAATAGAAAATACAAAGTTTTAATTATGGGAACACAGTGTACACCAGAATAAATTTTTGTTCTACCATTATTTAAAACAATAAGTAGTAAAATAGTGTATGAATTGATAACTGTAAATATCTCTCTTTTGCAAAGGTATATTTTACAGCTGGTATATTTCTTTTACTGTTCTTAAAGTTCCACCAACAATTTTCTTTTTCGTTGACAGCCAAAGCAAATTACACACGGTAATGTAAGGTAGTATGCAAGATGATGCTGTGACTTTAAATCTGCTGTAGCGAAGGTTCTGTCAGTGCTTGTATCAGAGACCTATTTTTAATTACTTAAACTGGTCAATTTTAGACTTATAAGGTTAACTAGTTATACAAATAAAAATATATGACTATTCAAATTCTAATTTAGCAACTTTCTGCAGTACTGGAAACTCTATCCAACTCCAATTGAAGAAAAACCCAACAAACAAAACAAAACAAACCTACAACCACACAAACGCACAAAACATAAATGTAATTTTTAAATCTATGTCTATACAATTAAGAATTTGTCTTCATTGTTATTATATATGCATAGCTTAAGGAAACAATGCAATATGCATTTGGGACTGGAGAGGAAGCATGGGAGCATAGCTAAGGGAATGTTTTACACAGTTGAAGAGACTGAATACACATACAATGTTTTCTTATCTGGGAGAAGCAGACTGAAGTTGCTGTTAAAAATTATTCAATCTGTCAGGGAACATGTGGTGTGTGGGTATAAAAGTACTGTAAAAATTATCTTCATTTTGTCAGTTCCTTGGACTTAAGTTATTGCAAAATGAATACAAACTGCAATACCCTTCAAATAAGGATTTTGTTCGCTTATTTTCTGGAGTAGCTTAATGTAATCCACACACAATTCAGTAAATAATTGCCTCTATATAGAATACATGTCCTTTCAGTACATTTTCTTTTTAAACCTGATTAAATAAGACATAAGCAGTTTATCACTAGTTATTTTTTCACTATCAGTGTTATGTTCCTCTGTAGCAGAACACAATAGGTGTTACTCTGTGGAGGTGGAAGTAAGTCTGAGTGGGAGATTGTTCCATGATATTTCAGGAGTGCACTGAAACAGAGCATCACCCTTTTAGTCCTGGTGGTTCTCTTGTATCCCCATGACCAAAAAAAGTAAAATACTCTTTGCCTAATTGCAGCGTATGGTGTCAACCTGACAAACATTCTATTTTGACAACATCATTGCTCTCATACCATGATAGTAATATTGCACTGGCAATGCAAGGTTTCCTTTACTGAAGCTCTTTAGCTGATCTCTTCTTCCTGTGCCAGTTATAACTCAAAAGGCTGTGAAATTAAGAATATAGAATTACTCATAAATAGGATATGTAATTGGCCTATTTTGTGCAAGTATACTCAGTATATTTTGTGCTGCTGCTATTAATGTTGGAAAATGAGCCTGAAATGTGGCATGTGAGCTTCAGTATATAAAGAAATAGCTTTTTTTTCTTTTTTTCTGAGAAATTAAAACTCTTTTAAAGAATAAGGCCAGAAAAATCGGTATGAAAGGTGTAATCCCTTGTGGTGGGTTTGACCTTGGCTGGCTGCCAAGCCCTTATCTCAGCACTCTCTCATTCCCCCTCCTCAACAGGACAGGAGGAGGAAATTAGATGGAAAAACTTGTGAGTCAGGATAAAGACAAGATCTCTCATCAGCTACCTTCATAGAAAAAAAGACTCCACTTGGGTAAAATTAATTTATTTTTTTTTTCCCATTTAAAATAGACTAGGATGATGAGAAGCAACAGCAAAAGTTAAAACAAATAACACCATCCCCCACCCCTCTGTTTTTCCTATGATCAAACTCGCCCACAATTGCTCTGCCTCCTCTTCCGGAGCAGCGCACAGGGATGGGGAGTGGGGGTTGTGGTCAGCTAATAACCAGTTGTCTCAAATATTCTTTCCTCCTCATGCTCTTCTGCTCTAGCATGGAGAGGCACCTGTGAAGACGTAGTTCACCAGTGTGGGTTCTTCCCACAGGCAACAGCTCTCCATGAACTGATCCAGCATGGGCCCTTTCCAAGGGGTGCAGTCCTTTAGGAGCAGGCTGCTTCAGTGTGGGTCCCTCACAGGTTCACAGGTCCTGATGGAAAACATGCTCCCATGTGGGCTCCTCTCTGCAAGACTGCTCCAGCCTGCTCCAGCGTGGGCTCTCCATGGGTTGCAGCTTCCTGAAGGGCATATCCACCTACTGAGGCATGGAGTACTTCACAGGCTGCAGTCTGTGTACCGGCTGTTAACTACAATAAAAATTTTCCTGACCTAAATACATGTATGTAAAAAGATTGTCCACACTCCTCCAGTATTCCCATGATATGAGAATATACTAAACAACAAGAAGATCAGCAACATCAGCAGTCATCTTTTATTTCAACCTGTAGTTCAAGGTGTAGCACAAGAGGCACAAACTTTGTTGAATAAGAAAATAATTTCTTGTGCAGTGTACTTAAATGGTAAAGCTTACCAATGGGAATTTCTAAGTGCATTTATTGGTTACATTTCTTTATTAGTTCATCAAATACTCAAATGTTCTTTTGATTCTGTAAGAAGATATGTTTAATGATTCTTGTGTATAATATACACTCCCAGACATCAGCTGTCTGTTGAAATGAATGCACAGAATACATCAGTAGAGACAATGAAAAGGTTCCCTGGAACATCTGGCAGATAGCTCCATGCACAAGAAAGCCCAAGAAATGTGATATGCCATATGTGAAGCAAAGATTTGAAGAGATAAGAACAACTTGGTATAAACATGCCTTTAAAAGTAAAAAGCACATTACCAGAAGACGTGAAGGAAATCAATGAAGTGAGGAGGTTGTAATATTCAAGGCCTTGTATATAGAAAATTATGCACTAGTGAAACATCTTTTATAGAATCAAGGGAAAATTCCCAAAAGAAGTAGATCACGTGTTCATATTGTCATGCATTTACTGTACATATCAAAGCTCTTTATTAGTGAAGTTATTTTCTTTTTCTCCCACAAAGGAAAGCTTTATCCACAGTTTACTTCACACTGAAATATAGTAAAATTCTTCCCTTGGAATATCAGGTCTCTGAGCTTTTAAACAAAGTTTATTTCTTTTAATTTTATTTTTGTTCTCAGTTTTCTACAATCTCTTTTTTCTTGTTCCATTGGGTTCCCCTATATTCGCCCTTGTTTCCTGTCCCTATTCTTTTTAATTCTCCAACAGTGTCTATTAGAAAGAAATTACAGAAAGCACTATGCAAAGCTTGATTTTATTTGAAATGCCTTCATCAGTTTAACACTGCAGTAGCTCAAAACACCATGTCTTAACCTGATGAGCTTTTCAATCTCTGACTCAGTGTGGAACTTTCCCTAAGTTTGCAAAATGCTAATTCGTGTCAACACCTCAAAGTCTTGCCCATTTAAACTGACACTGACAAAACTGTAAAAGTAAGATCTGTATTTTTTCCAGAGTTTGTTTCTTAGATTTTCCTCTGACTTACAAATTGCCCTGAATCTGAAACAGCTTATCTTGGCTGTCAAACAGAGTGAAGCAGAATTAACATGTAATGGAGAAGGAAATAGAGGTCTCATGAATAAAATATACAAAACTTACATATAAATGATGACACTGAAGCGTGTACACAGACATTTAATATTGTTTTGGATTGCCCGACTTTTTCTGCAATATGCCTTTATTTTCCTGCATAAGAGAACACCTAAAAATACATTTTCAAAGAAGATTGAAAGTTGCTTGTCTAGTTTGAACAGAATAAGTCACTGAAAGCAGAAAACAAGTACTGTGTCTGTATTCCAGAGGGGAGTTTGGTAACATCATTTCAATCTCAATACTAGCAATTTTAGTAATATTTAGCAAAGTGCAGCTGACAGGAAAGGTGAGACTCATTACAGAAAACAAAATCAAATAACTCCACAGCTGTTCATTTATTCATTAATTTTTAAAGTTCTTATTGCACATTTTAAAAAATAAAATATTATTCATACCTTTAATTAGACTATATGAGTGTTATATTGTTAATTACTCTGCACATGAAAATAAGTGAAACAAAGAGCTATTTTCCAAGACATTAGGAATAACAGGTACTGATCTTTCTCTCTTTTTGCAATATAGGAAACTTTCTGCAGCTCTGAATCTGTATAACTAATCTTTGATTCTAAGAAAGCAAAGGAAAATAAAAAAAAGAGCATTACTTGTAAATTAACAAAAATTGCTTTTTGGATGAAGGACAATTACTGTCTTGTTCTTCCTAAGAAGTGAGAAACAGTCCCAGCAGTAAGAATATTTCTTCTTGGACCTCCTCCAAAATTAAGAAAGCAGAAACAAAGTGAAAACACTGGTGGCTGGGTGATTACACTGAAACTTAGGGTATCGGGTCACTGAAAATGCTGTATCTCAGATCACCTTCTTATCATCCTTTGCGAGAACATGGTTTTGCTGACTCAAATAGCTCATGGGATTTTCTGGACATCTGCCTTCACTAGTGAATGGTGTTACTTCTCATTCTTAAATCACAGTTTTCTGTGCTGACAGTTTGTTATAGACTGAGTAGCTATTTCAAGAACCAGTCCCTAATCCTAGAGAATCCTGGGCTTTGCACAGGATGACAAAAACTATTTTACGCAGTTCTTTCAACACTGAAAGTTAACAAGAAAATACTGCTACCTGCTTGTAATCTGACATGTAATTCGGAACTTTTCAATATGAAAAAAGAAATGTAAATGAAAGATCACACCTGCCATGTCATGCTAATCTTTAAGCAAGGTTTCAGGAGACTGAAGTTCCTTACAATACCGATAAAATTAAAATATCTTACTTGGGCAATTTCCCCAGCCATACTTATTTTTTTCTTCTTTTACTTTCTGAGGGGAAACAGAGGTCTGCCTATTTGTAAACAGCTGTCTAGTGTAGGACTAAGATGTCATAAGAAGATAAATTGGAATTATAATATTTATAAGCCTACATTTCAAGTTTCGTTATTACTGCCACTGGCCTATCTGAATTTGTTTATTAAAAGGATCAGAATGAAATGTACAGAGATTTTGTAGAAAAATGACATTTTCTAGTAAATACTTCTCTTGGCATATGCATCTGGCCATTATATATCTATCACTGATTTATGTAAAGTTGTCTTGTTTATGAAGAAGTGAGGAGTAAAATAAAAAAAATGTAAAAATTGAAAAAATTGAGAGTAATTTTTCCATTGCTTTAGTCTGTACTTGAAGCTACTTTATATTCTCTTATAACAGACCATTTTGACAGAATATCTTGCCTTTTTGCTGAAAGTATTAATTTCTTTATTGTGGTTATAAATTAAAATGTATTGAATGAGATGCATTCTCTTTTACTCATACAGAATTTATGTTCTAGAAAACAATTGCTGTTGGCTCAGATGTCCTTCTCTGCTGTGCTGACTGCAGCATCTTAACGGTCTAAACCACTGAACAACATTCTAATAAACAGAAGAAAAGGAATAAGAGAGGAATGAACTAAAACTGAGTAACAGGGTCCCTCTTTGGGGTTTTGCTCATTTGTTTGTCTTGCTTGCTTCATTATCAGAGAATGTAAAAATACAGATCAATGCACAAATTGCGGTACAAGTTAGTTAAAAAGAAATAGCTTGACATCTTAAGGAGTTTATCATCCCCTAAAAAAAGAAATTGCAAATAAAAACATACCGAAAAAAATTGAAAATGAATCTTACTGAAGTTTGCTCATCATTTTCATTTCATGGTGCATTCACAGTTACTTAATTTTGCTATGTTAATTTTGGCAGATTAGAGTGTGTCAGTTTATGTATATGTGTGTTTATGTATAAGATTATGTATCTTATGTGTGTATATGTATAAACTTATGTATGTAGAAAGACTACTCCATGAAAAAATAGATGTAATGATGAGAATAAGGTGTGTTTTTTGGCATATGAGAAATGAAAAAGTCAGTATTGGAAGAAATCAATTAAATAAGAGTGTACTATTACTAGCAGCTAAGAGAGAACTGAGTTGAAAGAAATACAGATCATAAGAAACAGAGAGAGGCCTGGAGCAATAAAGCCAGACAATTGATAAACTGAAAATTGAATGAATTTTGATAATATACAATGGCACAAGAACAATAAGTGAAAGATTTTTTGATTTGTTTTATTTCCAATGTTGGTTTTAAATAATAATTGTGTGGAGTAATATGTAATAAGGAGTGTGTGGGACAAAAAAAAACCAAAACAAAACCACAAATGAGGTAGATCTGAAATAAGTTGTGTAATTTCAGATAAGGAATATATATAACAGAGCTCGTTCGTTGTTCAGAAATAATCTTAATCAGTTAATTTTGATTCAATTAGTTCAATGTATGAACAGTATTCAAAAATACTGTATTATTTATATATAGATATGTTTTTATTACATTTGATGCATTAAGACATTTTTTTCAGCTTGACTTTCTTCCTCTTCCTTTTATTTAAGTACCTTTTTTATTCTCAAAGTCAAGTACTGACGAGTGTAATTCCAACAATTACAAGTGAAATATTATTATTTCATCTATTGTTGAAAATAGATGGAAAAAGAGATAATTTAAGCACAAAGATTGCAACTTTAAAAAAATAAAGAGAGGGAAAAAAAGAAAATATACTCTTTTTTTCTCTTTAATTTGCTGGAATGTTCTTGCCATCTCTATCTTCTTCAGACCTAGGAAAGAAGAGGAAGGACTTCAAGCTCCAGAGGAACACCTTAATTACTTGACTTTTCTTGGAAGATTAGGCAGCTTGAAGATAGAAATTTATTGAGTTGTAATCTTGCAAATACTTTTTACCAGTACTGCAATTAATAGCAGCATTGCTAAAGTGCACAAAGTGTTGCAAACGTCAAATAAAACACAGTTGGTTCTGCCTTGGAATACCGGACCATATTCCCTATTTGCTTTCCTTTATCAATATTTCTCTTCAGTTCATAAATTAAACTCAACTCTAATTCAGTTCAACCTTATTAATTTGTTATTTACTGGTTCACTGCTTTTAATTCAAAACTTGTGTTTTGCTATCTGAGCACCTAGCTCACTGTAGAAAATCAGTTCAGAAACATTCTGTTACAGCTGCTCTTGAGGTCTTAAATAATAACTGGGAAACAATTTTGAAAAGATAATTGAAATGACATATTGCTCAAATCATGCCAACATTATAAACATCTAGTTAGCATATCAGCCCTATTGCTAAGCTTCAAAAGAATTGCTTCTTCTTTCAAGGAGACCTCAATGACTTTTTCATAACGAAACAATAAAAAATAATACTCATAAAAAGTAAGAATCTAAAAAATAACCCCTCTATGGCTGCAGATAGCAGAAACAATATGAAGATGGGATTTTTTAAAACATCATATCCACTTACACTTGATATAGTTGTGCCTGTTACTTGGCAAAAAAGAGTGTTGATCTTTCAGACTTTTCAGTCTTTCCAAGTGACAATGGAATGATGTTGAAAGAATAGCAAGTCATGGTGCAGTGCTAGTTCAAAGTCCAAGAGGAAACATGGTTCTATTTCATGCTTGCCTGGTTGTTCAGGTTACCATTTGAAACAGTGTTTCAGAGAGTTTTTTAAGGTGTTACGATCTCCACTGGTAAGATGACTCCTTAGACATACTGAGAAACTTAAATGGTTTGTGGTTACTTGAAGTACTTTAGGTTTTCCCCAGTTGATAATAGACACTGTTTTCAGTTATTTAATTTACAAATTATTTTCAAGTTTTCTTCTGCATTATTTGAGTTGATAGAAATAATTTCTTGAAACATATTTTTTAAGTAGAAGTTAGTCCTGTTAACTTAACGGCTATAGCTCTTTTGAAGTATCAGAAACTTGCTGATGCTTAAAGCGCATGATAGATATTAAATGGTATGCACATACCTTTCAAAGTCGCCATACAAAAAACTCAAACTTCGTTTTCAAACATCAAATTACAGGTCAAACTGTTCATTTCATTCTGGGCTCACACTGACAAAGGGTACAGCAGCTTATTTCAATAAGAGCTCTTCAATTTTCCTTCTGAAGCCACATGCAGTGCTACATACTGGCTCTAATTCTGTACAGTTTCTTCTCCTTATTTTTACTTACATTATTGGGGAGCAATGAATATTTCCTCTCTTTTGAGTCTTACAAATTGGTAAGCTTGATAGCACTCCACTGAACACACCATTACATTTAGTACAATGTCTGTTGCCAAAGATAACATTCTTTTAGAGTCTGGGTCGAACCTTCGTGCTCAGTCAGGGTCATCCTAGAGCACATTGCACAGGATTGTAGCCAGACATTTCTTGAATATATCCAGTGAGGGAGATTCCACAACCTCTCTGGGCAATCCGTTCCAGTGCATGGTCACCCACAGAGTAAAGAAATTCTTCCTCAGTGCTTTACTGATGCAAAATTGGTGAGCTATGCTATGAAACCAGCAGCAAGTAGCAATCAGGTATTTTTTTCTTCAGAATGTGCTATAGCTTGAAAGATGAAGGAAATGTAACTTTTGTACAGATACTCTCCGGGATAGTAAGAACAAGAAAGACTAGCCTGAAGTCACTGTGCATGTGTCTAATAGAAAAGTGAAGAGAGCAAGGTGAAAACTCAGCTAAGTTACAAACTCAAACATAGTCTTGCCATAATTCAGTCAGACTGAGTTGTCAGGATGTTCCCAGGTGTGATTTTGGGCAACTACTCTTTCACTGTTAGGTGAAAGCATGGACCAAGGACTGTGCCAGTTTATATGTGTGTATATGTATATGTGGGTGTGTATATATCTATGTATATATATACACATAAATGTTTTCAGGGGTATACAGTGAGGGGAGATAAGAGTTTAGCAGTCTTGGCATTAACTGTGCTCTGTAATTTGCCTCAGGATCAGTAAGTGGTTCCTGGTTCATTTTAGTTACTAATGTAGACACAGCTTATGACAAGGAGCTACTGGAGAAGGTCCTGTAGAGGGCTATAAAGATGGTTTGGGGACAGAAGCATCTGTCTTGTGGTGGAAGGCTGAGGAAGCTGGGCCTGTTCAGCCTAGAAAAGAGACAATTAAGAGGGGATCTTATCAATGTCTACAAATATTTTGAGGATGTGTGTTGAGAGGACTGGGACAGGCTTTTTTCAGTGGTGCCCAGTGACAGGACAAAGGGCAATGGGCACAAACTGAAACAGAGGAAGTTCCCTGTGAATAAGAGGAAAAACTGTACTATGATGGTAACAGAGCACTGGAACAGGTTGCCCACAGAGATTGTGGAGTCTCCTTCTCTGGAAATATTCAAACACCTCCTAGAAGCAATCCTGTACAACTTGCTGTAGGTGAATCTGTTTTAGTAGAGGGGTTGGCCTAGATGAGTTCAAGAGCTCCCTTCCAACCCTCAGCATTCTGTGACTAAAACAGAATGAAAGCTCTGGGAAAAAGAGTTGTTAGAGCTTCTGTGAGATTGGGAGGAAAAATTCTGAGAGATTTCCTGGATCAGAGAGGAACTGGAGAAGTTGGAAACAAATCTTGGAACAAAAGTGAAACAAAACCCCCTGGAGAAAAAGACGCAGAGCTGAGAAAGGAAGGAAGATTTATTTATAAAGATAGGATTAATTAGATTCCCAAGAATAAAATGTTTCTTTTAGTCTTCTGTACTGTGAATGCTGAAAGTTATAAAGGACAGCCAGAGCCTTTTGCATGCAAAGAATTTTTTCTTAAGTGATTTAATTTTGACAAGTCAAGGTTGGTTCCGAAGTTTAAAAAAATGAAACTTCACATATAGTTCAGAATTTCTTAAATTATCCCTTAAACAAACAAGGTTTTACATAAGCTTTCTTACTGGCCAATAATTTCACTTTTCTAACTCTAGGATTAAATTTATTTTCCGTGATATAGTATTTATTTTACTTCTGAGGAGGCATCATGTTTTGAGAAATAATTTGGTTTGGTGAAAAATTTCTGAATTTAGTTTGGTGACATACTGTGAAAAGGATGATATTAACTCTTACAGCAAAAGGAACTGTCGCATTCACATTAAATAATTATTCTTCCTGAAGAGGACAGTGCTATACCTGCTCTAGTGAAAGATGCCCCCTGACCATGGCAGGGGGGTTGGAATAGTGTGATCTTTAAAGTCCCTTCCAACTCAAATCATTCTAAGGTCTGTGGTTCTATAATGTTGTTAAACGAAGGAATGAACAAGGCTAACAAGACTAGATAACAATTTTCTGCAGTAAATCAACTCATTAGTGTCCCTGTCAGACTATTAAGAATAAGAATTCACAGTGGATGTCCTTCTTTCTTTACATCTCTTCAAAAAAATCAGTGTTTTGATCAGTTCAAGATCTGTTTTATCTGAGGAGAAAATGGATCCTCATCTAGAGAGCACTTTTTACAACAAAAAAGTTCAAGACTGTATGTGCTTGATTTTTCCTACTTAATAACTCTTCTTGTCTTTGGCTGCAAAAACCCACTGTATCATGTTGAAGTTTCCTTTGGAAGTTCTCTTAAGACGACTCCCATCCATTTCTATTCCATATAAAGCATATGTTGTGGGGTTTTGAAGTCCTCTGTGCAGTAATTCTTTGTTTTCACTGCAGACCTGTCCAGTGCAATAGATGGTATAACACCCATTTCTTTTTACACTGTTTACTGCATGTGCAATGACTACCACCTTTTTTTTTTTAAAATAAATTTGTGAACCAGAAGTGAAAACCACCTGCTTATCTTGCCTTTGAGCTGTGACTAAGTAAGGCAAAATAAAAAGTTGTTCTCTTTTTTTGGAGTAACTAAGGAAAACTGTGCTGGTAGCATATCCTGGAGTGCTAAGTGGGGCAGGTACACAACGAGGCATAAAAGGTAGGGAGCCTGCAATGTAGATAAAGGCAGGAAGACTCATTCATAATGACAAATAGGGAACAAAGCTTGAAAATAGGAAGAAGGCTTCCAAAAGGACACCATATTGTGTTACAATCAAGAAATTAATTGATAATTGATGAACCCCTACTTGTGCAAAAAAAGGCTTGTTTTCAAATTTCTCTGACTCAGCCTATTTGAGTGTTTCCTATTTCAGAAAAATCATATTTCATTTTGCATTCTGATAGAAAAGTGTAAAGACACTGCAGTTTTAATCAATATTGTTTCAACTAATTTTTCAACAGCCTTGTTCTAGTCCTACACAGCCACCATGTTCTATCAGGAAGAAGGCATTAAAGAAAGGGATCCTGCTAACTGTGAGATTTGGTTTTTTTTTTGGCCCCATCTCTAGGTAGAACACTATTTGGCCCATCAAGGGTTCTTTGATCAGTGTCTACCTGTTATTCCCCATTTTTACATTTTTCACCCACTTAGGCCTTCCCCTCCACTGTTTTATCCACGTGTTGACTCCCACAACAATCTGTTTTCTCTCCAGATTCCTGCAGAGATGGTTTACACTAATTTATAAGGGGAAAACCTACAGGAAGAGTTGCCAGAAGAAAACACATCAACTCACCCATTTCCTGCCCTACGGAGAAGAACTGCTGACCTCAGCAGTAGCAAATACTGTTGTTCATTCTGTTAAAACCACTCCTGATCCCTTGCCCATTGAAGGAAGAAGCAGAGACCACCATGCCAGGGACTGACACCTCCATGACTCCACAACTGACCATCACTGCTGTGCCTGCCTCATTGGACCATTCTGACTAAACTTTCTGAAGGTTATACAGAACAGGTGGTGGAATGGGCGGCACTTCTTATATCAATCATGACCATCAGCTGCAGATGTGGCCTATAAAGGTACCTAGGGAAAGAAAGTAGGGATGAATACTTTCTACTTTTTTTTCCTCTTCCAGTGTTTTATCATTGTGAGAATCAAGAAGACTGAAAAAGGAATGAGTTGGGATTCAATCTGACACTCTCTAGATAGCTGGTATGGCATGCATTGCTATTTCTAAAAATATTTCACCTAGGCTTTTTTTTTTTTTTAATAAAGTAAGATTTTCATGAAAACAGGACTTGGATGTTGATTCTCTATTTCCTTTCTGTTCTTATGAGGCAGCATGTTTTAACCATAAAGCATAAATGGGTTTTAGAAATCTTGATTCTCCTTTTACTAGTAAGCATCTTGTAACTTTAAGTTCACTTTACTCTGTTACCTTTTTTATTAAATAGGATGGCATTATTTTCTCACAAAAAATGGTATAATATTGAACAGAGGCTTGACTTTAAGATGCAATTTATATTTTTAGAAATGCTCTAAGTTTAAAGCACTGAAACAATACTGTTAGCCTTTTACTACTGTATTTGACTTGTAAACAGTTGAAACATTGAAATGATTATGCAGTAATTCAAGACATCTAGTGGAAGGATAAACAGTTTAGATTTAGCTAAATTAAATGCATTCTTGTTGTTAGTATGACTTACTATCCCACCATTACAAAGCAAATCCAGATGATTCTTATCTCTTTTCTACCACAAACAATTTTTTTTTCTTTATGAATACATAGCACAGAATTGTCTGGGAATATTTGAACTATCATAAATATAAAGCTATTTTTATAGAACACATTCTTTAATCTGAATGTATATTTGGATAGAAGACAAGAATCTTTAAATGAACTGTGGATTCTTTTTAGAGATAATGCTGATACTTTCCTCCTCTACTTCCTATAACAAACTTTAGCCAAGACACTTTTACGCAATATATAAATAAGATAGAGAGAAAGCCACAGATTATACTTCCATAGGAAATATAATTTCTGATTTGAATATGCATTAATACAAATCTCAGATTTTCACATTAGGGACTGCAGAGTAGCTGGTATAAGACCTTGAACTTCAGTTTGGAGACACTTAAGTATTGTATAATTTCATGCATTTGGACCAAAACACAGTGAAGTTACAAAGTAAGAACTACACTTTGAGGCTCACTGAAGTCAATGGAAAGCAAATCCAAATTTCAGTTGACTTTTGATTAGGCCATGCATGAAAATATAAATTAATATGTAGGTTTGTGTATATATATTTGAATTTGGGGTTTTTTTAGGCCTTCTATGTGTAGTACATGATTTTTCTATCTTCAGTCTTATAAAGAATTATCTCATAAAATTTCATGAAAACTCTTCACAGATCATTTAAGAAAATATTTCCTTTTAATACATGATATTAAAAAGACTCATAAATCACAAAGAAAAAAATCTTTTCTCACTGATAGAAGGGATTTTTTTTCATGTTTTTAATTCTATTTAACATACTATTTCCTAGTATATCTCTTTGTTTCTGTCAAATTGCAGGGTGGATCCACCAGTCTGTTTCTTTGTTAGGATTTTTGCCAACAAATACAATGGGAAATATTATCTGAAATCAAAATCTGCATTTAAATTTACAGTTTAATCATGGATTCTTAGTGATGCCAGTCTAAGTGATGCCATCCGCTACACACCTGATAGACTGTCCTACACAATTACAGTCTTATTAACTGTACTAAAGAGCATAGATTAAATTAGAAGAAAGATAGTTCTGCAGGTCTCACAGCCTAAAGATTAAGGCCAGCTCAGGGACAGTAAAAATAAACTAAAGATTACGTTTCTCTCTCTGAGTGAAACTATAAAGACAATATTTTACCTGCCTCGGTATTCCATGCACTGTGAGGAATTTGGGAAAAGAGCCAAGAGGATGTAGGTGACATAATGCTAAGTTTTGCAATGACAAACCTTAAGGAACGTGGGTTCCAGACCCCTGGGCCATGCACCTGCTCTTCTTGCACATGTAGATCTCAAACAAATTGTAATCACAGTGTGAGAAGTTACTTGGTGTTTACTACACGGGAAGTTTGGGGAGAAAAATGAAAGAAGAGCATAATCTGCATCTTTAGCAGATACTTAGAAACACCACTTGCGCATTTTACATTTGTCCTGAAGACATTCTCTGATGTCCTTTCTGTCACAGAGAAAGACAAAAATGTATTTCCATCTGGGTGATTCTGCTGTTCTTATTAAAAAGTAATTAGGAGACAAAGCACTTGCCTAAATTCATTTTCCTCTCAGCACATACACCTGCCCAGAATAAAACAAAATTCAAAGAGCTGTAGGCAGTCATAGCAGTTTCTGTTCCTATTTTGCAGTTGTGCATTTCTCCTTTATTTTTTTGTCCATCGAAAATGTAGGGCTTGACTAGATCAACAACTGATAGTGTGATTCTATAGGCAAAATGTTTTTGCATTTGTTAGGAACTGTAGTTTGCATGCACTGAATAATATTTCTGTAAATTAATATTAATTATGTGTTGGCTAAATCATGCAAATAATTCTTAGAAAGCCAAAGAAAACCTATCACATTCTACCCTTTCCTTCCTAAGTATGAAATATGAATTTTAGACATTAAGAGACTTAATATCTATTTGTGTAGCCCTGTAGCTGATCAAATATGGTACTGCCATTGGTACTGTAAAATTGAAAGCTTTGTCCAAATTCTCCAAGGCCTCAGAACAGAGGTTTTCTGATTTTGCAGAACCCCTGCATCTACACTTGTCATGACTCCTCTGGAGTTATTTATCTGACTTAACTGTAACAGCAGTTCTCAAATATCCAAGTGATTATGACTTAATTTGTTCTGTATTTAGCTTACTTCTGTACAATATTATGACATTGCACCTATTCTTCTAGTAATTTTCATAGATGTCTGTAACTAGTAAATGCCAAACTCAAATGAGTATGTATAGAATAAAGTGTGAGCCTTGAAAAAAACTCAGTCAGTAGACAACAGACAGCATTATAAGAAAGGTGTTGGAAGTGTGTAGATGTGATGATGACAGAGGCTACATGTCTGTGAACGACTCACCAATGATCAATTATTAGTAATTAAAGGGATAAAACAGGGGAGAAAAGAAAACTGCTTTTAGGCGTTATAAATATGGATGCTATATGGAAATGAAAAGCAGTGAAGAATGAAAGAAGTTTAAAAAAGTTCTGAAAATACATAAAATCAAACCTTAGAATGAGGAGGAATGACCACCTCTGTTAAACTTATAGTTTCCCCTGTGGTGGAGCTGGGGTGCTGATGACCCTTTCAAACTCATACTCTCCACTTCCTTCTTAGTGAATATTGATTTGACCCTGAGACGCAAAGGGGCATGAAAAGACGAGTTTACATTGAAGAAAAGGTGAGGATGTTGAGAGACTATGTGTGTGAGAGTCTGCATGTGCCTTTGTAACAACTTAAAACTTTGTTATAAGTGAAGTTTTTTTCCAGATAATTTAGACTCTAGGGATTAGCACTACTAGGACTGGGCTATTACCTGTTCAGCTGTACCAATGTTACCTGTTGTTTATAAGACCATGTCTGCATGGGGCTGCTCTTGAGGAACAGCTTTGAGGTTATCCCACACAACTTTCCTATTTAATCATATTTAATTAAATCCTTATTTATTATTTTTTCCTATTTAAATGCTGCATACTACTACTAACATGTAGTTCACCTCAAAATCAATTTGACAAATCAAGAAATCAAAGCAAAAGAAGTACAAAACAGAGGCAACCTCTTACCTAGTTGAAATAATTGAAGTCATTACAGTGCTTTTAGTGACTGAGTCTGGGAACTGAAGGATTTTCCCACTTAATCCAAAACATTTCATCCAATAAAACAGAAAAGTTAACTCTATCAGTCCATATAAGCTTCTATCCTTAACCATGTATTTGAGAAGAAATAACCTATCAAAAACAGACTTCATAAGAAGATTTAATCTAGCTAAGTAAGTTTTCACATTTACCTGCTATGCAGTTTTCTGCCAATTGTCTCCAGTTAGTAAATACTGAATCTATCAGCTATATGAGAAACCTATGATGTGCTTCAATTTTTTTCTTGGATCTGACTCTAATTTCATCTGCCTAATGTAAAAGCACAGTTCCATTTGTCAAAAACAGATGTGAAAGTAATTTTAGAGTGACAGCAGAATGAGGGGAATTAATGAGTATATCATTATAGGGAACATATGTGAAACAGTCATAAAGCCATTTGACATTCATAATTTTGTGACTTGCACCAGACAAATTCTTCAAGAACTTACTACAATAATTTTTTGTGTGTGGTACTTTTTGTGGTAGTTTCTTTTTTTCTTTTTTTTTAATCATTATGTTAAAACTTTGCATTTTTTGGTGGAAGATCTACAGTCATCTGTGAGGCTGATATTTGATTCTGATAACTCCAGGGACATTTGACGGAGTTGATAATAAAACAGTTGCACCCAGAATATTTCACTGGGGGTTATTGGTGAAGCATGGAACTGACCCTGATCTTTCTTACCAAATATAAGCCTATTTTGATAGTTTTTATGCCTTGTTTAGAAGGCAGAACTCTATTATGATGTGACAAAATAAAATAATCAAAAAATACAAATTATATCACTCTCACCTCGGCTGAAGCCATTTTTTTCACAGTTAAGGGATTTATTTCATTTGTTTCTTCCTTTATTGACCTTTTCCCACTTATCTAAATTTTTAACTTAAAAAGAAAATGAAATAAGAAATGTTAGAAATTAGCAAGAATATACTTTTCCATCTGCTGGAATAGGATTTTATTTTCTCCCATGCAAATGAATGTATTCTGGACGAATGCTTCCCTGTAAACCTGTAGATGCAATTCATCAAAAGCAGTTGAAATGTGATGAAATTTGTGATGAGGCCAGAACTAGAAGAGAATATAAGATGGAAAGACATATGGTGGGAGGCCGAAGTTCTGTGGTAATTCTTAGTCTATCTAAGTCCTTCTGAAGCCTTTTAAGCCTGCTCATATCAGTAAAACATTCCAATTCTAAATTAACAACAAGATTAATCTAGCAGATGACATTGGGCATATTTTTTACACCTAGGAATTTCTCAGACAGAAAACAGAGGAATAATGGAGAAAGTATGATAAGACTGCATTGTGTTCTACCAGGAATGGTGAGGAAAGGAGCGTTTCTAGTCTTATACAAATGGTTCCAACTTGGCACTGGATTTCCAGAGAGAAGATAGTTGTCCTAATGATACCCTTGTGACTTAGACCCAATGACTTGTGAAAAGAGGATCATAACTGAAGTAATGCTCTTAGCACTAGTACAGTACTAACACCTCATGAGCATTAGATTTCTATTTTCCATGAAAAGGAACGGAAAAGGAAATAAACCCAAATAATTTCTTATGTCAGAAGAAATGTATTTTATAAAATAAATCGTGTGCTATCTTGAAAGATTACAGTTAAACTTGATTATCATAAGCATGGGTCTGTCATTGCCATAACACTAAATAGCAAGCTTATAATACTAATCCGTTATTGGAATTTTTTTTCTTTAATCAGAATGCTGAAGTATAAAATTACCTTATTCATAACTCTGAGATCCATGCATTTCCACTGTATTATGAATTATGTATTATGTTGTCAAATATATTTGAGTAACTTCATGTAAGGAGGAGCAAAATACGGGAAGAAAGGGGAGTGGAATCTAGAAAATTCTGAGCTAGTTTGGTTTTTGCCTTTATATAAATTTCTTTTTCAAATTCTTTAGCCATACCACCTTTAAAAAAAAATTGGAATCATGATAGAGATAAAAAAATTGGTGTTTTTTATTTCCCCCCATAACAGTCAAAAATTAATATAAAACTATTCCACTAACGATTGGAAAAAACCTTCATGTCCTTTAACAATGTATCAGAAGGGTAGAAACACTGCACTAGTGACTGCTAATATAATTTGTCAGTGTTCTTGGATTTTTTTTTCAAGTGGAAATGCAAAGGAAGTTTCATGATCACCTTTTGAGAAATATTTTCACAAAATGGAAAAGGTCCAGATCAGGCATCATAAAGACTACATGAGGGAGCAGGTAGGGCACCCTGGCTATCTTATTTCCATAATGTTCCGGTAGAATCCTCACAAAGACAATCTACACTACTCATCCAGAGTGAGATTTTGAATGAATCTCCCAGTTGTCCCTGTTACTTTTCTTTAGTTTGTATCACGGAATGGTACCCAAGTGCTCGAACTAAATTCCTTTCAGATGAAGCTGAAAAATGTGATTCATGACTATGCCAAAATGCCATACATGCATATAGTTCATTACACCGGAGATAGACTAGTTTGAAGAATAAAAATCAATTAAATATGTCTAGTGTGGACACCAGAGCCTCAGCACCGGCTGTTCCACTCTACAGACCCACTCCTTCTGGCCCTCACTGTACACTAGTGTAGGCATCACCTTGTCACAAAAGAAATGATGGAATTTCAGCTTAGAATGAAAGTCTCAGGGTATTTTTATAGTACATATAGGGATATGCACCCTCCATACAACTTAACTCCCTAGGAAATGTTGCTTCTCTTTCCTCAATTTTAACTCTAATCTATTCAAATTTGGGGTTTCCTCCATCTTCTTTCTCTTTTCTGCCAGATAATTTCCCATCTTTTTCCTAATGGCAAGATTATATTTCTCTTGTTTTCTTTTCTAATGCAAGTATCCACCACAACATAGGAAATACAAGTCAGAATTTCAGTCCAAAACCTGCTTTAGAGGCTTGAAGTAACAAAGCAAGCTCCCAAAAGATAATGTAATTTGGAACTACCTTCCCTAATTAAGGCTTCTGAGATGTATTCACAAGACTCAGCTAAAGTTCCTGCTACAGTATCTGGACTTCACTACATTGCACCATTTTTTTCCTGTTGATGCCACAAATTTATCCAAAGCAAACCAATTCTTTTTTTCTCAGATCTTTTGAGGGAGACCTATAGTGTGAACCAGAGCACATTAAAATATTTATTTTTAAATATACTTGCATTCCACCTAACTCTCTTTTTGTACTTCTCACCTTGGTATATCCCATTTGTCCTACCTCTGTTTCATTTATCTAGTTTTAATATAGACTGCAGTGTTAGGTAACACAAAAGAGTGTTCACAAAAAATTTTTCCCCTCACTGTGTTGATTCCTAATAGCTGTGTTTCAGTGTTGGTTGGTTTACGTCAAGACAGACCCTTAAATCTCATTCTTTGTTCTGAAGAAAACCCATCGGGGGGAAATAAAAGGAGCATAATAATTGAACATCATTTAGTTTGCAAAACTTAAAATATTCTATTTCCCGAACGTTCATGTGAGGTGTAAATGCATGATTCACTGAAGAACAAAGAGACCAGTCATGTACAATTCTTGATGTTCAGAGCAAAAATATTTGTACTGAGCTTATAAATTATGGCCTAAAGCACCAAAAAGTTACGGAATGTCTCATTTTCTCATAAAGCATTGGTTTCTTCAAAAAAATGAACTAATTTAATACACTTTTTATGCATTTCTGCAAAGTTTATTATGGGGTAGGGATCATAATTTTATTGCTATGAAAGTTTTAGTGGCAGACATACACTTCTACCTATGAAAGACAGGTTGAATTTGAGATATGAACTATCACTTTCAAATAATAGGACAAAAATGCAATAATAAGAAAAGATCAAGAGTGAAAAGGAAAAATGGAATGAAGGACTCTCAAAATTTACCTTTTTAGTCTTCACCCTCAGTTTCTAGTTACTAAACCTTACATAAATTTACAATAAAATCACTTATATTCGCAGTAATTTACATTGCAATTTATTACTGAAGGCTTCTAATGTACGTCCTCTTCATCTGACTTCATCAGTTTGGTAAAGTGACAATAGCAGACGATGTGTATTATACAGAGGAAGAGTTCTAAATGCATCAGTATAGATCTGATATAACTCACTGTTTTGTTTGACTAGTTTTCAGAAAATGCCTCTATACATATACAGAGATACATGCTCCAAATATATTTCTCTTTTTAACCTGACAGCTGAACCCAATGGAAGTTGTTCCCTGATCTGAACAGACTTTGGTCAGTCTCTCACTGGCAATCACTCAGAATGCCTGATTTTTCTGGTGCAACACTGATTTCAGGAAACTCAGAAGGCGAAAAAAAGCAAACATCTTTCCTTCAGTGAAGAAAAAAAACTGGAAAGAAGCTACATTTATGTATGTGCGTATGGTAGTTCATTTCGTTTTTCATCTTCCAATTATGATATGATTCATTTAATGTATCATATTTTTACTTTCCTGCAAATATTAATAGTCTGTTAACTACCTTGACAATAGAAGAAAACAAAGCAAAATAAAACAAGACTGACAACACCCAAAATATGACTGTGGAGAAAAGGTATTCGTTTTCAAAGGGTATTTATGTCTTTAAATATGTAACTTAATTCATGTTGATACTGCTGTCCTTGTGCTGCAAAAACTGTATAAGAGGTACTGTACTGAAAAAAATATATCTACCTTCATGATGAAGTGGGATTACCAAGATAAAAATATATTTGAAAAATGAGTGCATCAATAATTTCAAAAGTGCTTCCCCAATGCAAAATATCTCTTAAAACCATGCTTTCCCCTTTTCAAATTTTTCCTGGCACATGTTAAATCACTTGCTGTGTGGTTGTTTTGGACAAAACGTTTTTGCTGCCAGGAATGGCTTGAAAGAAGTGGTTTTTCTCTCGAGTATTTGAAGAAATAAGGATAATAAGCTTGAGTTTTGCCAAACAGGGACTTCAAAGTTTGGCCTGCAGATGGTTGTGCATGCGTGCAATACTTGCACTTCATATGTTGCAACTTCATTTCACTTCCTCCTCCATCTTTTCAAGTGTTTTTTGAAATGCCTGCAACAAAAGAAGTGTGGTGTACGGGTGGCAGACATTTGAAAGAGAATCCTTTTAAATAACCTTTGAATGTCAAAGGAAATGTGCTTATGGTGTGACAGATGACAGTGCTTGTTCATGGAAGATTTAATTTTAAAGAGTAGAGCTGGTCTGAAAACTTGAGACAGGAAATTTTTGGCTTCGTTTTTCTTCTAGCACCAGGATTAACTGATTCAAGGCTTTTGTGGTTATAATAGTTTGGCTTTTCAATGAAACTCATGAATGTTAGAATAAGGATGCAAATAAATTAGTTTTAATTTTGAAGCATAAAAAACACTTTGAGAGGGTTTAAGAGCTCTTATGGTCATAGTTTCTGCAAGCAATAAGAAAATTATTAGTTTCATTTAAAAAACATAAGCCACAATGCAGAAAAACTATATTTTTTAATATTCATGACATATAATTTTATATCATGGATTTATATCATAGAAGGGTTTGGGTAGGAAGGGACTTTAAAGATCAAAAATAATCTGCAAGATGTCAATATAATAAATAAGATCGTCATACCCACATGTATCTATTTACATATATAGACCCTGAAAAATTTCTGAGATATGTAGATGAAGTATAAAATTTCAACAGTGTTAGATAAGGCAAAGAACTGTCTTAAATTAAGCTTCTGCACTAGATGTGGCTAGATTTTTAAGACAGATATTGTGACTACTACTATTTAAATTACAATTATATCTACAGAAAGATTTCCATCAGAAAATCTAACGCAAAATTTAATTCCATTTTATTTTAGAGAGTGAGATAATCAAATATAAATGACATTCTTCTTCCAGAGCTATTTGTATGTTGAATGTTAAAGTAATTTGGTTTTGTTTGATTTTTTCCCCCCTTGGGCCATTCTGAATGTTATACTGAGCTATATGTTCACATGGATCAAAACAGACTGTCATTTCTCTTAAGCCTGAGTATAAATTCTTGCAAATCGTACATATGGGAATATACAAACATCTCTACCAAAAAAAAAAAAAAAA
>VZRS01011899.1:88025-184375 GCA_013398055.1 Ifrita kowaldi
AGAAAAAAAAAATTGGAATCTATTTATTCTAAGGAACACTGCTTTTAGGGGAAAAAAACCTCATGTGCCTGAAGTCCTGCCAGTATTATTTTGAAGGATGGAAATAAACATGTACGTTCTATTTCAAGGGACATTGCACAGTTTTAAGAAAACATTACTTTTGGAAAATAGAAGGGAACTCAATTTCGTCTTTAATTTCCCACCTTCCCTTACCTCAGAATTCTTGGTCAAAATCTTTTTTCCAAACTTTACAATCCAGTCTTAATCTAAATACATTTTTATATCACGATCTATGCTGTTCTTCAGCTTTGAAAGACTGGCTTCTGCATTTGACTTGCATCAATTATGCATAGTAGTGTTTAATGAACTTAAAAAAGATTAAAATGCAATGTTAATTTTGCATATTCTAGGTTCACATGCTTTTATTCTAGTGAAAATTAAAATGTGTAATTCTTTCACCCTGCTGTGTCTTTCCCTCTTATGTAATGATACTTTACATTTTTTTGCACGAAAATTCTCAGAATTTATGAATGTTTTTTCTTAGTAAGTCAAAGAAGCCACACTGACTTAATTTATGTATCATGCCTTCCGAAGTAGATAGATTTTATGAAATTATTATTAATACCATCAATAGATATAGCAGTAAAGAACAGCCACATTTTTTTTTTTTATTTCCAAGTGAATTTGTATCTTCTTTTCACTTCTTATCAACCAGAACAGGAAAAGCGGTTAGCAAAATGATGTATCAGCTAAGTGGTCATGAGTTACAGGAGCATAGTTAATCAGGGCTTGACATATTGGTTTAGAATATATTTTAACATTATTTTAAAGTGAGAAAAGTAAGTATTTTCTCTCATTTCAGAAGAAAAAAGAAAAGACATAGTTCATAATCACTATGGAAGACCATGTTTCAGTTAATACTGGAGAAGTAGCATAGGGCTAAAATGAATTACAGAATTGACTTATTAGTAAGCCGTGGATACTCAAATGTGTCTTATTCCATGATTTTGGTGAAATATTATGACAAATCAGTATGATCAGTCTGATGGATTTCAAATTGAGTTATTCATATTATGTTGGCAATTAAGTACTAATATTTTCTGGGAAAGGGACATTCTTCTGCTGGAATCTAGTCTGAGCATAGGCTGCATGTGGATGTGAACAAGAGGGAAACCTGGCTACCTAAACACAGGGTATATTATTAAGAGAATATTATTTACATATTTTAATTATGGAATGAACATAAATAGTTAAGAGAATGCAATAAGACAGTGTTTTACTACACTAGAATGATATTTCATTGGAAGCAATGCCAGTGAGGGATTTTTTTATTGTGTGCATTTTTGCATGCGTCATCTGTTCCTTGGTTTCCATGACATTTTCTCAATTTCGGTGGCTTCATCCTGGATAATCTTGATAGGTTTGATCGCTGGATATCTTGATAGTCCGATTAGTCTTTGTCTGACGTTGCTTGGCTGCGTGGGAGTATTCCTTATGCTGCGTCTTGTGTGATCCTCCTGTCTCATACAAGGAACAGATCAGGGAGGCAGCTCTAGTAAGCAAATGGGCAATATATGTGTTAAGTAATGCCAGACCAGAAGCAGAATTTGGACAAGGTTCAGGTGTCTGACAAGTGATATTAGTGGGAACTGAGGCTTATTGGACAGAAATGAGCGTGTAATAGGCTTTTGTAATTAGAATGGTACGGTGGATGTAGGAAACGATCTAATATGCTATCCAAACAGAACACATAGTAACTAATGCTTCTTTGCCAGCTCTCAACATGGGTTCTCCCATTTTGCTAAAATAAAATTTCTAATTAAATCCTAATGTAGATGAGGTATTTCCTTTCCATGTACTTGTTAAATTATAAAATGGAGAAAAAGGTGGCAGAGGTGAACAGTAAAAATATAAAATTAAGCACTAGAAAGCAGAAGAAAGTAATAGATATGAAAATAGAAAGTGTTGAGAGAAGAGGACTTCAGATGGAAAAAGAGAAACAAGAATTTATATAAGCTATTTATTTAAAGTCTAATACCACGAGTGAAAGGATCCTTGCAAAGCTGAGAAGTACAACTGGTGAAGGAAGATACCAAGCTGTTCAGTGAACAGGTACCTCACAGAATTGTCTGCTCCTGAGGTCTGCCCAGAAAGAGCATTTAGTGCATTGGTAATCTGCAATAAGAAACAGGGCGGCATATATCAGGAGGCCTTGCAAACAAAGGGAAGCAGCCTATTTTCTGTATTAGAGAAGAAAGTGGAAAGAATTTGAGAATGAAGCAAAATTTATATTTTGGTGACCTAAGTAGATTATGGGAATATACAAGAGTCGTTATAAGATACCACAAACATAATTGGGAGGTTGTGCAAGACTTGTTATTGGCTATTTAGTGGAGGAGTGAAAGACAGAGAATCACACCGACCAAGGAGGTTTGGGTTAGAGCAAGTATGGGGACGTAGAGAGGAAAAAGGCATAAAAAGTGTCGGTCAGTTACAAACAGGTTGCTAATCCATGCAAACTCTCAGCCATTCTTTGCACCTGATCACTGCAGTCTCTCCTATTTTTTCATTAAAATCCATCTCTAACTCTTTCTCAGGGCAAATAAATCTATTCCATACGCATGGTGTTTGTACAGGGATTTGACTGCCAGTCAGTGGAGCATGGTTCAAATATACTTTCCATTAATGAACTTCCATCCTGATCAGAGAGGGAACAGGACAAAGCCATAGGTGTTGTCTGTGTCTTTGTGAGTGCTGAGTGTCTGTGCTGATCTGTGTGTCTGTCTGTGAATATATGTGTACATGTAGTATGTGTGTGGGTTTGCCTGCCTCCTGGTAACGTGCTCAGCCTCTCTGCTGGCTGTACCTATGGACAGGGAACTGTGATGGCCTTATCTCTTTCAGACAACTGAATTAGTCAGCTTCTACCTGAAATGGGGTTACATAGTTAAAAATCAAGATCTGTAGGTGGGGAAGAGAATTTGAAATAAGAAATTGTGAAGGAAAAGAGAGAGAACAGTCTATAAGCAACAAGGCTGGGTGGTAAGGAAGAGAAAAACAGGAGCACCAGGAAACCTTGTAGATTCTGTTGCAGCAACAAAACTTAGCATGATATAATATATGTAAAGATCAATGTTTTTCATTACACTATACACCAGGAAATATAGACATTTCACCTATTTCCTTGAAACATAATAAAGCAACCTTTTACACCTACTCAACTTCCCAGCACAAATGTCAGTAAGATGTAGAATGAATGTGCTATTTGTTTAAAGGGTATTAGATATGTTTAGACTACTCAGTAAGGAGATAGAATTATAGAACTAATCACTATAAAATAATCCAAGTATCAATACAGTGACAAATGCTGGCATCAGCAGTGGGAATAAGCTATAAGTCGCCAAATGTGCAGAAACAAATTCATATACACTTTATAAGCAATGTTCTGGATATTAAACAACAATGCCTGTAAAGCTAGCTTGTATCTTGTCTTTCTAAGAAAAAAAATATATTCAATTAGAAAAACAAGGCTTTATAGGACATAAATATGGTGTGTTTTGTGTTATGTGCTCAATGCAATCTACCAACACTATTTTCTCTTGTGAACAAATAAAAAGTTAAAACCAAGTTGAAACAATTTAAAAAAAAAACCAAAACCAAACAACAACAAAAAAACCCCAAACCATCACTCTGCTTCCTACCGAGTACATATAAAAACTCTCAATGAAACAAAATGGTGTAAGCCTTGCAGTCCTGTTTTGGTTTTGCATAGTCAATTAGAACATCTTTACATACACTCTATAATTTTTTTGTCCTATACTGCTATGAAACCCTGTTGCTTTTGAGCATAGAACTGGAAACTCCTAATTATGGACACCAAATATTTTTGCTAGGACAGCTCTTGCATCTTCTTACTCTGCATCCTCATTAGGAGTGCTTACCTAATCAAGTGAAGAAAGTCCTTCTCAACCTCAGGAGGCCTGCTGTTAACTTATGCTTTCAATTTGCTTGCTTTACTGAATTTGTATCATCCTTAATGAGGGTGCCGACACACATTATCCAGCTCTGTTGCATGACTTCCCTTCCTGACTATCACGTTGCACAGGAAATGGGTGCTGCATTTTGATTAACTAAAATGAAGGGTGATAAAAGACTGTCTTATTGCACTATTTCAAGCTATTTTCCCCTGTGTGAGTAGTAATGAAGCATGTGCATGCTGTCTCTGAAATTCAAGCTCTAGAGAGCAGCATTTTACTCCAGAAATAGGTTTGTGTTACTTACCAGGGCAATCTAGGGCAGAATTTGAAGAGACTGTATGTATCTAGCCCTCTAGAACTTTTTTTTTCCTACACCCCACTTAGCTTTGAGCAAGGTTTTTGAGAAGGGAAATACTCCCCTTACAGCAGGTCATAGTAGACAGTGTTATTTGCTGAACAAAATTGATGCCTAGAAATAGTTGCCTTCAATAAATATACAATGAGTTTTTATGCATTGTGCTGGAATTCAGAATTAAATCTCTCTACACATTCAGAAATAGCAAAATTTTCAGTCTAAGTTGTGAACAACTCTATTCCAAATTACCTGACAAAGGAAAATAGACAAAACTCATATGAGATCATGAGACTGGACCATGAAATCTTTCTTACTCCCATAATTTTGTTGAACTTGGTTTTGGGCCCACATAAAAGCTTCAAAGAGCAGTTTATTGACCTTAGATCATCTTGACGACTATATACAGATTTTTACTCTTTCAATTGTTATTATAGGAGCTTTTCAGATCTTTTGAGTTCTAACTTCAAGGAAAAACAAGTCCAAATCATAGTTAAAAATGACACTGAGGCTGAGAGACAAGGGTCTTTGTTGGTTGAATATTTCAGGTGGCATAATGTCACTATGCATTAGTTTCATGATAATGTGACCTTCATGATCTGAACCATACCATAGCCTCATTTTATTTACTTATTAAAAAAAAAAAAAAAAGATTAAACTAAAAATTCATGCTGGGAAAATATTGGAAGTATTAGTGTTTGACTTTTTTTTTTTTTTGAGC
This sequence comes from Ifrita kowaldi, assembly GCA_013398055.1. Classification (NCBI taxonomy): domain Eukaryota; kingdom Metazoa; phylum Chordata; class Aves; order Passeriformes; family Cinclosomatidae; genus Ifrita; species Ifrita kowaldi. The sequence continues at coordinate 93,076 of VZRS01011899.1, forward strand.
CACTTCTTTTTTTATTAAAACTTCATGTGTATTAGTGGAAAATCATAATTTTCTTTTTTTCAAAGTGCAACTAGTTGTGACTGAGCTTTAGAATTTTTGGTAATCAGCTAAATAAAGGAAGTATAAGGGAAAGATTTCAGGTATTAAGATCCATATAATAACTTGACTTCAATTATCTTTGAAGTGTCTTGAGATTTAAAATCCTTGCAATATCATGTTTATTTCTTATGATAATTCTAAATCAGCAAGCTTTATTCACAGGCTCCAGAAATAGACTGCCTTCTATGGGATTGTTCTTTCCAAAGCTTAATTACTTAAATTGAGTAATAATAGCATGTAGTTTTTCAAAAACTGCCTACAACTTGCTGCAACACTGTTTCTGTAGTGTTTTCTGTAGTCTGCCAGACTAGAGAGAGTAAAACTCAAACGGGAAGTATATAATAATATTTTTCATGCTAATACTCATATCCGTCTGTCAGTATGGCATTTTGCCTGTTCAGAAGATATAAGACCACTATTTACAGGACATTAGACCTATCCAGACAGGACAGAGTGAAATATACTTCAACGATCAGCTCCTCTGCCAAGAGATCCTCCTGTTTGCAGCTATTGCCAATCTGAAGATACATGCTTCATAAGATGAGCATCATCTGTAGATATTCTTCAGCCTACATTTTCAGCCTGGTTTTCTGCCTTATGTCACAATTTATTCTGTCTCTTTTTTTTTTTTTTTAAACCTGATTTAGTATTTTGATATTTTGTCAATGCAAAGGGCATATGGCTTCTTCACTGAAACAATTATAATATGCTTGAGCAGTCCCTTAATGACTTTAATCTATAAATAAATAAATAAATTTAGGAATATACACTAATTTCTCTCAAAATCAGTTACTTTTATGCTCCTTTAAATCCCTCTTTTATCAACTGCTGCATATCTTTGTTATTTCTCATAGTACTAAAATCTTCTAAAATTTAATCGTTCTGTTAGGTTATTTGTTTTGGAATATTTTAGCAACTGTTTTGATTACATCATCAAGAGTTCAAGTCTTCTATTAATGCAAGCTATGTATGTCTATGAAAACTGCAGCAAAAATAGATTAAAAAAAAAACCAAAAGAAAATATTGTTTAATGCTATGGTGTCTCTTTGTGGCTATATAAATTACAACAGCAATACTTGTGCAAAAAGCTGCTATACCTGGTCAGCAGAAAAGACCACATTACTTGGCAGCTGGACTTCCCATTGTGCCATTATAGAAATTTACAATGAAAGTTGTCAAAATCCAGAATTTAAAAGTGTCATTCTGTTTCTCTGTGCCGAACACTCTCGAATGAGCTGTCAGTCACTGTAATGTAAGCATTGTATCAAACAGAGAGGAGTAAATAGATACATCATCTGATTATTTGGTGAGCAGTAGAGGCAACGGACCATACGATGGGGCTGCCACTTAATGGAAAAGCTGCCATCCGTCTGTACACACAGTTGTTTCTGAGGTATTACAGAATTGATAATAAAAGCTCTTTCATTCTTAGGAATGTCACGCTCTTCACAGATCCAAAGATCTCTTGTCAGTTTTGTGCATATCAGCAAGGTAAACTTAAATATCATGTCACACACCCTGAGTGGGGTTTTAGACAAAAAGTACAAGGACAGGTTTATAAAAGACAGTCAACTACTTCTAAGAACTCCCAGGAAAAGCCATGATAGCTCATACAACTGCTTGGTCTTATCTTTTTTTCAGTGAACTTCTGTATTAGCACTGATTCTCCAGTCTATGTAAAAATATAAAATATTTTTTAAATTGCAAGATGTTTTATCCATGCAAAATATCTATTTGGACATCATAAAGTAAAATACATTGATTTAATGGGAAAATAATCCCTGCTGGAGGTGGGGACCTGCTATATCTTAGGTCTACATTTACCTATAACAATGTCTCCTATAAATATATGTCTCGAACCAATTCTGTCATAAGTCCAAAAGTCACTCAGCTTTGAAGTGAAAGAACAGAACATTCCTTTGCACCAGATTTCATCAGGAATTCATTATTTTAGCACATGTGCATAGAGTAAACAAATGGTTTTACAAGCCAAAAGAGGAAGATGAAAAAATCCACAGCCATCAGGAAATTGGTTTTATATGAAAAGGCAAGACCTATTTAAAGTTAATGCATAATTAATACCAACAATTTGTTACTCATTTAGAAGCTATAATATGACCTAAATTATAAGCACAATTTAATTGCCTCTCCGTCTCTGAGGACTACAAAGATTAGGTGAATATGGTTTTCAGAAACAGCTATAAGGTGTTGATTTTGTAAGTAGCAAATTGATGTTCCTTAGGAAAAAAAATCTCTTCCCAGCGAAACCACTGTTTGTATTTGCTAAGACTTTTCAATAAGGTTAACAAGACGAAAAAAAGAATACAGATTCTGTATGTAAATGTTGTTATATTTAAATTTCACATCATCCGAATAGATCATATGTAATTCTCATTGTTCCTGGAATTTCAGTAGCCTCAAGAGAGTTATGTTTTCCATATTTTGATTCTTGTGTTTCTTCTCCTTTTTTCATTTGAAGCAAAACTGTATTTATTCCATCACTCTAGATGCACATAGTTTTTGATGGTATATTTTTTAAAATATTTTTCCTACTCATCCTGGCTGCGTAAGTTGAATTTTTATCCTTTTTTGATTATTCCTACTGACAGTCTTTGTTAATTTGCTAACAAAAATGTAAAATGATGCATGGTAGAATCTACTGTAGTTATTTAGAATAACTTTTGCTGTGGTAGTTCATGAACAAGCAGATATTTCAGAGGTTTCTAGCACTGTTAGAAAGAAAACAAGCAAATCCAAACTTTTCCAGACCAAAAGCTAAAAAAAAATTAAAGAAAAATAAATTAGGAAAAAGAAAAGAAGACATGGAATAAGCCCCATAGTGTTCCTGTGATTTTCTTAGGATGGCAATTAAAACAAGGGTGCAACATCGTTTGTGCTAAGAAGAATGTGCCAGAGCTGCCAATTTCATTGTCCCAGTAGGAAACATGCCTTCTAGGCAGTCATTAAAGAGTCAAGTGGGCTAGTATTTTTCTGAGACCAGGGATGGTCTGGCTATGTGCTGTGGTTTCGAGTCACAGATGGTCCGCAGATTTCTGTCTGAATGCAACAGCCAGCAAAGTTTTAATTCTATTTCATAAAGTAAAAATAGCTTTGATTAAGAAAATTTAAATAAACCTTTATGAATAGGCATTTTAAAGGAATGAATAAAAAACAATATGTGTTTATATTTATTATATACTTATAAGGGTGGTATGTGTGCGCATGTATTAAAGCTTGAACGGGTTCTAGTCAACAAAGAAGACTATTCAGAGATTTTTTTTCTTCTTTACTGATGGGTTAGTTTTCTTATTAGTAAATCTAGTGTTTAGGTAATTTCAGTGTTAGGTCTTGAGCAGTTTCCCAGATACGTGGCCAGTAGCACTGTCTAATTGGGAAAACACTTTTAGTTAGAAAAGTGAAACTCTGGAGAGTTAGCTGTCCCTCAAATAAAATGAAATTTCAGTTCAAATCTTATCTCTTATCTATTTCATTTTGTTCTAACATCAATGAAAATCTGTAACCAAAGGAAATGATGTTATCCAAATTAGCATATCAGCGTTTGACTCTCAGAATCTGTTCCTTGCCTGAGGAGTCAGCAGTTTGGAAAGGACTCTTAGTTATTATACAACAAAGTTGATGTTTCCTTGGGTTAAATGCAGTTCCAGATGGTCGATTTCTAAACTTAGATATGCAAATATAACTGGCTAAATATGGGGGTTGTGGGGGTATATATACACACATACACACATATGTATACATATATATAAACATTCCTCAGGATATTTGAAACTCTTCAATTGTCATTTGCAAAGGCATCTAGTAATGTTTAGAATACATCAGTGATAAGTGTGGTGCTAGCAGATACTCTTGACAACTGAGGGTGTTTGAAATTAATTAAAACCCTACATACATGGCAGCTGAACCGAGACTCTGCTCAGTATATCGGCAGACTACAGAGAGCTTATTCAGATTAATCAGTTAGCTACATATTTCTGTCATTCTAGAATACCCTAGGGTATTTGTCCTGGTGTCCAGCTGCCACCCCAAAAAGCCCATGGCTCTGCCATAAATCCTGTATCTGCCAGGCCACAGTGTTATGTCAGACACCTCTGAGCATTTGATTTTTACACTTGATGACATCTTTACAAAATTGGAGCAGGCTATAGATGTGTGATTTGAGGTAAGTTAAATTACAGTGACTTCATGACTAAGGTTAAAAGTTGGTGCTGTGAGGAATCACACTGGGGTATCACTGAGGGTCATCAGTGGTTCCTCTGAGGCTCTGGTAATCTTACATGCTATTTGTTACAGTGAAAAAACCTGTTCTGTGTGTTTTGGACAACCTACAGCTGTCCACCTCATCACCTTTCACTGGGCACCTAATTCTGGATCATTGTATCTCACATTAGGTATGAGTTGACTGTAATGGGAGTTCAGACATTTATTTAAAATAAGAAGGCCTTGGCCTTGCTTCAGTTTGTTATATACAAATTGCTATAAAGCAATTTGAGGTGCCCTACAGTATTCAAGATATCTGACTAAAGATGGTAGATAATGCACAGGATCTGAGGGACTCATGGTCATTGGAAGAAGCAAACAGAGACGAGGTAGGTTAGGACCATAGGACCATAAGATGATTCAAGGCACATGAGGAGTTCTTTAGCCCAGGCTGCTGTTCAAAGCAGACACGGCTCTGACCAGAACATTCAAGACTTTGTCCAGTCAGGTCTTGAAAACCTCTGAGTATGATGCCTGCACAGTTTCTGTAGGCAACCTGGTCCACTGTGTGGTTGGCCTCATGGTTTAATTCGTTTTCCTGATACATATTTTGGACCTCCCGTGGTTCTACTTATGTGTCTCTTGCCCTCCCATCACACACCTCAAAAGACATTGTGTAAGTATTTGGGGGCTGTTGATACGTCACCTGTAGCCTTCTTCTCTCCAGTTTAAATAAACTCAGCTCTCCATCTTCCTCATATGAAAGATGATCCAGTCCCTAAGCATGCGGCCCTTTGTTGGATTCACTCCAATATGTCCACCAAACCTGTAAGCAGCCGTCCTGATGTAGCCTCACTAGGGTTGGGGACAGGGGAGGCATCACCTCCCTCAACCTGCTGGCCAGAGTTTTCATAATGCAGCTGGGATGCTGCTGACCTTTGTGACAAGGATACATTGCTGATCCATGTTCAGATTGTTGCCCATCAACATGCCCAGGTATTTCTCTGCAAAGCTGCAACTAGTTCCCAGTACAAAACCATATGAAAAAAACTTCTAAACAAACTTTTGCCTGAGGTCCTGCTGAATTGTCACATATTTTCTTAAGGAAGTGTTTCTTACAGACAGCTGTTCATAGGATCGAATAGCAATAAATATCAATTTGTGATAAATAAGTTGACAAGGAAGAAAGAGTTTAAAATATACTTGGAATAGCTGGACTGTTTAGCTGGTCATTATTAAAGCAAACAGCCTCTTTCGCCTATCTCAGAAATATTGTAGAAATTCACTGGTGACATAAAATGTCTGCTGTCTTCCTCATAAAGGAAACAAATAGAAATTCCACTGTAATCATTGTAGTGACACTGTAGAGAATGGATGGCTACTGTAATGAAAATTATCTGCTCTTTTTGTGACCCAGTGTTTATTGAATAATGTTTTCTGTCAAGTAATGAAATCTAGATTTCAAGATTCAAAGTAATTTTGTTAAACTTAGTGTTTTACTGCATGGAAAAGGTACAAATAAATTTACCTCAAAGCTGTGAGTAAGTCAGGGCGCTGTCACAGTAACTTTTACAAGATGGCTGATGCTCAGCTGCACAAGGTGGAAAAAAAGAGAGTCTAAAATAAGTCTAGAAAAGAGCAGCTGTTAGTTAATCAAAGACTTGTTAATATAACAAGTGAAAATCTGTGGATAAAATCACTATGGAGAATAATTGTTTTGAAACCATTATTAACAATGAAAGCTATTAGTTTTTTATTAAGAGAAGAGCCATTATATATGACCATAAGAGCCATTTTTATGGGAACATAATGTAGTTAATTTGCCACTCTGGATTATGGAATCATATACTTGAAAATCTAAACAGAAAATTAAACAAAGATACAGCCTCCCCTCCCGACATCAAATCAAATATGGAATGGTTATGGTATTTCTTATTCAAATCCTTATCTTCTGTTTAGTGTAGAAGAAGAATAATCTCCCTTTGTTAAGAAATACTGAATTCATGGTCATATGGTGAAGTAAAACAAAATATTGAAATTATTAGCCTTATGTACTTTATGATAAAAAAATTTAAAAATCAGCACTATAAGGGCTTGTTGTATTGGGGGAGTGGGATTTTTTAATAGTTACTGCTACAGGTGCCTTTAAATTAAAACAGAGGTCAAAATGTATAGTTACAGCTGATTATAGGTCTTGGTGATTAACCAGGTGATAGGAGAAAACCCATGCTCTGTTGCTGAGATGGTCTCTAGTTGTGGTAAGAGCAGCAAAATAATTGGAAGATAAAATGTATGTGCAGATATTATCTAGAAAGAAATACTGAACTTGTAGTTCTTATGGCCATCTTTGAATGCCTCCAATTTCACATAATAGGAAAGGACTAAATATTCCTAAGGTTCAGCTTTTTTGTGTTCTCAAGTTCAACCTTGGCTTACATGGGGTTTTCTTTTCCAAACATCGACTGAGGAAGTATAAACTGTAATCAAGAAGGGTGATGAAAGTCTAAAAATATTCTTATCTTTCAGCACTTTAGCAGAATGGATTAGTTTTTATTAGCTGAGTCTGTATTTTATGAATATGAATACATATTCCTTCCTATGTTTACACAGCTTCCTGTCATCTTGTACAACCTGTTATTAAAATCTAATTTTGCTAACTTTAAAATATGATACATGAACAAACCTCTTTATTCTATGAAGATCCTGTCTTTCTAACTTTGGTCCACATTCACCTTTCTCTGGAAGTCTTCCAACACATTAACCCTTTGTTTACTTCATAGATTTTCATGCTTTCACAAGCATACAAACATAATCTGTTTGCATAATTAAAAGCCTGTAATAGAACAAATGAAAATAGCCAATAATGTTCTCAAAACAATAGCAAAGCCTTTCATTTAACCTGAAATGCCTGAGAGAATAAAAAAAAAAAGTGTGAACATTGCTATTTTTATAACAATTAAGATCTGTAGCCAAACTAGTTGATGCTGTAGGTAGAAATACCACACTTCAGGGTGTGATCTGGTTGTTTTTGTTCAGTGTGCTTAAATTCAAGGATATAAATGACATTTTTTTAAAAACATGAACTTTTAAAAAAGATAAATAGAAAAAGAAAAAACATACCAAACAATATTAATATGATTTGCTAAGGTGCCACTGTAACTGGTATTCAATTGTTTCATTGTGCACGCAATTTCAAGAATGGGGTAGGTTAAAGAATTCAATGGTTTATCATCGTGACAGTCTTTGCATCATTTAATGCTTTAATTCTTCTTTCCTTCATCTTCTGAAAGGAAGTAGTTATTTAACAATGAGCAACTTTATTCGCCAGATGCTCTTTTTTTAAACAATTGGCTTAGGTTTCTGCTGTAGACAGCTCTTTCTTTCTTTCATTTAAAAGAAAATTAAGCAGAAAGGTGTCACAAAAGAGTAAAGAAGTGAATGTCACAAGGAATATTAGTCAGATAGTTCTGATAAAAAAAAATTCTTCAATGTGACAATATTATTGCTCATCTTAGAAAACTTCAGGCTAAATGGATACTGGCACCTGGATCCCGTGGTTACAGATCACAAAGTTTTGTATAGTCCTAGTGATTTTTTTCAGGTTTTTAACAATTTCAAAAAATTCAATACAGAGAGTTTTGTACCTAGAATGGAAGAACACCTCAGTTTTATCTTAAGTTTAATATAGAGTTGATGGTTCATGGTTGCCAGAGGTTGGTGCAAGTTTTTTCGTTACAAATTATTAATTTATGTATTATATGTCTTTGTAGAAACCCAAAAATATGGTGGGTATTTTGTTTTTTTGGTCTTTCCTTTTAACCTCTGTGTTATCTGCTGGAATTGTACATCTGGAAACTGAGGTTCTATGTTGTTCTGAAACATTTACAGAAAACTATCTGAAATAGTAGATTACAAGTAGGTTGAGCCTATGATTTTTGAGCCCTTTTGTTCTTTGGTGCTCCACATATGGTAGAGTTTTATGTATTGAAGAAAGAGAATATAAAAGACCTTTTTTATCTTTAAAAAAAGGCACAAAACCAGAAGTACATCAATACTGATGTTGTTTAAATTTAGAAGGGTCCTTATGTTAAATATGAACCAACAGATTTTACCTACTTCTTCAGGATTTAGCACTTAGAAACTTCCTTTTGCTTAAAAATCTTTTATTTTCGACTTATCTAAATGAAAACAAGGAATTATTTAAAAAACAGATAGGACATGGTGTTTTGATGTATGTTTTCCTTTGCTATCATTTGTAGACAAAGTCTACAATAAATGTCTTTCAGGTGCATTAATTAACATACTTATTTCTGGGGGATAAGAATGCAAAATATAGATTATTACCCTCTAGATACTCTGGTTCACATGATTTATGATGATAGTGGAACTTTTTTAATGTAAAAAATCATAATATTCCCTCTGTTGGTGACACCTGCGATTACAGAATGCAATAGAAAAGGCGAGGAAGAGGATTACATGCTCTCCCTAGCTCTTCAGCTCACAGACTGAAAAAAGCACCTTGTGATACATACAGTCTTTGTGGAGGGTCTGGACAAGTCTGAAATGTTGACACTCAAGCATTTTAGGATCCTAATGAGTTACCCTCTGTGACTCATAATTTGAGGCCTTTGCATATGACCAACTTCTGAATTACCTGTTATCTGCAGGTCCAAGGTCTGTTCATTATACACTACAGACATCTAAAAGTCTCTTTATTATCCTAAATAGATGGAGAAGGTGAAAAAAATTGCAGAGATAACAAAAAGCAGGAAAAAGTACTCAATATTGATTGATCCTTTTCAGAAAGAATTTTTTTCCCCCAGATAATTCTTTCATGTCCTATTTTCTTCCGTTCTGGTATATTTCTTCCTGGTCTCCATGCTATGTAGAATAGTGGTAATTCGACATAGCCTGCTGCTGCAGAACTTCAATTCCACTTCATACAATTTGCACTACTTTGTGTCATTGGACAATTAATTTTTTTACTTACAGTGAAATTAATTTCTGATATTCTGAATGTGTTCATTCTGCACATGATCTACACTTATAACACTGTTAAAAATATTTATAAATCTTGTCTGGTATTTCACTGATACTTCTGCTGCCCCTTTGTAGTAAAAAGTTTTCCCTTTTATATGTAATATATGTGTTGTGCCATTATGTAAGGACTTACTAACTGATAACAGAAAAGGCTTTAAATAACGTAAGGGTTTAAATAACATAATCCTTATGTTCATCCTTAAACAAGGTTTATCTATTCAAGGGTAGATTCATTACGCCTGACTTAGTACTTCTTTTAGCTTCTTAAAGTAGGAATCAGTCCTGTTTTTCTCTCTAATTTTCATAAAGTGAACAATTTCCCTTGTGCAGTGTCACAAAGAGCAGATTTGCCCTCTGGGCATGCCAGTGTCTCTCCACTGCTGTAAGAGGCACATGACAGAATATACCCTTATTCAGGTGTATTAACTAAATGCCTCAAGTTCAGTGGGACAAATCTGAGCATAAATAAGCAAACTGAAATCAATCTTCCCCTGTGGGAACAAACTCTTTATGGGAAAGAACAACTAAAAGCAAGTTAGCGTTATGCTCAAAATATTGTTTATGGGCAAAGAGGAAGTAAAATACATATCTCTGTAATAGTAAAACCAAAAGGTTGTTGTTTCTCTAACGGAAATCTGAAAAGTCTAGTTCAAAAATCATCATTGGTCTAGATACAATTATTAAAGACAATTTTTTTTCATTTAAAAAAATAATATTCATAAGAGAATTAAAAATGTAACAGTCTGCTTAATGTCTTCCTCCCTTTCTTATCATCTCTTGTTATATTGATAAAGGTCCTTGGTCAGACACTTTTAAAGGAAGGACTCGGCTTCTATATACACTTACAGGCAAAATTGTCAGCCTCTGGAGTTGTCTGCTGGAATAAATATGCTGTTTAGAGCTTTTCCTTTCTCCTTCAGTATCCAGTTGTGGTACTTTGTATGTGTTTGTTAATGAGCTTCTATACCTTTCTCTTTCCTCATAGGTCTGCAGAGTCACATTCCAGTTTACTATATATAGTGCCCTTTATATGCATGTTAGTACCCAGTTTTGTCCATCTCCAGATCTTCATTTCTGTAACTGACAGTGATTGAGTTGTTTATAGGTATGGCGGCTCCAGTGCTAAGCCTGTGCCTAATCTCTTATCACCACTCCATGCCTGAGCTCCTCTGCCCCATGCCCTGTGTCTCCATTTCTCAGAGTCTTTGCTGCTGTAGGAGATGTGAATTTCTCTGTACTACATCCCTGCGTTAGAGAAGTAAATATCTCGTTCTATGTGATTTTTTTTTTTTTAATTGCTACTATGTGTATAAAGCTCTTGTAATGCAAAGCTGGAGGTAAGGAAAAATTCAGACAGAGCAGGCCTGGCAAGTGAAGCACCAAGCTTATGGCCTGTTACTAGCAATGGCAATACTGTATGACTGGACTATGCAATTCCATTATGGCCAAATATGCAAAAGCAAATATACCAAAACTAGAAGGCAGCTAGGAGCTGCAGGTTTCTTACACTGGAAAAACAAACTTCTAGCACATTTATTCTCTCCAGCAGAATAACAAGCCTTGAGTGGGCACATGGGATTTCAACACACTGAGAAGAACTACATTCTATAAATTAGCATGGGAAGCAATCAGCAGGATGAGCAGGGAGCTGTCTATATCTGCGTGAGAAAGTAAGAGTGGAACTCATGGGGACTCATGTAACAATTTCAGTGACATTAGGAGGTTCAAATTAAATGCAAAAAAATTATATATATATTATATATAATAGTCAATGTGTATTTTATATAATAATCCAAACATAAAGAATGTGTGATTGATAAGAGTAAATATATGAAACATACATGTACTGATATAAACAGATATAATTATTTTGTATCAGCTACAGTTCATGTTTCATATATTTGCTTGTATCAATCACATTCTTTCTACTTGGATTATTATTTTAAGAAGCCTATACTCTGTGTGAGAGATTTTTTTTAACTTTGGAACAAGGGTAGTTGGAGACATGAGTTTCATTTTCATGTTTAGAAGATGATGAAAAATTTACAGATTATGCAATAATTTCTCTGTTCATGAAACACATATACTTCAAAGTTTGTTTGATCCACGGACCATGCAAGCAGCTAAATTTCAAACAAACACTAAGCATAGACCCCAGAATGCAAAAGGCCTTGTCTGTTTCATATATTTGGTGGAAGGGTATGTCACTGTGTATTTTTAAACTCCTACCAAATGGCCTTAATTTATCTTCAGGGGAGGTATAGAGAACATCATGTTCCTGGTTGGATTAATGCCTGAAAATGGCAACAGGCCAGGATATCACATGAATATTAAATAAATTATAGTACCATACGGTTCAGTATGTGTGTTCTCAGTCACATAGCATGAGAATGGCCATGGAGGGTGTAACCCCCTATGTTTTACACCATCTTCATTTATATGGACACAGGTTCTTTGATACCACTTCTAACTTCAGTTTGCCTCAGATTCCTGTCCTGAAAGGCGTTCAGTAGAAATACTGTACTACTTACTACTAGGTTTAATTTTTCTCTTGCCAAACTGATCAAGATAAGTGCAATTTCTTTTTCTTTGACTGGTATTTATTAGCTTTTTAAATACAGTGAAGGAGTCATTTGACTTCACTCAGTAGACATCAATGAGATGGTTAAAACAGACCTCAGTGTGTCTCACAGCTAAAAGTATTTCTCATTTTAAAATGTACTTTACAAGAATAGAGAATGGATTTTGCCTTGGCTTTTTTCCAGGTGTGTGGCTTGCAGATAACGTAAGAAATATTTAAGTGTGCAACAGGGAGTTAATTCTTGTTGGGAATGGTTTTGAACCAGATTCAAAATGTTTAATATTTAACATGAAGGGCTGGCTGATGTTTAAAACAGGTGATTATGTTTTTTGCACTTCAATTAAAAACATGTGTTCCTATCTTAATAGAAAAACTCCAAATATCCAGAGCCTTTTGCATGTAAATGTAGGCATGCTCCACCATCTGTAAATTAGATTTTTTGGTTTTTAATTATTTTTATTACTTGGCACAAATTTAAACAGGTGTATTTCATTTATAATTGGATGAAATTGTGGTCCCATTCAAATACAGTAGACTTTGTTTCCAGCAGGATTAGCAGTTCTGTGAAATACAGGGTGGGTAGGTATCCATGAGGCAATACATGGCACATATGTTATAGATAAACAGGCAATGCTCACTTTGCAGTTCAGGGTTCTGTTTCTTAGAAATAAAATTGTAGGCACAATCACTTCTCTTCTATGGATATAATTGTCCTGCATATATCTGCTAGGAGGTTTTTGAGGTGTGGTGTACACAGCATATGAGAGTGGTCCATGGAGAACTGATTAAATCCATCACATTAACATTATTACTTATTGACACATGTAAATCCCACTGGGCATTATAAACTAATTCCTTAATAATATCAAAAGAAAATATTTTCTTTCAATATTCCAAGGTGTTGCTTATCACTCATGGGTGGAAGCCTTCTAGTTAAGATACAGAAAAAAACAAAGTACCATGTTTTAGGAGAAATGAAAACATTCAGTTTAATGTAGACATTTGTGGGTGCAGTGAAGACTGTCCCATCTGTGTTAAGATCACACCTACTGGAGGAGAGAAACATATATAAACACCAAAATAAAAAGGCATTACTGTTATGTGTTAATTTTAACGCAGATCGCAAACATTTTCTGTTATTTCCTAGATATAATCGATGGAATTGTGTTGATTTTGAAAGAAAAAGGAAGCAGGAATAGAAAAGAAGCTGAACATGGAAGGATCATCAAAAGCACTAGAACAAAATAATTATTTCCAGTTACAGTACTTGAAAAGTTGTAGACTGAGGACAGGTATTGTTCTGTTTATTCACCAACAGTAAATCCCTAGCTAAAGCGGTATTTATATCATATACTACAGCTCAGATTGGAGCTGCCTGAGCTGCAAAAAGAATTGCAAACAAAGGAGGCAGAACAGTTCTGGGGCTCTTAGACCAAACCTTTTGCTGCCTACCTTTCATTTATGACTGTGGCCATAAAATGTCTCTGATGGAATTGAGTTCAAATGAAAAATAAAGTTGAAAAAAAAAAAGTCTGTTGTTGTTGTTGTTCTTGAATTTAAAATAACAAAAGGAAATTAAAAGAGAACAAGAGTAGGTGTATTGCCTATGTGATTCTTTTTTATAATTTTAAAAATACTACATATACAAATGTTTTAATTAACAAAATGGAAAAACAACAAAAATAGAAATAAAAGCTCCTTTTTTTTTCCTTAATACCTGAAAATCAGATTTTATTTCCTTTCACCTATAATTCAAGGAAACAAATAATCTTTAGGGAAAGAAATAAACCCAGTGATGCCATGGAGATGGTTCATATTCATGCTCACAGCACATTTCTTCCTTTTCTTTATTTAACATGGTACACCACTGATACAGCACTGTGAGAGCCAGAAGCACAATTATATCAGCATCTTAGGAAAAGCAGAAGCAGTATTTCTTTGACTTGTTTACCTTATAGGAATATGTTCTGCATGCCATGCATGGTAAATATTCAGATACACTTTGCAGTCAATAACCATGTCACAGCTCCCTTGTTTTCAACATGATTCTGAGAAGGTACTGAAAGAAGGAAAGGAGATATGTTGCAACACTCCACGGTGAAAAAAGATGCAGTTTGGTTTTTTTTTGCACACAACCCTGGAACTGTTAGTTACTGACTATCATCTGGGTGGCTTCTTCTATGGGAAAGTTGCATGTGGCATATGTACCTCAAAATACTTTAGGTTGGAATCCTGAAATCTGGAGAGACAGATAGAACATCTCGTGTTACCACCACAACCCAATAAAATAATCTTCCCCCGATTATTTGAGACTGCTGGATTCCGACACCTGCAAGTCACCAAGGGGGAAAAAAGTATGAAGTATCTCTAGTAAAGAGAAAACAAATTGTTTGTTTCTCTTCGTTTTTGCTAAAAACGAGTGAGATAACAAATCAAGAGTTACAAAATTTTTTTTATGACTTAAATAATTCACACATCTAATTTGAGCCCAGATCTAGATTTTTTCCCCCTATTTTCATTTATTGTAGGGATTTTTTTGTGTCGGGTTTTTTATTTTTTTAATATTTTCAGGTCCTTAAATTCAGCATTATATTTAGAGGGAGTACAACTGAAATTGAAAGGATGAACCCTTCATATAGTAATTGAAATAATTTGGTACTATAATATTATTCAGTGTCTTGTCTCAGTTTAAAAAAATTGATTTACAATAAACTGTCATCATTACTACTTCATTCGAGTGATATGTATGTCAATTATTTTGTATTATATAGTCTTCAGATTAGTTGAAATTAGGGGCAAATTATTTTTTTGCCACAACTAAAATAAGTTGCATTCTAGTGGTTAACATCTTTATTCAATTGCTAAAAATTTTTGAGTTATTGGGAATGATCTATGTGACACCCTTGAACATAATCATGTCATTCTGCAAAGAGAATCTGCTCTATAAATCTAAATTGCTGCATTTCAATATTTGTTGATCAGATGCTCGCTTCTTTGAAGTAATATTTGAAAAATTAGTCCTATTGCCAAGGCCCAGCTCTATTACAATCACTAGACTCGTGCTGCATTCAGGGACTTCAAGTTTTTGCAAAAAGAAATTACTTCTTTCAAATTCAGGTGCCATCACTGTCAACACACAATAAATATCAGCAGGCTGTAGGGCCAGTGGGTTTTTCTTCCAACTGCAAAGTACACTGATTTTGCTCCTCAGCATGGAAATCTAGTTAAAGTATTTAAACTTAAGATTTATGCATAGGAATAAAAGAAGTCATAGTGAGAGGCTGATTGGAAGAATGAGTTTGGTGGAATGATTTCTATAAGTATAAATATAACAGAGGATCTAGTTCAAAGATACTCAGGTATGTATAATAATCGAACAATAAGCAATAATTGAAGTGAATTGAAGCATTAGCTCATATATGCGTATGCATAAATTCTAAGTACTGAAAGCTTTAATTGTAGAAAAGAACTTTAAAGTGGTAAGAATAGCCACTTAAAAATATAGCACAAGCTCATTTAATATTTTGTATGCTCTTTTAATAGTAGTAGTTGTACTAGAGTAGTAGTAGTAGTGGAGTAGTAGTAGTAGTGATAGTACTGCATTGACAGCAGCATCAAGTTAAGGCTACATCAAGAAAACAAATGTGGAAATTAGTTGCCTAAGTGCAGTCAAGTGGTTCTATTTGATCACATCATATACCATAAAAGATTGAAGATATGAGCATGTGCTTGACAGACACGAGAGAGGCCTACAGGACACCCACGTCATTATGGAGCATAACAGACAGCTTGGAAGGAAATCGTGAGTACTTCATCTGTCCCTGGATCCATATTTGACGAAGTCAAACGCTGCCTGGCTGCGGGTCACCAGAAACTGGCCCCCAGTAGTGTGGATCTGCATCACACACTACTATGACTTAGCTAATGTTTTTGATTTGAAGCAATAAACAAACTTTTGAGTATAATTCAGCTGTAGAAGACCTATGCTTAGCACGACACCGAATGGGTAGTGATTCATGTATATAAATAAAAGTAGACATGCAGTTCTAAGTGTCTGGGGTCTTGTAGTTTTTTTATTCCACTACACCTTCTACCGTTTGAGTGTAGTTGTGGCAATAAAACGAGTGCCATGCCATAGTACGATACATGCAACCAGTGTGCCATGTGGTGCATGGTGCCCAGAGCCATTAAAATCAGATTGTCTGCTAAGTTTTCTGTTGAAAACAGAACCAAGCAAATCCAGCCAAACAAACAAATGAATGAAAAATAAACCCCCTCAGAACTAAAATGTACATAATGCACTAAAGGGTGAGGATTTTTAGGTCAGACACGTTCTGAGCATTTGCCAACACAAAGACACATTTATGACAAATTCTAGGCTCTCATCAGTGTAATAACTCTACTGCAAAAATACATTAACTGCATAGTTGATTTTCAATAAGATTGTCTTTTCTTGTGTCTGCTACAACATTAGTGAAACTGCATGTTTAATCTTCATCTTAGTTCCTTTAGCTCATTCTCCTAGACCTCTTAAACAAATATTTAGTATAGGACAAGACAGAAATAGCAATAAAGGTATGTGCATAAGTAAGCTCCTTATTCTTTGGATCTAAATGTAATAAAACCCTTTGTTCAGGTTTACTGTTCTTAATTTCTGACAAAAAAAAATCTTGACATTTTTCTGGCTCTTTTTTTCACTGATGCTCTGAAAAAAAAATATAAAAGACACTTCTGCCCCCCAACTTCCCACCAGGGCCGGGAGTGGTATTTCTTTTTATGTTCTCTAAAAATCTACCTAAAATAGCTAACAATTGTTCTTTAGTCAAACAATGCTATTAATATGCATAGGATCCTTCAGGCATTTGCAATTTCATCCACAGAGACTCTATTTTACCTTCAAAGCATGTAAATCTTTGTATTTCTTTCCAGAAAAAAAGAAAAAAAAGTTTGACTTGTTCAAAACCTGAAAACAACTTGCAATAAACCTCAGAGATAGAAAATAGAAAAAAAATCTTTATGAAAAAAATAAATGAAAATAAAATCCGCTTAAAGCAAAAGCTCTTCTCAGGGTCTACCTTCCTCTACATGGAACCTGTCCAGTAAGACAAAAGTGATCTTCAGGAGTAACCTGACAGTGACACAGCTGCCACTATTCAAAATTTTAGAGTTAAAGTTACGTAGCTAACCAACAAATCTGTTGCAAATAGGTAATAGTTAAAATGATAATTTGATTTAATTTTACTCAGTGTTCTGTTACTAAAGAATATAAACTATTCAAATCTGAAATAAAAGACATTCTAAAGAGATCCAACATAATGAAAAATTCTTAACTAGCAAACTTATAAAAGTTTTGTATTTTTCTTGCAATTGCAGGGAAATTTTCATGCATAAAACTGGGTTGATTACTTTTATGCTTCTTTTCCCCTAAAAACACACTCAATCTACTTTGTTGTGCACTACTATGTTCTCCAGTGTAATTATATTGATTAAATTAGGTTTGCAAGGCTAAGATCCAAAATTTCTAGATGAAAAAATAGTTATTTGTAGGAAGTACTGATTTAGGTTTCTGAGAGAAAATGACAAGGAACAGAGAACAGAGGAAACCATAAAAGGCTGCAAATGACCTTTTAAATGGAGTATGACTGAAATAAATATTTCTGTCATTTAATAACATCATCTCACAAATGATAAGCAAGCAAGATAAGATAGTGTTATGAGGTAATCAGATGAGGTAATCACAAAGGACAAAGGAATGAGTCAAGAAACAAATTTCCTTCTTGTGCTGTCCTGAAAATTTGCCAGGCTAGGTCTTTGAACTCTATAAGAGAAACTTCACTACTCTGAGTTTGTTCAGTTTGCATTACACAATTAAGTGTAAATCAGTTTAGATTGTGTTCATGATTCTCTTCCAGGGTAACAAGTATTGGGAAAGGATTTGTCACTATGCAACATCTTTATAATTGCCCATTTTTTAATGATTTATGTGTGCTCGAGAAGATCCATCACGAAAGATCTGAGATAATTTTCCATAATGCGTTTTAGGAAAAGTGATGGTTTGGACCAAATTCAACATCTTTAAGAAACACTGTGCTTTGACTGCTATGAACACAATAACCTTTCTGTAGAAGCTTGATGGACCCACAATAGTAGTTTTTGTTCAACACTCCTGTGCTCAGTTTGGTATTCCCACAGAAATCTTGGATAGATTGGGGGGGGGTTTGTGTCCGGGTCACACATTTTACAATCTTACAATAAAAATTACAGGCAGCTCCATGAAATTCAAAGAGTTCTGTGTTTGGTCTTATTAAATGTTTATCACAGTACTGGTTTCTTTGCATGAAATTAACTTAGAAAATATTTCTTGATTACCCTTATTCTCAGTATGGGAACACAGATTATATCTGACTTGAAATGAAAGAAATCATTTGTTTGCCCTTACTGATGAAAAGTTATCTCTTGAATTTGCACTGCCAGCATGCTCATTTGGCTTCTATTGTATACAAGGAAATAATTTCACTTCTTTTTCCCTGTGAAGCTGGGTTTTTCAGGGCATGCATTAGATTACATGCTGAAACATACAAAAATATTTGACCAAAAGCTGTATGAACACACAAGTAATACTTTTTAATTTTTGAGTTAGTGATAATTTCATATGAAAGCTGTAAAGACAATATTGGATAATCACAGTCAGAGAAGAGACTTATTAAAACTGGAATAATACGTATGGCTTTCCTGGTAACCTGAAGATGGGAAAGTTTCATAAATTAAAATAAAAATCCAAACACGCAAACTCTAGGGACAGAGCTGGAGTATCAGTATCCCTTGAACAGAAGAGTCAGTGACACGAGTTGCTGGGCACAGCTCTGTTGTCGCCTCCCTGGAGCCCAGCAGCAGTAAAGGCTTCCCACGAGGGCCCACTGTCCCAGCAGGTCAGCCAAAGGGCACCAGAGCAGCCTGGACATAGGGATGGGATGGGACATGCATGGCCTGACTCAGTAGGACCTTGGCTGGGCAGGTCAGCCAAGAGACCTGCTCTGCTGCAGCATCACTGATGATGAATGTGGGAGACTGAAGCAGAGTCCTGGGACATGGACATAGAGTCCTGGGGAAGTCTGAATATGGAGAGCAATTACAGAATTATGGGCTGTTTGAGGCTGGAGGAAACTACTGGAGATCATCTTGTTCAACCTCCTGCTCAGGAAGGGTTTGTAGCAGCTTGACCCTGAACCACTCCAGACAGCTTTTGAAGATCTCCAGGAAGGATCTTTAACCTGTCCCAGCGCTCAATCACTGTAACAGTAAAAATAAAAAAGTTTCTTGATGTTCAGAGGGTACCTCCTGTGTTTCAAGGTGTGCCCGCTTCCTCTGCTCCCGTCCCTGTGAACCTCTGAAAAAAGTCTGGCTCCATGGTCTTTGCACTTGATTTTTCTTTCCTTTTATTCTGAGTTCAGAAATGAAAGTTTCATTCTACGTGGAACTAATATTTTAACATTATTGAATTTTGAAACTAATGTTTTACCATTATTGAATTTTAACAATACTTAGCCCAAGGTGATATAACAGCTTTATATATTGCAATGAACAGGGTCTCGACTGTAGGCTTTGGTATCTTATATCTGAGGTGTAAGATGTGGACCGAGATTATTTTTTGTCTCATCTTTCAGATTTGGAAATGAATCAAAATATTTAATTATTCAAGCAGCATCACTCTCAGACTCCCTCCAATTCCATAGCCACCACTGCTTTTCCTTTCCTTTCATACCCCAGATACTGCTAAAGCATGTTACCTCTACCTGCTGGATATAATTTTTCCTTTTATTTGTGATTTTCACACACAGAATTCTTGAGAAGTCTAGTCATTTTTGTATCATCTCATCTGAACTCCTCACTACTTTCATCCTACTGATGTCAGTCTTATGAAAAAGATAGTCACATTTAAAGATACCATAATTAGAATGCTCAGATCAGCGAGGAAGATGAAAAACACTTTTCAAAGTAACACGAAGGAGTTCACATCTCACCAGGGAAAATGGTGAATCTTTCTCATTTAATTTGTAGCAAGGAAACAGCCATTAAAAAAAAAAAAAAGTTTAAGAAAATAATATTTCATAGCAATGAGTATTAAACATGAAACTATAAAGTTATTTTTATGCTGCCAAGAAACTTCACTGTGTTCTCTTATCTCAGCAGGTAGACTTCTGTATTGGATTTACTTAACAAGGCATGAGAGAGGGAACAAGAGCGTGGTCTGTGAAGAGAGGCCAGGGGTTTCCCATATTAGATGCAGTTGGTTCCAGATGCATCCAGCAGATTCACCACAGAAAATAGTCGAGCCCGTCAGATGGTGGTGCTTTCTAAAAAAAACATATTTCAGAAGAGGCAAAAAATGCTACACAGCAGCTGTGAGAGATAGGAATGATAAACAAATTTGAAACAATCCTACAGACACCTCGATCCGAGAAGAAGCGTGGGGAGGGGGTTCTGGAGGTGCTGGAGCAGAGATTCCGTTGCAGCTCATGCAGAAGGAGGCACTGAAGCAGGTTTTCCCCATGCAGTCCGCAGAGAGGATCACGTTGGAGCAGATATCCACCCTGCAACCCATTAAGGACCTCATGCTGCAGGAGATGGAAATGTCCCCAAGGAAGGTGCAGCCCAAGAAGAACCCATGTTATAACAGGCTTCTGGCAAGGGCCATGCCCATGGAGAGGAGTTCATGCATGTTTTTCTGGCAGGACCTCTGACCCCAGAGAGGACCCACACTGCAGCAATCTATTCCCAGAGGACTGTAACAAGAACCCATGTTGGTGCAGTTCTTGAAGAACTGCAGCCTGTGGAAATGATGCCTCAGCAAAGGACTATCTCCTATGGAAGGAGTCCCACTCTGCAGCAGGGGAGAGCATGAAGAGGAAGGAGTCACAGAGAGAATTGTTTTTACTGCAGCCCACATTCCTCACCCTCCTTGCACCACTCCAGGGTGGGGAAGGAGGTGGTAGAAGAGTGGTAAAAGAGTTGTGAATGAAGGAGTAAAACTGAGCCTGAAAAAAAGATGATGGGGACAGGGGAAAGTGGTTTTATTTTTGTCTTTTTTCTCACCATCCTACTGTGGTTTTAGTTAACAGTGAACTAAATTGCTCTTCTCAAGTCGAGTCTGATTTGCTACAAAGCTTTGAGCAATCTGGTCTAGTGGAAGGTGTCCCTGCCCACAGCAGGGGGGTTGGAACTAGATGGTCTTTAAGGCTCCTTTCTAATCCAGGTCATTTTATGATTCTGTGATACATATACTGTATTATGTTGTATTAACTCATAGTCATACAATTGAAAAATGTTTTAAGCTAAATTAAGGTTTATTATTTAATGTGTTTATATCCAAATGTGAGATGTAAATCTAATGCAGATACAAATGAAGACTCAGAAAAATTACATCTTCATGTTTTCTTGTTATGACTTTGGCTGCCTTCCATTTAGGTATTTAATTCCATCTATATTCTTAGGCATTTCACAACACAGTAAGTGAAGGAATGAATTGTGAGATCACAGAGGATTGCTATAGGATTGCTTTCTTATTGACTTTATATGGGAGATATTTATGTGGGCATCGTGAATGTGAAAGTTGTAGCTGTCATAAGAATCAGCAGGAACGACTGAAGACTCCTTTAAAAAAATATTGTCCGTAGTGGGTTAAGAGGTTGTAGAAATCAGCATGTTTGGGATTCATCTTGAATATTAAAGGGCACTCTGTTTAGGGGAGAGAAATCAACCTAAATATGTCACATCTCTTTTACTTTTTTCTTCTCTTGTTTCTTATTAACAAAGACATTTTTATGGAAGCAGAGGTTTATTTTATAAGAATTCATCTGCTGCTTCTCTTTATTCATCCAGCTGAAGTCATAGTCCTCTGACATCATTATCATTGTCAGAACCCCTCATCTTGATGTCACAGAGGTGTCTCCAAGTAGACACACAGAAAAGAAGAGGTTCTTCTTTGTAATTAAAGCTACTGAGGTGTTCTGCCAGTTTTGGCTGCTTTGTTTAAAATTATGGCATTATTTAAAATATATACATTTTAAAACAGAACTAGACATCTAGGCAATAAACTGTATGGTATTAAAGTGAAAAAAACACCTTTGCATTCTGAAAATGTTTTTCAGAATTGCATATACAATAAGAAAGGAAAACTTTTCTAAATGTCATCAATGGTACAGAGCTGATGGCCCAATTTTACCTTATACTGCTATATCCACGTCAAACAGAAGGACCTTAAATGTGAATAACCAATGAATGCAATTTAAAAAATTGTAGATTAAGTACTAAAAAACTCCTCTCTTTAATAGAAATAAGGTAATCTTTGCATCTGCAGCAGTTCAGCACAGAATATCAGAGTGATCAATTCTGTGTAGCAGATTCTGAAGCAGTGTAATTAGCTATTTTTTGTCATAGCCTTCTGTAGCCTTATTAAGCCTTACTTCAAAGACAACTATGCCTATGTTATCAGCTGTGGGAAGATTCATGTAATTGTTGCTACACAATTCTTTTATCACTGATTAATCATTAACACATGCAGCCCTGGGTCCTCTAATATTATTTTATTGCAGTACCTATCAAGGCATTTGCTCTCCTACACTGTCAGTGGCTGACAGTAGGAGATGCTCTGAACAAACTAAAACTAAGTAATGAGTTCTATATAAATAGGGGAGCTCTCATTAATTTGATACCAATATAACTCTCAATTTATGTTATTTGACAAGTCTTTAGTAACATCCGTGTTGTGGATTAACCTAGGCAAGCAGCTAAGCATCTCAAATTTCATCCTCCTTAAAGTGAGATGGGAAAGGGGATCAGAAGGGTGAAAGTGAGAAAATCATGAGTTGAGATAAAGTTTAATAGGTAAAGCCAAAGCCACACACACAAGTAAATCATAACAAAGAATGCATTCTCCACTGCCCAGGGACAAATGTCCAGCCAGTTCCAGGAAAGCAGGGCTGCATCACATGTAATGGCAACTTGGGAAGACAAAACACAAAACTCTGAACATCCTGCCACCATCCTCCTTCTTCTCCTCACTGTATACACTGAGCATGATGCCATACGGTATGGAATATCCCTTTGGTCAGTTTAAGCCACCTGTCCTGGCTGTGTCCCCTCCCAACTTCTTGTGCACTCTCAGCCTCCTCACTGGTGTGGTGGGGTGAGAGGCAGAAAAGGCTTTGGTTCTGTGTAAGCACTGTTCAGCAAAAGCTAAAACTTCCAATATTATGGGAAAATCCAGAACTCATAAAAGGTCCTAAAATCAGAACATTGTATTCTGTTGAATATTTAAACACTTATCTGAGATCTGAATTGGACCATCCTTCTCCTAGTGGAGAAGATTCTCTTTTTCTCAGTCAGATCAAAAACCCTGAGCAAAATACTGTTTGACTGCGAGCAACACATCTTTGTTGTTCAGTGACATGAAGAAGGGGTGAACTCTCACTGACATAGCTGTCAAACACCCTATTAAAGGCGCTTTTAAGCTACTGCAGCATAGCTATGTTGGTGTAGCTTGCTTAGTTAAGAATAACAATAAATGCTATTGTGTACTCTCTTTTTTAAAAATTTATTTATTTTAGCAGTGAATGCCCACTTTTGACTGCATTAAAAGTGATTTACTAATGTTTCTGTAATTCTCTTGATGTTCAAATAATTTCAGAGATGAAATGGTTTCATTAATTATTGGAGGAAAGACCTACATTTTCTTCCTGGTTAAAGGTCCTTTAGATTCTGCAGTAGTGTTCATTTTAATTGTTTTCTGCAAAACAAGATATGTTTATCCTTCTTACTATAGTTCAGCCCTCTGGTTCTATAAAATTTTCCAGCATCACTTAAAAAGAGAAGGAAATGGTTTCCTTATATGTGATGTTTTCAAAAAGAGCTTTTCAATCAACTATTTAATTAACATTCTTTGTGACTCATTCACTTGTTAAAGGGTAAAAATCTTTGAATTTAATCACTTGGTCTGGTGATAAGTTAGGGGGGAAAAAAAGGACAAAGAACCAAACCTTGAATAATAATTCTATTAGCAGACAGAGATTCATAAAGAAAATTTCCCAGAAAAAATTTACAGCATATTTGGGATTACTTAAAAAACAAAATTTCAAGGAATTTCTCTGGTTTTGAAATTTAGCTAATGACTCATTTCTCAGTTAATTTTTTGATGTTTTACAGACTTTAATGATGAAAGAAAAAAGTGAATGAAAATAGTGAGAAACAGATTTCCAAACAAGAGCTGACTGCTACATCAAAATTGATTTAAATAACTAATAAAGGCTGACAGTAGATTTTTAATAAGTAAATGAATAAATAAAACTGTTTTGTCATCACTGCCATAAATAGTTTTATTAATAAATATGTGAATTACTGAAACAGTGATAGATATTATTGACTGAATTCAGGGGCTCTGTTTTAGGAAATCACTGCAATGAATACTGATTGTGATCATTTTTACATACGTGAGCAAAGCATATTTACTTCAAAGCTGAATTTATTGATTATTTCTGTTAAAATCAATTTTAAAATTATAGCAGCAATCACTTAATAATCTATCATTTTCTTCTTGTCTTTGCTTGTCTTTGATGAATAATGGATGGATTTTACTTTATTTGTGTATGTGTTTCACTCTCCTCTTGTGGAATGCCCTAGATCTAAGGCCATAGGACTCTTAAACTATTGGCTTATGTGTTTTTCCATAGAAAAAACCCCACTTCTTCATTAATCTTAGCAAAGACCCAACAAAAATATTCTAAAGCTGTATGACCTCCTTAATACATTCAGAGTCTATGTTTATGAATTTTAATCTGAATCACATAGCATTCAAATGAAAGAATAGATATGAATGAGATTTTTGATATTGCTGTTGGATTTTCTTAAAAAAAAATTAAACACACTTTGCAGTCCTTCAGGTTCACTGTATGCTTAATATCTTAAATTCTCATAAAATAAACAGCTGAAGGATTTTTCCCAAAGCTCCTCTGTATATGTAAAAAAAATCCAGCTGCAAATAAGGAAAATCACATCCACAGTAAAAGTAAATACAAGGCAAAACATGATGGTTGATAGTCAAACTCCATCTTTATTTTTAACTACACTAAATTCAGCTGTAAGTACAATAGTATTTGAAACTATAATGTGGCAGAAATCCATTGGGCTGTGTTTTATGTACCTGTTTTCGAGAGGCTTGTGAGTTCTTGGCAGTTGTTCATGCAGGTTTACTCTGAACCAGATGATCAACATCTGTGGGCCTCACAGTAACAGCATTTCTGCTGCTGATTCAAATGTGGAACATGTACCTTCTTTAAACAGAATAGCAAAAAGGGATTCTTCACATATGAGACAGACTGGCAGGAAATTTAAAATAATTTTGGAGGAACTAGAGTTTATTATTTGCTTTTTAAACTTTAGCCTTGAAGGGTTCAAATCACTGGATAATATCCTGACTTCCTTAACCCTGAGAAGCATCAATGACATTCTAATAACAGACTCATTTTAGTACACGCATATATTCAAATATATGCATGTATATATAGAATGAGTCAATATGTGTAAGACTGATAATTCTTTTTACTGGACCTTTTACTCTGATGAATTTTAATAGAAGGTTATTAATTGGATTGCATATGAGATACATATACAATTTTCCTATAGGAACTCTGAATAACTTTATCAGAATTCCAACCAAAGACACCCAAAATGAACACAGGTATGCACATGGCAAGTTAACACACACAAAACACATTGATCTATATATAAAATTGTCTACCTCAAATTTCACCTAATAATACACAAAATATTCATTCCCAAAATAGAGATACTTTGTATAAATTGTACTTGAATTCACATGAACTTTTGAGTTTTTCTCCTTAGAGATATTCAGAAACCATCTAGATGTGGTTTAACTAGAAAGATTTCTTGGAGAAATAAGCAACATATTTTGACATTCCCATGACATGATGATTGGTTCTTTAATGGAATGGGTCCCTAATTGTATTATTTTACACACACACATTATCTTTCTGTCTTAACTAATTAGAAATGCTACTCTACAGAATACTTTATAAATACATCCCGGAGTTATTGATACAATAAAGTATGTATTTATTTTTATATGTATTATGCTAAGCACTTCTCAAAATCACAACTGAAAAAAAGATCCAATACACAGACTGCAATAATTGAGTAGAAGGGGTTTGTTATTCTGCATTGTGCAATGACAGAGAAAATGGAAGAATAGAATTAGTGAATGACTGTGGCATAATAAATACCGTCTGTTGGCAAAGTGATCTCTCATTCATGTATAATTTTAATTTTGTTCTTGTCTTCTTAAGATGGTATATGATTTTTCTGGGTTTTCAAATATATTTGTAGAGTCCCATCATAGTTTATAGTTATCTCTGATAAGTGATGTTAGAGAGAATTTTTAGCACAGAATACTCTAGAGATTCATGGCATTTCTATTACAGTAATTAATTTTCACCTACTTAAAAATTAATTTTCCTAGCTCTCTCCCTTAGCATAAAGTTTTCTGAAAAAATTATAGTCAGAATGGTCCACAACCTTTTTTTTTTTTTCCTGATGCATATGTATAAACTGAATTGTAGAAAATAGATGCACAGTATTTAGAAGTTTCTATGTTTCAAAGCTTGGAACTCTGACTTGAAATTTTTCAACATTACTTGTGAGGAGTTGTCATTTACAGTTTCTGTGAGTTGTATCCTGATTAGGTTGACATACTCTTAGCTGTTAATTACACAGTTCTGTCTGACCTGTCAGATCTTCTATAGACAGTGTGGACTGTAAACTCTTCACCCTACCGGGTAACCAGGTGGATTCTCTTCTACAAAGGTTTTCTATGAGAGAAATGGTTCTTCTCTCTCATAAGACTCATAGACTATTAGGGATGGAAGCAGACATTTAAAAGTTTGGAATAGTAAGAAAAAGAGAGGAATAAGGATTCCAGGAGAAGAAGGTCTGGAAAAACAAAGGAAAACTCAACCCAAATCAAACTAAACCCACAACTGGTCGGGATAGGATATAAGTTTGGGGAGAGGGGTGGGCAAAAGACCAAAAGAAAATTGATTCACTTGGTCAAAGAAACTATCTTGGACAGCAGTGAAAGATAAGTTTGCTGAAGTCACAGCACATACTAGACTGCAAATCTCAACCCTCAGCCATGACAGAACTGTACTGGACTTGGTATTTTCCAGTTGCTCAGATCTGAGAAGCATCACCAAATTGAGGAGGACCAAGGAGAATTATAAATGAAAGGGCTAAAGCAGCTAGGGGTTATCTGCACACTGCTAAACCTACCACAAAGTCACCATTAGTCAGGGTGGCAGCACCTAAACAAAACTTGTCAGGAAGTGCTAGCAGCATATTCAGAGGCTGTTAAAAACAATCAAATGACACTTCCTAGAGCTTGGGCTGTGAAATCAAAGTGTTTCTCTAGTTACTTATGTGTGTTACAAAACACAATAATATAGGAACTTCAAGAAACACGTATGAATTATCAGTGGATTCTTCTCTAGAAAAAAAAAAAGAGGAAATAAGAAAATAGTGAATTGTAAATGAAATGTATTACATTTGAAATATTGCATTTTAAGGTTAGCTGAAGAGATATTATTTTTATGGTGTAGATGTATAAATTAAATTTCAATTGATGTAGAAATTTCTACTGATGAATAAATTCTATCTATAAACAGCTGGCAATATATTTGCATTTTATTTGTGTAATTCTCTGGTAATCTATGAGTTAATGTAGACCACAATTTCCATCAGTTATTTTCATGGTGTACTTCAAATTCAGGCTTGAGGCAAGTTCTTTGATCTTTTGCTAACCAAAGTTAAGAAACAGAATCAGTACAACTGTGACCCCACTTCCTTTAGTGTCTGTAATATGGACTAAAAGAGAGAACTGACTGATCTATGAAATCCATAACTGCACTGAGGTAATGGAGAATCAGTCCTGACACCTCCTAGTGAAAAAAAAAGAGAGAGGAGATTTATATTTTTCATTTAAAATTTCCACTCCTACAGATTTCCAGGGGTGGTTGGCTTAAAAAATTTGATACCAGAAGAGGAAAATGTTATTTGAAATGAATGCAATAGACAAGAAACATGTAGGAACTCATCAGATGTGTATAAATACACACACACAGACACACATACGTACATTAAAAAAAGAAATACTGAGATTGCTCTGATACTGAGAGTTATGTTTTTTTCACCGCTTCTTAGGGTCAACCATGGAAAGTCTGAAAGATGCTAGGTCTGATAGGAGCTAAATTTTAATGACTGTATTGATATTCTCCTGATAAAAACAGTGCTATTCGTATGCATGAAACTTCATTAGAAACTGAATAAGGAAAATTTAAAGACAACTACAGAAGCATCAGCAATTTAGTCACATACATATGTGTAGGGAACTCTTGCAATTACTTAACTGGTCATGCTATTGTAATAATCAAGTATATTTACAACACAAAACATTCATATGAATCTGTCATTATTTACTACTGCTTGCCTCATTATACTGTAAAATTACACTGAGCTTAGAATTAAAATACAATCGAATGTGTACACCCACAGATCCTGAAGAGTTCTGAGAAGTTTTGTCTGACACCAAACTTCTTCAGAGAGTTTTCATAACTAGCTAAAAAGTAAATAGCAAGTGGGATGAAGGGTGTATGATTTCCAGGAGGAATTTATTCACTGAAAGGGTGGTTAACCATTGGAATGGGCTGCACAGGGAAGTGATGGAGTCACCATTTCTGGAATTGTTCAAGAAGCAACTGGACATGGCAGTTAGTGAAATACTTTAGTTGACACAGTGTTGTTCAATCAAAGGTTGAACTCAGTGATCCGGAAGGTCTTTTCCAACCTTAATGATTCTATAACTCTATGATTTAATTTTATATAAGTTTCTCTCTATACTTGCAAAGCTTACTATCCAAAAAACACACGGGTATGTGAAAGATATGGAAAAAAAAATCTGTATGTATCCATATATAATTATTCTTCTAATATTTTTGCTTTATATGCAAGATAAAAACACAGTACTGATGTAGTGCTACCCTTTGGGAATGGTCAAGCACTTTGTCTCAACTGATTTTTTGAATTTCATAAAATGAAAATGAGTGACATTGAGAAGTGTCTACTATTTCTTTGACATAGTGCTGGTGTTTTCCTCACATTCTTAGCTAACAGCATTTTCAATCTATCATAAGAAAAGGCAAATTATTTCCAAAATTATTTATTATTCCTTCATTCTACATCCTAAGGTCTGTATGATGCCAGCATTTTTCTGTTCAAATTAACTTTTCTTTACTGTAGCATTACACAGAATCAGTTTCTGACCAAAGTGACATACTAATGAGCACTAAGGTATTTAATGCCTTTGACAACACATGAAAACCTTTCTTAAAAAATTGTAGCTAAAAACCAAACTAGCAAACAGGATACTACATCAAGTCTTTCCTATAATGGACAAAAACCTTTGCCATATGATATTGTAATAAATGAATAGTAGAATATCAGCTATCTAGGAACAAGAAAAAATGTATTTATCAATTTTAAAATGATCAGTTATAAGCTAGTTAAGTTGAAAGTTTCTTTTTGAATTACTAGAACTAAACTTTATATTAGTATGTCCAGTCCTAGAACAAGAAGCAACAGAGGAGGCATAAGAATAATTTATTTAAAGTTTTGGAAAATTGAATTATTTTCCCAAAATAGCAAATGCAATGCCTATTATTTAACTTCTGCAGAATAATTACTCAGCAGAGCATGGTTCAAAAGCCCAAGAAAGCTTTCTAGCAGTCTTCATACACTTTCTGTCTATAAGTGTGGTGATAAAAAAACCCACAAATCAAACAAACCAACCAACTGAACAAAAAAAAACCTCAAAAAGAGAACAAACCAGAGTGAAAATTACTCACATCTTATCTCTTGGCAGAGTAACATTATTAAAGCTTTAACTCTTGTCCCACTGCCCATAATGCTTCACCTTTGAACAATAACTTAGTAAAAATATAGATATTTCATGTTCAATATCTAAATTCTTATTTTCTTCATTTACTCTAAATGACGAAATCAAGTCTTGAAAGTTCTTCTGAAAATGTCACCAACAAGTAACAAGACAGACCTTTAAATAGAATTTGCAGCAAGACAAGAATAATTTAAAACTATTTCAAATCACTGAAAGCTTGTCAGTCTTACTGAAACAGAGTATCACATAAACAGATGTTTCTTTGTATATTGGAATTTGCATGGAATTTCTCAAAACTCTTTAGGAAGAAGAAAATCCTAGCTAATTATTCTCTAATAAAATTTGTACAGAGTGGTAAGACATGTATTGGTAAGTTTTTGATATATCTGAAATAAAATCGGTTCCTACACTTCTGAAACTTGAT
The DNA here is from genome assembly GCA_013398055.1 of Ifrita kowaldi. Classification (NCBI taxonomy): domain Eukaryota; kingdom Metazoa; phylum Chordata; class Aves; order Passeriformes; family Cinclosomatidae; genus Ifrita; species Ifrita kowaldi. Next base: position 123,454 of record VZRS01011899.1, read on the forward strand.
TCCCACATAAGACATTACAGCCTGCTTGAGCAGCATATTCACTAATTACTGAACTTTGAGAGAACTAGACAGATTTTGCCATGCTTAAACTGCATATTTTTGATAAAGATTTTCATTCAAAGCAAAAAATATGTGTGTCAAACTCTTTCTGGCCTCGTTTTGGGTCTTTTGGAATTTTCTTTTTCTTTCTTTCTTTCTTTCTCTCTTTCTCTCTTTCTCTCTTTCTCTCTTTCTTTTTTTTTCTTTCTGAACTGCCCAACATTTTCTCAATTGGAAGGCAAATTTGAAAAGAATCTGCCTTGTTTTTTTGCCTGTAACAATGGGACTGAAGACAGTTGAACGTTGATCTGAAATGCTACTTGCCCATATGTTGTGCAGCAATGTGTTTTATAAGATATCTACCATGTAGCCCCGAACTTAAATTTCCAGGAGATGTATGTCTGATTGTCATTTTTCTCTCCTAAATCATCTCAGAAACCCCGGAATCTATGCATTTCCAAAATTGGTGACAAAGAGGTTTACTAGATCATGATTAGAATTCTAGGAATTTACAGGATAAATCTATGTTGAAAAATAAGTACTTTCAGGTTCACTTCTGGATCCAAGTTCCTTGCTAATGAGCACTGGATAAACATTAGCTCTTTTGTGAGTCTCTTATGATTTACTGAAAACAAAACAGAACAAAGAGTATAATACAGGTGATATGGTTTATACTGGGATACCACAGAGTTTTCACTGCCTCTCCCATGAGAGTCTTTGAAATTGTCTCACAGTGCTTTAGACCCTTAGCTATTCTCCCTGCATCCAAAATATCAGCACTGCCAAGCTAATAAAACATTAGCCCAGTGGGCTACAAAACTGCTTTTGCATTGTTCCAGGGATTTGAAAAAGGAAAGAGCAGAAAACAGTAATTGCAGATTAGGGCCATGCGACCATTTGTGGATCTCAGAGGGGTTCCATGGACAAATAAAGTGTGATGTGGATAAAATATGTTTGTTCTAGTCTTGAAGAGACTCAGTACTCTTTAAAGTTTAGAAGATAAGCCTGGAGTCTCTGAGAGAAACCTGCTTTTTCACTACCATGTCTATTAAGGCTTTCAAAGCCATTGTTAGTGAGCCCTTCTGGTTACAAATTTAGACAAATTCTGTCCTTGTTGCCCAATGCTGCAAATACTGTGAAAAGAATATTGAAACAACAACAAAAAAGCTCATTTTATTTAGCATTTTTCATGAGAATAATTCGTTTAGGACTGCATGTGCCAAAAAGCCAATTTATCTCATAGTCTAGTTTTAGTAACTTGTCAGAAAACATCTAAACCACAAACTGGATAGAAATCCTTTACTCATCCCTTTTTCTTTCTGTCTGTTCTCTGAATTGACATTACCTGAATTCCCTTTAAAATTGCATGTCTAAACATCATTCTCTTAATACAAGCTCTTAATTAGTTTCCTAAAAGCTTTTCAGTTTGGAAAATATCTAAAAGCACTTAGAGAAACACAGACAGTCTTCTTTACATCAATAGCTAAAAAGATTTGTGGTTTCAAGCATTTGTCCTTTAGACTAGACATCTGATTCCTTTTGTTGTGTGCTGTAAGTATTATAGATTTCTCATAGACTGAGGCTCAGATTTACTCAGTATATCTGGTTTCTTTGTAGAAAAATGTGTGTTTTTCTTTCCCTAGTCATGGTCCAGGTCACTCCAGCATCTCAAATAGTATCTGACACTTTGTTTATTTCCAGTCAAACTTAAAGAGAAAAGGAATTAGGTCTACTTTCAATTACATGAAGCAATCAAAGAAAGGATACCCTGCGATAACCCAGTCTGAGTCCTGATCAGAGACATTATTGCTTAAAAACTTGTTGGGAAAGGGGATAATTGTTAAAGGACTGAGAAACAAATATCCATAGAATTTATCTGGCACAAAAAAAAAAAAGTGTACTGAGCATGCAGTATGGGATTAATCACACATTATAGGAAAGAAGTAAGGAAACTGGGCGTAGAATAATTCTGAAATGGCTGGACTACAAAGATGGAAAAGTTTCATTTTAAAAGACAATCAGTGATGAGAATATGGAAAAATGGATGGTAAATACTGTAATTTTCTTATTTTATTTTTGCTTTTCAGTGCAAGTGTGCACACAAGTGAGACAAAAGAGCTGGAACAGGTGTTAAAACTCCAGCTTTAATTGATCCAAGTAGGGTGAATCGGTCTAATGTTTATTACTCTATTCACTTACATGCAGTGAACTAGACTTCAACTTCGTGTAACTTTTAAAAAATATGTTGCAGTTCTTTTTTTAAACAACTGTACCTCCCACTCTATTTGTGTGTACATTTTACACTCAAAGTGACTTTCATGTACTTTCAGGACAAAGGAAGATAATAAAACACTGAAAGATAACAAGGACAAAGGTACAGACAACTGCAACAAATTTTGATTTCCTTTAACTTCTTATATTTTAAAATTTCTTTCCACTATTATTGCTGTTGTTTTTTATCCTTTCCTCACAGCCAAATCAGTCTGATTTTCAGAAATCTTTTCAGCTGGGAATACATGGTGACTTAAATCACTGTCTACTGCTGCTGTGAAATTTCTATCCATTTCACAGAATCATTCAGTTTGGAAGGGACCTCTTGAGATCATCTACTCCAACTTCCTCCTGCAGGTTCAGTTAGACCAGGTTTTCCAGGGCTGTGTTTAGAAAGGCTTTGAATATCTTTGATGTTTGTGGAAGTGTAATTCTGCCTGCCATGAACACAGAATTTACCCATTTATCAAATGCGTAACAACCCATCTTTGCACAGAAATAATGATTTACAGCATAGTAGCAGAACTTCATAGTGCTAGAATTTTTATAGTAGTCCAGCAAAAAGAAACTTTCCAGCATGCAGGAGTTAGGCCTATAATTTTTGTTGGGAATTTTTTTGTAGATTGCTGTTTCTCCTTGAAGACAATTATTTGACATCAATTTTTTTTTTTAATGCTTCAACAAGATTATGGAGCTTTTACTGTCCCTGAAACTGCAAAACCAACCAAATATATGAAACAAAACCATGCATAATGGCCTCTATATATTTTTTATTGGTTTGTATTTTTTTTTAAACCAAAAATAAATGTTATCATTAGAAATATTCAGGGAGAATTTTCTGTATTCATAAACAGACTGGTATTCCTTATTCAAGGAGGGGTATAAATCTAACATTTAAACAGGGAGGTAACATTTGGAGGACAGTCAGGGAAATACGAACCAGGAAAAGACTATGTTCTATCTAAATTCATACAATAGCCAAAGAGGTAATAACTCACATACATGTGTCTAATTACCAAGGAAAATTCTTTCATTTTCTTCCTGAATAGAACTTACGTAATTTAAAGTTGAGGCTGAAAAAGAATGTACAGACTTTTTTTAGAAGAGGTACTATGCATCATTAACTATAATAATAGGAATCAATTATTTGTATATCTCACAGTGATTTTGATTACTTAATGAACTGAAAAATAAGTACTAGTCAAAGTAACTACAACCTGGATGCAATAAACATCAATAGCAGTTACAAAAATACAAATCTTCCTCAAAATAAGGCTGAACAATATGAAAGCCAGCTAATGCATTAGGATATTTTTCTGGTTTATGTAACTTATTACCACATGTTTTTATGATACACTTTCTTTTGTGAAATACATATATTTATTTGCTATTCAATGAATAATAGTAACTAGTTTCCATATAGTCAAGAAATATTTTTTTTTAGCCATTCTTAAGATAAAGTTTATAAGATAATTCATTTTAGAACTTCTCTATACATTCTTATTCTTTCTCTGAAATCTTCACGTCCGGTTAAGATCTATTTTAGGATATTAACAAAAATAAATAGTAGCATGTAATTTACATTTGAGGCCAGATCTTTTCCTGTCAGAATGAATTGCTGCACAAATGTCAACATTAGATGCTATTTTCTATGTCTCAGCTTGGTTGCATGAATGAAAGTCTCTTTGGATTTTCCATGCTATTTGTTATGAATATTCCTTAACTTACAAACTTGATCACTGGCAAATTGTTTTAAAATAGTTTCCATCAATCTGCCTAGGTGATTTCTTAGTCCCAGACAAAAAGATTTACAGATGATGACTTCTACTGGAATTGTACTCAAAAAGTCTTAGTAGTTAAACATATTTCCTGTAACTTGTTTTAGATTTTCTGTTCAGAGTGAACAGGCACTAAATCTCATCAGTCTACAGGTGATAAAAACAGTCTCTTTCTCCTGATCTATAAAATATCTGTATGAACTCTTGGATAGTTACCACACCTGAGAATCATAATTATACAGAATGCAGAAAAATATGTACCAAATAAAGCAATTCTGGTTACAAAGAAAATAATCTCTGATGAGAAGATGTGTTATTCTGTAAACAGCTTTTATAACTCAAAGATGTGCTGTTGCTGTGATTGAATCACTAGCCCTGAGTGAACTCACATACTGTTGCTGATTATGAAAATGCTAGAATAAATTCTGAAGGTCACCAGTTTAACATAATTGCAGAGAATGGCTTGGGTTGGAAGGGACCTTTAAAGATCACCTAGTCCAACCCCTATATGACCTACTATATAATCAAAAATCCTTTTGTATCTACACTGCCCTGAACATGAAAAGCCTACATAAAAAACTTCCATTTCAGTATGCCACTGTACGTATGCATTTATCAAAAAGCTTCCCACAGATTCTTCATTTGAATACTAATATTTGATACTCTAATTTAAATATACTTAAGGAAGCTGCACACTTCTTTAGTTAGAGAACTGATTGAAATTAATGAGAACACACAAGCCACAGCTATAGCTATCATAAAGACTTTATTAATCAGATTGAATTTCTGTATTTCTTATTTTACTTTGTTATTAGTCTTTTTAGATTAAATATTCTGATACTTTTTAGTGATAACCTAACAGATTCCTCAAGAACTATGAAGGCAGAAATGATAGGAAGACAATAGGAAGTTTGGATTCTAAGGCTGTGATGAAAATGTTTCATAAACATTTGGTTTCACTCATTTTAAATTCCTATGCTGATTCAGTCCTCTCTAAAGTAGGCACTGAGGGCAAAATCCTGTTAGTCATCCAGTGTCATCTAGAGCTGCTGAACTGTTTTCTGCAAATATTAATTTATATCCATCAGCCTTATATAGGTACCTTATATAAGCAATGCTGCCCTAAGTAACACAAAACAACTAAATAATTTTAACATCTTCCCACTACGTTTTACTCTGGTTTCCATTGTCTGCTTTGACTAGATTTCTGTTAGGTAAAATGAAAACTGAGAAATCTAACTGAGGTTTTGATTTGCTTTCTGGGTTTTTTTTAGATGCCTCCATTTAGATGTCTAAATCTTGAACCAGATTTTATTTTATATATCACTCCAATGAGAGGCATTATTTTACCCATTTACACAAAACATAAGGCAAAAATAGCAGAAATTAAGTTAATGCAATTCAACTGAAACAAAATAAAATACAGACAGTGGAATTAAATTTATTCCTCTTAAAGTACAATAGAGCCCTTAATCAAAAGTAACTAAAGGAAGGAGATGCCATGTAAATGTAGATATAGAAGTCCTGAAATAGAAATTCAGGACACACCAATAATAGTGGAAGTTTTTGTGCATTCTGTGCACCTAGAAGGAATGATCTCAGAAGAATTATCTCCTCCTCAAGATAAGGAGAGCAAAAAGTGCATGTACATCCCTATGCCAGGTAGCAGCATCAAGTTAATGACTAACCATTATGTTAGTCTGGTTAAAATAGTTCCCTTCTGACTTGCATAAAGAAGTCCAAGGCATTGTTCTCTTTGAATTGCAAATATTGACTCTGCTACTAGATGAATTAGAACCTACAGTTAACCTTAAACCCACAATTTTCAAATGGAATAAAAACCTTTTTAGCACATTGCCTGTAAGTTAGCTATACTTTAGAAAAAAAGATACTAAGAAACATCATTCCTTAGGAACGTTTCCACATTTATTTATTTTGATTTATTTTTAGATATCTCGCATCTTTTGTTATGTTTAATTTCTTCAAGTTTTTATTTAAAATGTTGGGAAATAGCGATACATGCATTTCTATATCCTGGCATACTTTTAACAGTCTAAGTGCCTATATATAACACATCTAAATAGAATTCTATTTTTAAAAAATCCTATCATATCTCCATTATATATAATGTTTTATAACATTAATTAACTCATGTCTGAACTTCTCTTTCAAGGTTTGCCTCTAGCTCTCTGTGCAGCTGAGGTTACAGATGTTTATCTGGAAGGGCTATTACAGTAATTTCCTGAGTTAGTCTATCTGCTGCTCTTTTGATATTAGCAGTACTTATATGTTCTTGGCATTCTTTGCAATCATATATATCAAAGGGGAACTATTCAAAATATTTACCAGTATTATATCTTGATATTCCTTTCTTCAATACTTAGGAATAAATCATAGCCATTTCAAAAGTCTTCTTGAATTTCTCTGTTGTTATTTTAAATATAGTGTCATTAATCCAGCTTGATATAGAATCATAGAAGTATTAATATTGGAAAAGACCTCAACCAAAAAGATTATCAGGTCCAACCAGTAACCCAGCACCTCGTGTCCACGAAGATACCATATAACCACATAACCACAAGCTTCTAGAACACTTCTAGAGATGGTGATTCCAACCACTTCCCTGGGCAGCCTACTCCTATGTCTGACCACCCTTTCAGTGACACAGTTTATACTATTATCCATTCTAGTCATAACCAAAGCATTAGAGGGTTGTGAGTGCTTCTGTTTATTTTTTTATTCACTTTGACTTCTTTTTCACCAGTTAGGAGAGAATTTAATTATTAATGTCCTGTAAAACAGTTTGCTCAATGGTGACAATGTAGCTTGCTTGTCTTGTTTCTTAACTTTTTATCAGCAATCATTAAAAAAAAAAATGTGGTTAAGCAAAACAGAATATTTATTTCAATATATTTCTTTTTACAGGTTTTTTTGACACCATAATGCTTAACATGCACACGTGTAGCTGGAGTAGGAAGTCAAGATAAACACAAGAAAATATGGTAGAGTAAAAATTAAGCAAGCTGATGTTTTTTGGAAATATAGGAATGTATTCTCCTACTATGGATAGCAAAATGACTATTCTAAAACCCCAGTAATTTTAGACATATTTTCTTAAAATCACAAGAGAAAAATGGTGATGTTTCTGGGCTTCTGTTGGTTTGTTTTCCCTGAATTATTGATAAGATGTTTTTACTCTTCTGCTTTCTGACTGAAGGGTAAATAAAATAGGACTAATATTCTTGAGGCACTTCTCGAGGGCACAAGAACATCATTTCCAGATGGTCATGACAGAGAATCTTCAAGACATACAGATGAAAAGAATATACTTGTTTTATTTGGTCATCCTACCTGTCTTAATCAGCATTGCCTCTGATTAGGGTTACTAGGACTGCACATAGAGCTACATTTTCATTCTGTTCTGATTCTGGGATCCTCTTAGTGCAATATACATGTTTGTGGGCTGATGATGTGCTCAGTGCTAGATCTCCATTCTTCATATGAGAAGATTATAGTGTGTTGTGGGATGTCTACATCTGTTTAGTTATTCTGTTGCATACTTTTCAAGACTTCTTTCCTCAGGTTTGCTGTAGACAGTGCTTCAAGTTATAAACACTAATTTTTAAGTTGTGAATCAAGTTTTTGTTATTGCTGTAGTTTTGAGGTATTTCAGAGTCTTAAACTTTGCTTCACTACTTCAAAGCATAGATTGACAAGAGCTTAGAAAATGTATTCAAAATTTGAGAAGCCTTGTATGCACTGTTCCAATTCAGCCCAGTTCCTACTGACCATTGTAACACTATCTGAAGTGACTGGAAATAGCAGTCACAGAACGATGTTATATCATCCCTACCAGACCTCTTCTGGACTCCTGAGTTTCTCTGTAAATACACAAAATACACCAGTATTTAGACTACCAAAATTATGAAAAACAGAGAAGCATTCTCTGAACAGAAACCATCGAAAGGGGTTTAAACACTATTTCATTACAATGCACAGCAAGTAAAGCCTGAGAGTTCAATAAAGAGAGGAGAATGGTAAATAAGGTAGATTCTTTGCAAAAGACAGGCCTTGATTACCTATTTTCTTTAGTTACAAGACCAATGTACCCTGTTTTGGAGACAAATGTGCCTTTTCCGTTTCAGTATTTGTGTAGCAGAAGGATCTCACTAGCCTGAAGAAAACCCCTCTGGTTTAATATTTTCCCATGTTTGGCATTAACAAAATATATATATATATAGAGAGAGACATATGATTTGTTGTAAATAAGTCTGATTTTTTTATCCAGTCATGAATCACAAATAATTAGTGGCTTCCAAACATTGGTTATAATGTTTTTCATATCATTTTAATTTAGCACTGCTTTCCTGGGAACTAAATGATAATGTCATATACTCTGTGGGTGAAAAAAAAAAAATAAACCTTATAGACTTGCCAGTGCCACTGTACAACCTTAATGTATAAATATTCAGGTTTACTAACAGTTTCAGGATGTGTTTGCTCCGAAGAAAAACAGAAATTACTGTCAAAATATCTGTAAATATTTGTGGATTAGTTTGGCTTGGAAACTTTCAAATTTTTGGTTTCTCAGGTAATTTTGCTGCCTCATGACTTTTACAGGGAGTGAATTACAGTGAGAGGCAATGCTCTTCTATTTTTGGCAATTTGAGAATAATTAGAACTAGTTAATTAAAAGCAATGAGAGCAAAAGAGGGGAAGCACAAGGTTAAGTGCTACATCTCCATAACAGCTGTCATCCACTAGAAGAACGGAAATTTTAATCTCAGGAATGCAGTTTGCGTAGGTGGTTTCCTCAAAAATAAAGACTGAAAATATGGAAGGGATAAGGAGGCTGTCTGATCAAAATAAGTTACAACTAACTTTAATAGTTGCAAAATGAAGTAATATAATGATGAAAATGACATAAAAATACAGGAGATCCTTACAAACATATTTTAATGAAATGAAATGAAATGAAATGAAGTGAAATGAAATGAAATGAAATGAAATGAAATGAAATGAAATGTACGTCATCAGTGTTCCTTAGCATATCATGCCGATATATTGAAACAAATATTGACTTGGTCTGGTTTTGTAGTTCAGGTAGCACTTAATGACATGTCTGTTGCATCTACTGATTAAAAACTATTTCAACTTTTGAAAAAATAGATCTTATTTCTTACTTCATGACAAATGTATAAATACAAACCAGTATTTCACAGCCCATTATGACAAAGTTTATATTTCTCTTAGTATATTAACTTGACTCAAATCTTAACTCCTAAATAGTTAAATACTTACCTCTGTAAGGAGCTAATTATCTCACCAATGGCACTGGACAGATATTGACTCAAAATAAAAGACAAGTCTGCAAAGGACATAGACAGTAAAGGAGGTGTTAGCTGATCTAAGGGGTTAACACCCAACTAACCATCAAAAAGTTAAAATAGAAGAAAACAGAAGTAAATTAACTAACCATTTATAGCAAAACATTAAAAAAAAAATAGTGGGTTTATACTTGTGCCCTGCATATTGAAACCAATTTTAAAGATCTTTTTTTATTTGATCAAAGATATGAATTTCTGCCCCACATGGCTCCATGGGAGCTCTTCTCTGATAAACTTCATCTGAGGCTCCTACTGCATTCATGACACTCACCACTCACCAATCTCAGTAAGCCTCATCTAGACTCATCTAGTTCACTGCCTACTCAAAGCAGGGACAATAACATGCCAATGGTTCAGACTTTTAACTATTTCTCTGCATATCATGGAAGTCTGAGCTGCACTTCTGTCTCTAAAAAATTATATTGTTCCAGTTAAATGCATGATGTTAGGTTATACAAATATTTCAATACAATATATGAAGTTGTTTATTCATTTGGGAAACATTATCTTCAAAGAATCCTTTATCTCATTGTGCTGGTATAAAAATTATTACAATCTTTTACTGTCTTCTTTGCATCGTAAAGAAGAATAGCTAGCTCTTACAACATGAAATATCGAAAAGTGATGGCTAGATTTGTCTCAGGCTAAACTTTGAAGGTATTCAAACTCTTCCTGTCCTGCTCATCCCATATATCAAATAACTTTTTTCTTTATATGTCATAATCTTCCCTGTCATCTGTGTCATACAGAGTATTTCTGGCATGTTTAGGTAATATAAAACTCATATCCGTCCTTTGCTAATGTTGAGAAGAATAATTTGCAAACAAGTAATTGCACTTCTTGTTGCAGAGATGAATGACTGCCTAACTACGAAGTGTAGAATAGGAAAACTTATCAATTTTTTCTTCAATCAACAGAAGTGTAGCTAATCCTGTATTCTATACTTTGCTACGTGTTATTTTTCAGAACAGTGATTAGTAGTAGCTAGTATGGATATATAGTAAGCAGTTACTTTTCTACCACCAACTTTATTAGTTCATCATCAGAGTCTCTACCATGACTGATGTGGCAAAGCAGAGTACAGGAGAGGAACAGTTCTTTCAGGTAACCTGTTTTGAAAATCACTGATTTCCATGGAGAGGAACAATGAGGGATATTTTAGAAAACAATATGAATATTGTAGGAGGTTTTTTACACGTTTACTACATTTTGTATTGGACAGAATTCTTTTAAAAAAAAGAATGAGTAGTTGGTCTTGTTCTGGAACACGAATTTGAACTCAGGAACCATTCTAAATCCTATTTTCTATTATTCCAACTATTTTCTTTCAATATGAGTTCTAAGTGCTCTAAAGTCTTTTCTAAACTGAAGAAATTGATGTATATCAGTAAACCAGAGATAATAAAGTTTTATTTTCTGCAAGTTTCTACTGTTTCTGAAGAAGAAAATTATAACAGGACTCAAGAAAGACACTGAAAAAGAGCTGAAAGACTCATCATGGATTTAGGGCATTGCACATAACAACACGCTGCTGCATGTGGATTTAACTCTCTAGACTTTCCTCCTTTAAAAAAAAATAAACTCTGGGGTCATATATTGGTTTAACTTAGACAACATGATTGAGCTATTGATTGATTTGATTTACTTTCTCCATCCTGTTTCATCCCAACTCCCATCATATATTTGTGCATCTTTTTCAACACTGCACTCCTCAGAACCTGTACCTCATGTCTTTAATTCACCATTGAAATAAGCAGCAGCCATCAAAATGGTCTTGTAAATAATTAGCAGTTTCCAAATGATAGCTCTTATGCAGAGAAAATGTCTGAGTGATTAAATTTTTTTTATTAGCTTTACCATCATACCAATAATATTTTATTTCTCTCAGGACTGATCTTTAGATCTTCTGGTCTTTAGAGTTTAGGACAGGAATTGCAGAGATCACAATGATTTTAATTAAATCTCTTTTGTGCACTAACAATGCGTGTCCTATTTTATATTACAATAACTTTAATATTATAGGAGCTCATTTAGATGGTACATAGGTATCCCTAAATACAGTCAAAGAACTTCAAATTCAATTCAGAAGCAATCTTCCCTTTTATTTTTTTAATATGGTTCTTATAATACATATGATCATAACCTTCAGCAAGTGATGCTGTGCTTTAGAACTAATCTTTCCTTTGACCACAGAGTGTAAGCTGCAGTCAGACTGCAAACTGAACAAAAAGGTTGAAATATAGATAACATTGCTCCTCTGTCTTTCATTTCCTAGAGCCCCATCTGTATTTGAGTCTGTGGGATTAACTGATTGAAGTCTGTGGTTCCTTCACACAGGAAGTCCGAACAGCCAATTATATTTTTTATGAAAAAGAATAAGAATGGCAGAAAAGTTCATCTATGCAGGATGAGTGATTACCTCATTAGAGCATGAACATCCTACAACTAAGAACAGTTAAGGTCTAGTATGTTGTCACACTGCAGTTACAGTAAATACTTGCTATATCATATAGCTTAAAGTTCTAAACTGCCTACAGATGGACATGTCCATAAATAAATAGATCAGATATTAAATAATGAAAGAATATGTTTTATCATGTTTTCTAAACAAGGCAACATAATATGTGATCTTGTGGGAGGGGGCATTTGTTTCTTGATAGTTTTTGTTTCATTTTGTTTTTTACTGATGCGTCTTACTTTTCTTTCTTATATTTAGGAAAACGGTCACATACACGAAGTGCAGAAGCCTAACTTGATATTACTTGTAGGAACTAATTGTTGTCACAGGTTGGGAGAAGGGCACACCTACAACATTGCTCAGGTCAGCATGCAGTGACCATGCCTGAGCTGAAATTGGGTCCTGGGCTACAAGTAGGGGTGGGAGGAGGCCACAGTGGATGCTCAGCAGGGGCTCAGGGTGACTTCTTCTAGTGCCCTCAGGACCCTAACAGAAGCCCCCTTTTCCTCTCACCCAAGCAAGTGTTGTCCTCCTGTCCCACAGAGATCTGGGATCAGAAGGCACGTGCTGTACAGTGTTCTGATTGCTATGGGACATCAGGGGTCTATTTCACGGGGTGCAGAGGTGGGCACGGAACTGGAAAAGGGATGTGGCTCAGACTGGAGCTTAGATCCAGGTCAGGAACACAGCAAGGCTGTGCAAGGCCATCACAAAGGGCAGTTGGAAGTGAGACGGGGAACCTGGAGCTGATATAGACACAGAACAGAGCCTTGGAGCTGAAATAGGGGCATGACACGGGGCATTTGGAGTAGTGTCAGGATAATGGCAGGAACAAAGTAAGGCATTTGGAGCTGGGCAGGATATCCAGGCTGTTCCTGAAATGTTCCTGGAGGGAGAGAATACTGCCCCTAAGGAGCCCTGAATCCTGGGAGGACCACTGAGAGAGGGCTCACTCAGGTGGGTATGGTCAGCAATTTGGCTCTGTGGGGAGATACAAAACTCAGATCCAGGCTCTTCACTTTGGGGAAGTCGTGGAGGTAAGGTCTTAAACTGCAGTGGGCCTGTGCCCATGGAGTCTGGGTCAGAAACCAGAAATGACTGGCAGGGCACAGCCAGGATTGATGGCTCCCATGGGGCCAAGCACAGCGAAGACCCCAAGTTTCGCTGTAAACCCCTGACAGGTGCTGTCTGGCAGGGTCTGAATGTGGCAGGAAGCACCAAAACCACCAAGGAGCCCTACCAACAGTCCCAGGGACTCTGGGTGAGCATGGAGCCAAGGCTGGGATTATTTCCCAGCAGGAGCATGAGGTCGCCAAATGGTGGTTTAAGAAGTCAATCCAAAGGACCAATCCACATGTCCATGACTGGAGACAAGTACTTCAGTGTGGACATGAAGGGTCTTTCTAGGAGACACAGATGGGGACAGGCACACCTACAATGGTCTCACCAGCCTGGATCAAATCGTATATCCAGGGTCCCTGGGTAGACAAGGTGTGCGGAGACTCAGTCAAAGCTGTAAAAGCTGTTGAGATCCATTTGTTGCTCTTCTGACCCTGACATGGATGTTAACCTCGATTTCTGTTTTGAGCTCATTTTTTATGACTGACATTTTTCCAGTGCAAATATTTTTCTACAGGCAAGTGGATTTTCCCTTGGACAAGCCTAGGATTGTTTTTTGCTTTCAAAAATGAAATCACAGGTATGTCACTAAGAACCATTGGTTCTGCAGGTTGTGACATCATGTATATTATATTTATCCTAACACCTATCCACAACTCTGGTGCTCTCACTTTTGAAATTAGTTGTAAAAAGCAGAACAAAATGTGAGCACTATTCTGACTAAGAGCTTTGAAAATGACTCAGAATTTGTAGCTGTGTGTCTGCCAAATGAGAACACTGAGAATACAGCCCCTGTCCCCAAAATAGTGATGTTTCTGGACTATCTGACAGAAACTTGACAAGTATACTTTTGCTATTAACCTACATTTTCCTGCTAAAAGTTACATTAATAGAGTGAAGTTTGAAAAGGTAGAAGGAAACATGGTTTTTCCAGAAAGGTCAAAGGAAAACTGGATGAAAGCTGAATGAATTTCAGAGGTTCAAAGGTGCAGTAGCGAAGCTGGCAAGAGTATGTTCAAAGCCCAACAAGTACTTTTATTTTCTCTTTTAGTTACGACATACAATGTTGAAACTGGCTGGAATCCTGCCTGCTGCCATATAATGAAGGCTTCCTGTAAGGATTAGGCACAGGAAGGCTATCAGAAATACCAAATTTGGTTATGGATTTAGCTAAACTGGGACAAATTGGAAAAAGGTAATTAGTGATGGGTTTCTTCAGAGGGAAAAGGGTTGAAGAAAAGGGATCAAAGTGGTTCACAGAAGTACAGAAAATGGAGAGAAGAAGGGAATAGAAAGGGATAATTGTATGCAAACAAGCTGCTGAGCAGCACACTTGTCTGACTGAGCCCTGTACCTGATCACTGCGGTCTGTTCTATCTTGTTATTAAATCATGTTCTTCACAATTTTCTGTACAGTTTCACTCTGTGTGTATGTACCTAGAGGCTAGCACCTGGAAAATGGGACAGAGTTCACAGAGAGTACTCAGGGATGCCTGCAGCCTGTAGAGTCTGGAGTGTATTTTTCCATTAGGGAATTTCAATCCTGTGAATCTGTATGTGTTTACACTGGTAAACTTCAAGCCTGACTAGCAGAAAAAATGACAGCACTGGCTAGCTGTGTTCCTGTATGTGAGAGCTGGAGGTATTTACGTGAGTGCCATGACAACAATGTTTTCTGTCTGTGCTGTTTTTTTGTGGCCAGACAAGCCGGTGGGGGGTGTGCGTGTGTATGCATGCATGTACCTCTCCAGCTATATCTCTGGAATCCATGTTCAGTCTTGCCATTGCCCAGACCTGCCAACAGCAACAGCAGCAGCCACATCCATCCCAGTGAGATGGAAGAAGCACCCTGGATCTGATAATGCACAATTTTCAGTGCCAGGGGCATGGGAAGGCAGTATCCCCACAGCCCAAACTCCAACAGCTAACAACAACTCCCTTAAAGGTGTCTGTTTCTGGCAGTCTGCTCTAAAGTTAAAGGAGCTGCTTATTCAGACAGTAGGATAAGTTCTGAGACTGTCAACAAAAGTCTGAAAACTAGTAAAACAAGGAAGATACAAGCATTTGTTTAAATGGCATAAGTAAGCAACTCAAGTGCCAAAGTTTTCTCACGCTAGCATTTGGCACGCCCCTGTGCATACAGAAGTGAGCACATCAAGACAGTCTGCAGTGCTTGGCTGATCATTTGTCAGTGTTCTTAGTCTCTGATTCATTAATTTAATGTGAAACTGCAAAATGTTCCCATGTATAAACTGTGTAGTAAAATACATTTTTCAATATCTCAAGTTTCTTAATTAGTACCCCTTCTATCTTCTTGACCGTGATACTTTCCTGATTATCATATCCAACAGATCCCACGTGGCTAATGAAAAACACAAATGAAGAAACTTTAGTATAGACTAAAGTTAGCAAATTCAGAGTTAATGTCTGGGTTCAGTGTGGCCGATAGCTCCCTGGAAAGTTGTCAAGGGTACTTCAGGGACCCTGCAGCTCTATTACATGTGGTGCAGTTGTGACTGCCAGAGTGGCTCCTGGATAATCCTACAGGGAAGTTTTCCTGAACAAAGGTAAAAGGTGAACTTAAAATTTCAAGATTAGAATCATTATTTTGAGATTCTGTGCTTTGCTTCAGTATTGTGTCTCTCTTCTACCCTTTCCAGAGACCGAGTTTGATCAACTGTCTTCTTATTAAGCACAGGAGAAGCATATGAGATGACTTGTTTCATTAACACATATTCAGAATAAAATAGAAGACAGTTTTTTATACATTGGTACAGACACCAAGGGACATTTTGTATTATCTCACTAATTTTGTGCTTCCAGGCTGTTTCTTTACTATCGATCTTTCCTAATATGCAATGCAAATTTAAAGTAACATGCAATCCAACATGTGAAACTGCTCACTATAGAATAGACTTTCTTTTTTTCCTTGGTAATTTTATCAAATATTCCCCATCACTCACCAGAACTTCAGTTAGGGCTCTGTCTAGTGGTCTGTGAGACAGAAATAGACTGTGCTGTGGGAGATGGATGGGTACAAAGCCTGCTACAGATTTTACAGTAATGATTGTTCTTACTTGGAGGGTACTCAGAATTGATGTGTAGCAGTAAAAAATTCCAAAGTTAGGTAAAAGAAGAACGGCCCATGGAATGGATGGGCAATTTTTTAATGACTGTATCCATGAGGCCTTTATAGGTGCAATATAAAAATAAACTTTCTTTTCGTTTGCTTTATATTTTTAATATTTTGAATCTGAAAATATCTTTGTTAGTACATAGTACTATATTCAGAAGTAAATGATTTACAGTTGTTGATAAAATACCTTTGTTGTAGCTCTTAAAAGCCTTGTTTAACATTCTAAAAACCTTTTTGATTCAGATTCCATACATCTGAAAATTTACAGGGTGCAGATTTTCAGGAAGACCAGGGAAGAAAATCTAAATATATACCTACAATGAATATTCCTTAATGTGAACTTAGAACATGCACATTTCATTAAGAAGATTTTGATAGTTCAAAATTTATTATATTTCTCCTGGTTTTTGTTCTTACTTAAACTGATACTCTTTCCAAAACTAGAGGCTTCATTGTAGTTTTCTGACATACATATTTCAAGTTATTTTATCCAAACTATTTAAACATTCATAGGTGTATTGGGTCTGACCAAGGTAAAGTTCACAGCCCTTACAGTGCTGTGCTTTGCATGGGTAGCTGGAAGGGTGTTGATAACAAACCAGTGTTTTGGCTACTGCCGAGCAGCGCTGCCCCTCTGACATTCCTTCCCCCACCAAAGGGAATGGGAGTGGACAAGATCCTGGGAGGGGACACAGCCAGGCCAGCTGACCCAAATTAGACAGGGGGGTATTCCATACCATATGATGTCAGCTCAGACATATAAGCTAGGGGAGAGAGGAGGAAGGGGGAGCATTTCTGAGTTTTCAATGTTTGTCTTCCAGAGGAGACGTTAGGTGTGCTGAGGCTCTGCTTCCCGGAAAGTGTCCGAACATTGCTGCTGATGGCAAGTAGAGACTGATCTTTTTTTTCTCTTTAGCTTTTGCACTAACAGATCTCTGCTTATTCCTTTCTTTTACTGTGATAAAACTGCCTTATCTCACCCTACTGGTTGTGCTCCATCTTATTCTCTCCCCTGTCCCAGTGGGAAAAAGGAGTGATAGAGCGACTTAGTTGACACCTGGCACCCAGCCAGGGTCAACCTGCTACAACAGACCACACTAGTCTCTATATATTGCCCTTCCATCTTGAAAGATGTTGTAATACTAAATTATTATTTTTTAAAATATAAAATCTAATCTAAGACATAAGAATGGGTAAAAAGAGGCAAGATAGTCTTCATATTTTTCGTTTCCCTGTGTACTGAAATGGGCACAAAGATGTCCTGCTGAAAACTCTTAAACCACTTTCAAGCCACTTATTTTAATGAATTATAGACTTATTTAAATAAGAAAGAAAGAGTCATTAGACTCATTTTATGATAAGGAAAGACGAGCATCTGTAGTTTCAAGACCAGAGAATTGTTGTGTTTTTTTAATTTTCTATTTCATGCTGGCAATCAATAGAATGGCGTATTGATTTTATTATTGATTTTGCTATTGACCTAGGACCAAATTCAATGCTCAAATAAAGATTATCTAATTTAAGGTTTATTTACAGATTACAATACATGCGAAGAATATTTAAAATGGATTGAATACACTTCAAGAGCAATGTGTAGTTGACATCCTGCTGTTTAACAACAGCATGGCTTACTGCATATGCCATACACCTGAGTCACATTGTGCTCTCATGTATTTGTCTTTGAAAAAATAGCCCTTATTTTCCCATTGTAACCTTCAAATGATGATTCGTAGTTAAGAGGTGTGAAAATGTACCATGGAGTTGCAGTATTTTGTGATCAAATATAAAAAAATAAATTGTTACATTTTTAAACCCTGTAATCAGATAACACATAGATTTTTAGGAGTATCCTTTCTTGGCTTTGCAGAAATACATACAAGAAGGGGAAGATAAATTTAGGGAATGTTGAGACCTAAGGGTACTAGATTGAAGAAGATTAGAATCTGGGGGTTCATTTGAAAGTGTCTGTGAAATAAACTGAATCTTCTGTTACACACTCGTATCTCTGAGATAATTTATACATCTTTTGAATCACAGACAAGGAAAAGAATGATCCATGGATTATTGAAAACATACTAATAACTTATGGATTTTTTTTTCCAATTATGCTTTCTAATGTTCTTTATTTTCCATGCTATTAATTTTCTATTGAAAATAAACGTCAAACAAAAAAAAAAACTTTCTAATAATATTGCTAATGCCATCCTGCATGGAAAGAAGAGAATGTCAAGAAGTAGAGTCCTATTTAACATTAGATATTGCAGCAAGACAGTTGTGATCAAAGTGTCTTTCTGCAAAGGAGAGAGGCTGTGTCATCTTTAGATTTAGAAAAGTGAAGCCCTTTCTAGCTCTAGTAAAGTAAAATACCTGTTCTGCATGGTTGCTGCAGTGAGTGTGGATCACTGCTCTGAGAGGTCACACAAATTCTTTACTGGTTCATGAATTTCAGCTGCATCATCACCAGAGGCCTTTGTCTCAATGGGTAACAGATCATTCTTAAAGATCCTTAATAGCAAAAATATCAGCTATTTAGCTGTTGTGAACAAAAAAATCCTTTAGTAGGAAACATTTTTAAAAGTAGGCAACATAGTTCACACAAAAAAGCCCTAATAAATTTAAAACTTAAATATTATCTGCTTGGCATACCTATTCCAGTCTCACTGTCCCTAGAGATGTAGCTTCTGTGGCTCTCTGAACCCGAACTCTAACCCTAACGGAATGATGACGCTGCAGCTGAGGTTCCCATGCCAATGGGCGTCCCACATTGGAAAAACGTGAATGCAGCATTCTTGGTGTCCTGCCATGATCCCCTTTGGCATGCCTTTTCCAGCCCCAGTGTCCCTTGACTGTAGGCTTTCTGGCCCTCTGAACCCAATGTAAAACAGAATAGCATTTTGGGGCTGCACCATCACCAAGGGCGGCCCACACTGGAATAATGTTGAGGCAGCCATGTTGGTGTCCTGTCATAATCCTCTCGGCAGGCCTTTTCCAGAACCAATGTCCCTGGAGCTGTAGGCTCTGTGGCTCTCTGAGCCCTAACCTTAACCCTAACTCTAATGGGACTTTGGTACTGCAGATGAGTTTCCAATCTCTAGGGGTGGCCATCATTAGAAAGGTGTAGACGCAGCACTGCTGATGCCCTGAAATGACATCATTTTCCAGCCCCAGTATCCCAGGGGTTGTGGGATTTCTGGCTCTCTGAACTCTAACCATAAAGAAATCTTGGTGCTGTGCCCAAGGTACACATCACTATTGCTGTTCCAGTTTAGAAAGGTTTGGAGGCAGCAGTACTGTGTGCTACCATGATCCCCTTGGCATGCCTATTCCAGCCCTAGTGTCTGGAACGGCTGGTTCTGTGTCTCTCGGAACCCTAACCCTAACAGAAGTGTTTTATAATGTCATATCCTCTAGTGCTCAGCTTGGATATCTTCACACAAAATACATTACTGTTACATGAAAGTAAGAGCTTTTTGCAGTTGGGATTTTGCCCAAGGACAGGATATACTGCTTCCTATCACCACCGATATTCTTTCTTGGTTGTATGAAGAAAAACGTACTGTGGCTGAATTAATTTTAGATTTTTTTTTTTCCTTTTTTTAGCTTATTCCCTATTCAGGATCTATATCTAGTTTAAAACTGAAGTCACATGCTTGTGGTTCAGGGTAATAATTTAGAACCTATTTATTCTTATAGTAATTACATTTAGGGAAATGTGTACAGGATCCTTTCATGTGAAGTGGTTTAGAACTTTAGAAATCTAACAGAAGTGAGGAATTCACACATAGATTTATCTGGCTGATGGAAAAGACACAAAAAACTGTAGATAAATCTTAACTCTTAAGAAGCTGGGTATATAAAGAATGTGAAATCTCTTACTTAGTGTTTTGCATTTTTAATTTTTTTTTTAAAGGAAACTAATGTTTTCCTCTTCCGATACTTGAATAAAAATCTGGAAGTAAAAGAATAAAAACAGGGTTAGGTGTTAACAATAACCAGTAGAATTCAAAACACCTTTATTAAAACCCTAGGTCCTACTGCTTTTTTATTTATTTCCTGTTTATTATTCAAGAGAATGTTTGATTGAGTTTATTCAATATCCTTAACAATAGCTTCAGACAGTATTTCAATACCCACAACCCCCCTCTCCCCCTCATTTTATCCCTCTTTTGTTGTGGGGATACTTATCAGTCATAGTAGTGAGGTAATGGTCTCTGGTTTCCAGTTTTGAAGTGTGCTACCACCCAAAAATTCCACAATACTCATTTAAGAGTAAAATTTAGAATATAAAGTTCCAGCTCAGGATAGTTTTATGTCTAGATTTTTTATTCATGACCTTGAAATTGTTTTTGTACTTAATTATAAGGTCTGTGTAGTTATTAAACATGGTTATTACTTACATGCACTTGTTTTGTGTTCCAGAACTTAATGTAAATAATTATGTATGTCATTTCAGACAGGTGCTAATTAGCTAGTAGATCCCTTTCTGTGATTTTTACTTGAATGACATCATTCAAATAACAGTAGTTTCAAACTTGGATGAAAGTTTATTAGACCTTCCACAACATATTGATAGCATAGTTCAATCCCTCAAGGTGTGAAGTCACCATCGACTTAAAGAGCCAAACTGAGTTGTGTTGAGAAAACAAACTTTTAATGAACTGTGATATACAGACTTAGAATATTCTTTTCTAAAGTTGGATGACTACTGATCTGAATGACTGGAGAATTGAAATGGCATCAAACATTAGACATCTGTGGAAGCAGATGCTTTAAAATATCCACTGTCTTAATTAACCTGTTAATCTTTAAAATGTGTTTTTATAGTCTTTTAAAATAAATATTAAATAAGAATTAGGTAATAGGAGCTCAAGGACTCGATGATCATGAAGGTCTCTTCCAACCTGGTGATTCTGTGATTCTGTGATCATTGTACTGTCTTTGTTTGTGATACTTGGACATGTCTGTACATATAAATATATACATATACATATGTTTAACTATACAATGTTCTTTAGTGGAACTCATCATTGATTGTTCATTTTGAAGTCTTTTATTTTGCAAAAGAGCAATGGAGGAGGAAAAGAAAACAACAGGATTCTTCCATCATTCCCAGGCAGAAAAGCTGAGCATTCTTCCTAGAGATTGTGAAATTATTAATATGAGAATTAGGAAAAGCAAAAAACTGTCATAAAACATAGTGGTTGTCTGCTGAATCACAATTACTTTTGAGTTGTCAAGAAATCTGATATTTTTCTTATAGTTTTGATTTTTTTTCTGTTATATGGAGCATGCATTTGGAACTAAAAGTTTTCTACCTCTCTACTTATTTACAAGTATATACCACATTTATTATTTCTGTAGGCTGAAATTTTGATTTTCATAATCAGTGGATCTGGTTTGATTTCTCAGATGCTTGTGGCTGGCAATATGCCATAACATAAATAGCATTTATGTTTTTCTTACATTGTAGGGCCTATAAACACATTTTAAGAAAACCGTTTTCCTAAATTGTTTCTCCAAACAGAGATTTCTCTTTGCCTGTCTTACCCATAGTCACTAGGGAGGAAAATGCAATTATAAGTGTCAGAATGAACCACCTTTTCTGCCAAAGGACATCACGGTATTTTCATTTCTGTATAAAGACAGAGAACATAAAGTACAATGGAGACTCGTCTGCAAAGCGAAGAAGACAAAGTAGTTTACACATATGTTGTCAAAAATAGAATCAAATACTGAAGAGGAAATTTTGTAGCGAATTCCTCCCCGATCCACAATTTGTACCAATATTTTTCCCACATGTTCACCAGTGTTTTTTAATCAATTAAATTAGAAAGATGAACTCCAGTGACCAGAATTTTAATCCAGATTGACAGACGAAGCAAAATACAGTGCTGCTTGGAGTAATTTGATCAATATTGTGCTCCCAGACCAGCAGTTAAGTTTTACGAGTTTAGGAGAATCCAGAAGCAAGGAAAGAAAGAAATTCATCTTTCACAATCTCTCTTGCCTTCTGAGCAGGGGCACTTCTTTGACTAGGAAGTGGATAAGGCAGATATATAGTGCAACATTATATATTCATAAATTTGTTATATATTCACCATATATATATTCAGTGCACTATTGTTAATGTGTTTCGTCAGGTGAAAAAATGGATCTGTTACATTTGAAGCATCTACTCAATGACCTTATGGGACCTGAGATTTGGAAAGCTGGAGAGATTCTATGAAAAATTGAAGCCTAGGACTTAAACATGGTTAATTGGTTCATTTATTGATGGTATTGAATTTAATGCTTACACTCATCTCGTATAATCTCCTTCAGAGGTAGCGAGGCTCAAAAATCCAGTCTGGCATCCCATGAATTCCTGACATCTAACAAAAATATGTAAGCTAATGAACTCCGAACTGGTGTCAGAAATATGGAAGGCTTCTTTAGCTGTTAATTCAGTAGGAATGGTTCATTACCTGCTCTATGCCTGCCACCTTTGGCAAAAGTTTGGAAATTGAAACCAAGATTTTTGAACATTTTGTAAAGGCTGATAAAAACTGTTCCATGCTTTTCAATTGTGTTTTGACAAATGCTTGGCTCTAGTACTTGTATGCTACGATTTTGTGGGTGGACAGAGTATTTATTTCAATGTTTTTACCCCTGTTCAATTCTGTTGTTATGTGATAGCTAAATAAGCTGTATTCCTATTTTAATTTCATGGCTTCTTATACCGGGTCCGAGGTTGTGTAGGAAATAACACCAAGATAGCTTTAAAAGTCCCAAAATAGATCAGAATAAGTAGTATATAATCTTATTGCAGACTTTTATAGTATTAAAAATGTATGTATGATGGATCATACTCTATAATGCATACATATATTTGCAACAATGCACCCAAAAATAATAGAATTGCCAGAAAAGATGGGAATTAATTTGAATATGGACAATATTTTCACTCAGTACATACTTGCTATTTTGACACAGCAAAATTAGGCAAAATAATGTGGTCCTAAAACAATCTTTAAGTGACCACCTTAGTGGACTTTTAATTTGGAGTTAAAAAAACACTACCAACAAGCCAAAACAAACAAACAAGTCCCATAACTTAATTTTGCTGTATCATTGCAAACTCTCTGAAAAGATTTACCTCAATTTTAATCTGGAATATACCATACATATCACTGCTACTTTTCTAAATTTGTGCAGATGATGAGTTCTACATTTGGCTCTGAGTTGTCTAAAACAGTACACATTTCTCTATGTGAAACAAATCTATAGTCTCTGATCTATATCAATGTATAGGTGATAAAAGTGTAATCACCATTGTCATCTAAGCCACTTATTTAAAAAAGATGTGTGGCTAAACAATCACTTTGATAACTACTTTGTGAGTAGAGGCTCTACTCTACTATTTGTGTTGCAAGAGCAAATTTTAGTTGTATGCCAATGTTTGAACAGATGTAAAATAGAAAACATTCTAAACCAAAAATGTATTGTGAAAAACAGAAATATGTCTCTCGGTTTTTCCTTTGGTTAGCTATTAGAAGACCATCTGTTCTGGAATTTGTTGGGTTTTTTTTCTTTTATATGTAATAAAAGGCATAAATTTGGGTCTGTGTTTCATAATGTGATGAGATGTAGAGCACTTCATGACCTTCTGATACAGAGATTGATGGCAATATAGGGTCTTTAACTCAGTTTGCCAGCCAATTCACTGGCAAATGCTCCCAGCAGATTTTTCTCATTCTGAGTCTCAGAGAGACAATGCTGGCTAGTAATGATAGTTAGAAGAGTGAGTGAAAGAGTAATTAAAGATAGAGAATTCTCTTGACTGAGATTTTCTCACACTGAATTAGTATGCTGCTAGATTTTCTAGCATAGAAAGGAAAGCTAATAGCAATGCAGTCAACAGTATTATGGTAACTCAAATAAAAGTGTTTGTCTTCCTCTTGTCCTTCTATGCTAGAACCTTACATTGTACTGAAATCTGTCCATGATCTTTAAAAATTTAAAACTTTCCAGGTCTTTTTTCCTGTTGAATATATTTAAATGTATCTTTCTCATCAAGTGTGTGCTCTCAAAAAAATTAACAGCTAACACTATCAATGTAGCTATTTGATAGGAAACAAATCCAAGACATCAAAATGCAAAATTATTTCTGATCAAGCACAGTAATTTTTGTTTTCATATTCTAATAATTCTAATCAATGTGGTGGGGTTCTCTAAGTACAAAGGTATAGAACAGATTGAAATAGCTTTAAATTTCTGTGTAAATAAGGCCTTAATCAGATCAGTTCTGATTTTAGCCCACATGCATTTTACATTCATCTCAAAAATTGTCTAAGTACATTCAGTAAGTGGAGAAAGATCTTATGGGAAATAGTCAAGCAAGAGTCAGGCAAGTATTACCCTCATCTTCAGAAAAAGCAAGAAGGGGGACTTCAGGAAGTGCAGGCCAGATAGCATACCATCAGTCCTAGGAAGATTTCTGAGGCATTTTTCTTGTAAGTATGTCTAGTCACAGGCAGAAAATAAGGAGTTTTGGGAACAATTAGCACGAAATTACCAAGGGCATACACTGCTCGATGAACCTGACAGTTTTCCAGGATGAGATTACATACTTAGTGAATAAGAAAACACTAGACGTTTATTTTAGAACTGTAGGATGCTATAGGTAAAGAAAACTCCATGAATTTGTTTTAAATTTTAATAAAACACTGTTAAACTCTTGATCAAATGAACTTAAAAGTACATTGTTTTATTGTCAAATAAATTAGCCACCATAAACAAATTCAGATTTTATCATATTTACCTAACACTTTGAAAGTATTCCAATTATACAACATTATACACATTTGCTCCAATATCCCACTTTTGATTTGTTTATCTACACATTCTCATATTTTGGACAGAAATTGAGAAAATATCAATCCCTTTTAGTTTTTAAAATTAGAATAGTTTCAGATGCCATTCACAAAACTCTTGAGTAGCAATTTCAACTGATGTTCATCTATCTATATTATTAATGTTTTTCCTTGAATGTTTAGAGATCATTTACTTCTAGCTTTTGAAAGAAGAACGTGTTTTTAAAAATTTTAGTTTAAGATATGTTGACTAAACAAGAGCATTATTTATTAATTATATGAAACATCTACAATTTAAGAAAGGTTCTGTTATGGCCCCCTGGTGCACCATTTAAAATGTGTATCAAGCTGTAAGATTATAAAAACAATCAGAGCTTTATGGAGCCGTAGTCTTCATTAGACTAGAAAGTATTATCAATTATATGCTACTTAATTTGCTCTTTCGATTAATCTTCTAATCTTCATGCAATGCTGAAAAGGTCAGCTTTAAAACAAAGCTTCCTTGAAAGATTTAGGGGATATGTGTTGATGGGTGAAGATGCTGATGTAAGTAGCTGTAAATGTTAGAAGGGAAAAATTATTGTACAGAAGAAAGTGTTGGTCCAAAAATATGAATAGAGAAACTGACTGTCTGCTTGGGTGCTGTGAGCCTAAGATCTAGGTCTGGGAACCAGAAAAGTGCAGCTAGCATCTTTGAAGTGCATCTAGGTACCAAGAAACAGGACACATCCTAAGACAACACTGATAAGAGTAAAAAATACACAAAACTCTAATAACAATTTATCATCTGAGAAAAGTGGAAACAGTATGGAAAAACAAAATTGCTCAAGAACAGAAAATATTGTCATGTCTTGACTTTTACAGATAAAAACTTGAAGTTAGCAGCATTTATTAGCTGTTCAAAGTGGTGATGTCCTAAGCCCACTTATGTCTCTGCAAGACAAAAAGAATTTAATTTTTAATCAAAATGAAGCTTCCTTCTGTGAGAACATCCCAGGTTACATATACTTTTTATTTCCTGAAAAGCTGAATTCCACATGAACTTTCTCCAAGATCTTTACATGATCTGGATTCTCATCAGGGATGCCAGGCTGACTCCAGGTTCTGTTATGTGAATCATGTATGAAGTGAAATTGAAATCTGTTATTTTCCTTGTCCCCCTCTGGGCCTGATTTTGAGGCCATTCAGATTGGCCTCCTACCTCTGGAATGGCTGAGTTCCCCTCTGGAATCAGTTTGTTCTTGTCTCTGGGATGGTCTGGCCCCTTGATTCGCTTGACACTGGTATTATATATCTATATAATTATATATCTATACCATGGGCATATCTGCTGCTATATCATTGTGAGTTTCTTCACTAATGATAAGCTTTTAGTGGCCTGTAACATTCTATGCTGACCTAGTTGTTGCTATTATTGGTGGTTACTGCTTGCTGCTAGTACTAATTGCTGCCTTACTATTGGTTGATACTACATCACTGATGGCTAATAGCAGTTTGCAATAGCCTGAGATATATTATCTTTATTAATCATAGATATACTTGCTAGCAATTATTTTTGTGATAGTTTACATTTTAGTGGTGATTTTTGTGGTATTTGTGGTAATCTGATACACAGAACTCTAGAGGATAGATGCTTCTGTCTTCTTGTGTATTATAGAATCCTACGAACCCACAGTTGTGATCTATCATAGAATCATAAATATTGGAGAAAACCTCTAAGATCATCGAGTCCAAACATTAACCTAACACTGCCAGGTTCACCACTAAACCATGCCCTTAAGCACCACATCTATGTGTTTTTTGAACACTTCCATGGAAGTTGATTCTATCACTTCCCTGGGCACCTTCTTCCAATGCTTGGCCACCCTTTCTGTGAAAAGATTTTCTCTGTTATCCAACCTAAACCTCCTCAGAATAACTTGAGGCCATTTCCTCTTGTCCTATCTTTTGTTATTTGGGAGTCAAGACCAATCCCCACCTTGCTACTCCTTCCAGGTAGTTGCACAGAGCAACACGGTCCCCTCGGGACTCCTTTTCTCCAGGCTAGACAACATCAGCACCCTCTTCTGCTCCTCATAAGACTTGTGCTCCAGACCCTTCACCACCCTCTTTTCATTTCTTTGGACAGGCTACTGCAGGTCAATGTCTTTCTTGTCAGGAGGGGCCCAAAACTGAACACAGTTTTGGTGAGGTTGCAGCCTCACCAGTGCCTACAACCACTTCCCTGGTACTACTGGCCATATACCTGTACACACCTGCAGGCTGGATAACCCTCTAGGTCATGAGAGATGCAAAGGGAAATGGACAGATTTCTGCTTTTGTTCTGAATTTCAGATTAGAATTACCTCCCCAGAGAAATTAGGAATGATGAAAATTTTAGCAATTGATTGCTAAATACTTCTGATTGCTTAAACTTGACACTTATTTAACGATTATGGCTAATTAAGCTGTGAAGTACTAAAATGGGTTAAAAGATTTGATATAAACATTTTTATAACCTTTAATATAAACATTTTTATAACCTTTAATATTGCTGTAAAAAAAAAAAAAGTGGCTTCAGAGAGGATTCTTGTGGGCTTAAAATGGAATTTAATAGTTGATGTCTCTTTCCTGTAGTATTTTCAGTGAAACAGAATTTAAACACTTACTGAGCAGTGACATGAAACCTGCCTAGGCAGTGAGGCTGCAGCAATGTGTCAGCCTGTAAGCACCAGAGAAACAGAGCTTGGTTATGAAACACAAAGTAAGCAGAAGCAATAGTTGCCATTTTATGTGAGGACTGCATCTGTTACCTCTAAAAAATGATGAAAGCTGTTCTCATTTCAGCATTATGGTAGTTAAATTACATCCAGAGCTGAAATAACAGGTATAAATGGTAATGAGAAGGGGAACAGTTGTGCCCTTAAGGCAAGCAAAAATCTGGAACTGTGGAGTCTTTTTACTGAGTATTTCCAACATTCATGTAAGAAATACAAAAATTAGAACTGAAAATAACTCATGATGCGGACAGTTTCACTGCATAGAATAGTAAAAAATACAGTTTTGGTTCCATATTTGACAATAGAAGAAATTAATTATTAGGGTTTTTTTACAAAATTCTTTACTAGATACCTGCTATTTTTTTCCTTTTTTTTTCCAGAAAGGACTTTGATTTTTCCTTTTTTAATATTTATTTTTTTATTTCAGATTAGACGTAACCTTATCTGAGAAGATGAATAACTATGGGCATGATTAAATATAAACAAGAATTTAAAAAAGTCTACATTTAGATGAACAACTTGAAAAAGCATGTGAAACGTTCTGTTAATTTTTGGTTATAGGGAAAAAAAAGTGTAGTTAATATCAGAAGTCCTATGCCCAAACTGAAAAGATGTTTTTGTTTCCTAGTCTTAACTAACTCTCAGAAAATGTATGCATATTATAAATTTTGTAGGGTTTTGATGTTATATAGAATTCTGATACTCATTTTTTAATAAACCACTAGAACTTGAGGGTCAGTTTCCAACCTTCAAAGAATTTTCAAGTCAGGACTGAAGGCATTTGATTGAGAAAATCACAGTGCAGAATGAACCGTATAACATTTTGCATTTCAGTGACTTTGGACATAGATGCATCACCATCTTTCAGCTTTCAATATGCAGAAAGAACATACTTTCCTACTGAGACAGAAGAGATGACATATTCAGGACTGAGACAGTCTTTTGTGTCCCTTGTGGAACTCTGAAAGAGTCACCAAGGAAAACAATCCTTAGAGTATCTTCAAAACTACTAACACTGCATATGTGCCGCTGTCTTTTTAAGCATGTTCTCAAGAAAAACAAAAGTATTATTGCTGATGGCTATTGTGACTCTTTCTTGAAAAAGAAAGCAGTTTTCAAACAGGATATAGGATGTGCTACAGCTCATCAAAATTCAGATGTCATGTCTCATGAGGAAATAATGTTTCAGATGTGTTTTAATAATGACACTTGTAGAAATTTCATGGATGAGTTTCTGCCACAGAAATAGTTCTATTCACAGAGATGTTGATTGATACCAACATCTTTTTATGTGAATTTGTCTCCAGTAATGGCAGCCAAATAAAGCCCTTAATAATTTCCTGGAGACGGGCAAATCCTAAAGTACAGGGTAACAATTTTCTTGGGTACAAGAAATAGTACAGATTTCTACTACAGACTGATGGGTCATATTTTACACCAGTCGGATTTAACACTGATTTGAGCAGTGACCTTCCAACTGATGATCCCATCCATGAAATTCTAATCTCAGAACATATGGTTAAGACAAATTTAATGAGTGTAAGGTTCTCTACTGTAAAACAGATAGATCAAGGTTTTCCTTTTTCTGGGGATGGAAGACAAGCTGACTGTTTAGATTGATTTACATTTATTCTGAATCCGAATTTTGTGTACTGAAAGCATCTCACCTGTCAGTTCTGTCTTTTTGCAAGGCATCCTTTGTCCCACAGTCCTCTATATCCTCTTGTACATGATGGCATTTCAGCTAAAGTCAGGGTCCTAGGACTCTGTCCCTCTGACTGCTGTCAGAGATTTCAGTTTTGCTTTTTGTCACTTGTAAAAAAATTCTGTTTTTTAAAAAGACATTAGCTTAAAACCTGCCAAGATATTGTATGTCAGGATTTCTCTTGAATTCTTTGTCCACCTTTAAACTAAACAAAAATAAAGATAATAAGGAATAGTGTGGGAGTGTCATTTTTGCATAATCATTCTTTGTTTCTGCAGTACTACTTGGAAATGTCTTTTCTGACTAGCAGTGTAGCAGAGAATCAGTTGTGCCTGAAGACTATGCCTGGCCTACAGAAGTTAGACCTGCATTTGGAATAAGACCTGAATCGAGTCCTTTTGCTGAAGTTTTTTTCTTAAGAAGTACCCTTATTTTATTTTTTCACTTCTGAGACTGTAATAAGTAGAAAAATCTTTTCATAGTCTCTCCAATATGACAGAAAGATGTTATCTAAGAATGTTTGTATGGCTACATTTTTATCACTATTTTTTTCAAGAAAGAGAATGATTCTGCCATTAGTATATAATAATGGCCTGTGATCCAATTGTCTTAGCCTTTATTGAAATAATCAGATAATATAATAGAAGTGATATTACTGTTCCGAAGTGAAATTCTGGGAAAATTGCCTGTTTTCATTACTTCTTTTAGTAAGAACTCTTTTAAAAGATCTATACTTCAGTTCTGCGCTCATGCAGCACCTAGCATAACAGCTTCTAGCAGATTTTTGACAAGATAATACTACTAGCAATAATAATTATAATTTTTGCTACAGTCCTATTCTTATGTCCTAACCTGAGGCTGACTACATACAAATAAAGCTATTAAACAAAACAGCTTCCTGCTTAGGGATAGTAACCTTATAAAAAATAACTATGTTTCCATATACAGTTTTGGAAAAAAATTGAAATGCATTATTCACCAATGTTAAATTAGCCATTCTGTGCTAAGAAGTTCTGCTATTTGCTGAAAGTACAGCAAGTTCAAATATTCTTTCTCCAGAGGAAGGTAAGCTTTTTTTTCTGGTCAATATTCAGGAGAAACTGCTAAAAATGTCAAGCATAAGCAATTTCATTTTAATTTGCAAATATCTGTTTTTCTACTCTTATACCATTTTTTTACTGTGTTAATTAAAGATCAAAATTATAATTTTAATACTTGCATTATAAATAAAATACATTTCTAAAGTATGGGAAGTAAGGTCATAATAAATATCAACACCTTCCCTAAGAAGTTCAACTATATGGTACTGATGTACACATTTTGTTTTGATTGTAGTTCTGTTGCACAACTCTGAGAAATAAGAGAGGACCAAACCTTCCTTTATGTCTTCATGTTGCAAAAAGAGCCAAGGAGCTGAATGGTTCTTCCTTATGTATCCCATTTAAGGAATTGACATCATTAGGTAAATTAAGTCACTGTTGTAAAATCTGTACTTTTATGATGTCCTTTAAAAGTGAGTAATACGCTCTGTAATTGAATTCAGAGCATTGGAACTGTCACTAAGTAAGCACTGTTGTTCTTTTGAGAATAACTTATGTTGCTTTTATGAATAATATGATACCTGCGGTTTGTTTTTTTTCCTTTCTATCCCATTAAATTACTGTGGTTTCAAATACTTCCAAGCAGAGCCAAATTCCTTCCCATTTTATCTTTGTACTACAAATGCAGTAGGGCTGCATCTGTTGTTTTATACACCCTTTTATATCTCAGCATCTACAGACTCCTACTGCATATTTAACTTTTCATTTAACCTCTCATCTTAAATTGTACTGTCAGGGAATTAAGAACAGAGACAAAATGAAATTGGTTTAAGTATGTAAAAGTCCAGGCAAATTTCTTATTTCTTTGAGTCTTTCTTGCTTTCCTTACTGATTTTCTTATTTCACTGTGTACTTCACTTACTTCAAGTGTCAGCATAACTCACATCTCATTTTGTTCCTAATTCCGTATTTTCCATTCACTTGCCCTGTACACATAATTTTCAATACTCCTTTAATCTCTCTCTGTTACGTACTTAATTCTTATGTGATTATTATGCTTCTATTGAAAAAGTTTTGCATTTCAGATACATAACTCTGCAAGTGATTTTGTTCTGTAGAGTGTAAGTTACAAAATCTTAGTACTTAGATTTCTCTAGCTGCCTCTGGAGATTCGTGTGCTGGAACCTAACATTAGGAACTTCGAAGGTCTTAAAGAACCTGAACTTTCCAAAGCAAAGTTTATTTCAATTTTCAAAATGTAAATCTTAAGGATTTTTGGTGACATAGAGACATAACTTTTTTCTCACTATTTTTCATAAAGATATGTCGTATAGATCCTAATTGAAATCTCTTCAGTGAGTTTAAAATCTGGTCAACAGCTGATTATGTTTTCCACTGCACTTCATGAAGACTTTCACTGTCACTGTTCTTTGGTCAAAAAGTGGAAAAGCTTATGAGTAAGCTTATTTGTCTCATACTGTTTCTCCTGAATTGAATCATAAGATTTTTAAGTTTTTGTCCTTGTCCCCATCATACATAAAATTAAATATATCTCTGTAAGAAATTTAAACTTTTCCCTTAAAATTGCTTCAATTAGACAATTCTACTTGAGACAATACATCTGAATTTCAGTCTTTTCGAATGAATAAATTGTCACTTATACATCTATCTCTCGGAAAATTCTTTATAGCATTATAAAAGAAAAACAGAAAATGGTCCAGAGGATTGGAGATGATGGACTAACTCTTCAAATTTTGGTGGAATATTAGTAGAACAAAGTATTGAACAATCTATCAATAATCAATTATATTTATATAAATCCCAGAAGTAAACATCTAAAATAAAGTCAGTTACGTTTTCCTGCTTTGGGGAGAAATTAATAAACTAATATAAGCAATAAAATTTGTACAACATGAGTTGGAAAAAAAAATAGTATAACATCATCTAAAAACCCCAGTACTTCAAGTCTAATTAGAATTCCTTGCAAGTTTTTCAAGCTGGATATGAAGTAAGTTTGTTTTGGATTTCATTCTGGTCAGTACTTTTGCTGCAAACAGCTTTCCAGTTGTTAAAGAGAAAACATATTTAGATAAAATAAATATATATGAACAGTTGCAACTGCAGTAAAAAAGGTCAAAAGGCAAGAAACACAGTTCACTCCATTAAAACTATATGTGAATTCCTGTGCTAAGAAAAAGCATATCAAAGTAAAATTGATCTGACTAAGCAGTTTTATATAAATTGTATAAGATAGATTTAGAAATAGAGGATCTGGGTTTTCAATAGATTAAAAATAGAATATGGCTATACTACATGATAGTGTTGCAATTAATTAATTAGAGGTAAAATATTCTTTGGGGTATATACACAATCATTCTGTGTATGTCAGAGAAGGAAATAAAGAAGTAATCTTTTATTTATATTCGGTATGTTTCTTTTTTTAAATTTTTTTTTTCATTTTTTTTTAACCTTGGAATCTGTTGCTGCCTGTGCCTACAAGGGATCACAAAACTAGTTATTAAGTATTTCGAGAGGGACACTGAAATTTATCCTTCAACGCATGTTTTAAGGACCAGGTTAGACACAACAGTCCGGAATGGTTTAGGGATCTTTAAAGAAAAGGTATATTTCTCTGATTCTCCTTGACCTGCTGACTAGACTGTTAAGCTCTTTATTGTAAGGCTTTATATCCTATCCAGCAAAGGAAATTTCTGAAGTCTCTAAACATAGTGATAGCCTTAGAGTCTAATAGCCTTTGAATATTTGATCACAGGGACATATATACTAAAAATTATTTGGAATGACAGATCCCATATGTGTGAACAAAGAAGTAACTTTTTGTATTTATGCTTGAGTGACTCACATAAACTGAGAAATCAAGAAAAGACTATTACAAGCCTTGTGTTTTGTTTTATTTTATAAGAGAAATAAAATCAGATAAATTATATGAAAATTGACAAAGTAATGCTGATAACAAAATTAATTAGAAATAGATTTACTTTTTTTTTCATTATTTATCACAGGTAGTGAAATTTTAATCATTGGCAGGATTTCATTTAGTCTTGGTTAGATATATATTAAATAAAAAGTGCATTACTGATGTAAGAGACTGTGAAGAAAAGCATCTAGCTTACCTAGAGTAGAACATATTCCCATCAAATCACTTTGGAAAAGAATGTTGAAACAGTCTACTAAGCTTTTTAGTGACTTAGTGTGATGGGGATAAACAACATCATTGACATTAATTCTTTTATGAAAAATTTTAATTTTCAGAATGTTAATTGGAAAACACAAATAACAAAAAGGGAATTTCATGGATTTCCCAGTAAAAAAAGTTTTCATTAAATAGTGATTGAAACATGAAAAAGTGATGCTATTTTTGATATGTACAGGGTTTTATTTTTCTA
This sequence comes from Ifrita kowaldi, assembly GCA_013398055.1. Lineage (NCBI taxonomy): Eukaryota > Metazoa > Chordata > Aves > Passeriformes > Cinclosomatidae > Ifrita > Ifrita kowaldi. The sequence goes on from VZRS01011899.1 coordinate 157,405, forward strand.
ATGATGACATTAGAGAAGGGCCATAAAAACCCAATCTTGGACTGTGTGTTGAAGCTAGATTCAATTTAAATTAAATGGGAAAAAATCCCCAAACAAACCAGGTCTGGAATTAATACTTTGGATTCAAGTAAAGGGCAAGCTTGATACATCAAGAAAAAGAAAACCTAAACTCAAAGTCTTAAATTGTGGGTCATTTGTACCCAGAAGGCACTGTCTTAAATTTTGGTAATGTTCTGATCTGTAGATTGATGATCCAAGGTCAAGAATCACCATTAGTGTATGTCAATAGATGATCTTGCAGAATGTGATAGGAGAATGAAGTAGGACACATACAGGATTATGCATTTGAGGCAGTAGTTGAAATATTATTGTCTTAGCTTTACAAAACTGGGACTGAGATAGGAATGTAACTTCCTTTCAAAATGAGAGAAAACTTTTATTTTAACTCGAAGAATGGTGCAATCAAATATAAGCTGCATATTAGGAAATATAGATATGAAATTAGAAAAATATTTGCCAACATCAAATTGCAGAGTGGTGATGCCAACTTAGGAGAAACAAAGAAAGTCCTTATCTGTGTTTTAAGTGGATTTCCACAAAATTATGAAAAGGTTTATATGGGTTACTGGAGTTTGAGGATTTTATTGAGTATCAGTGCAAATATCTGTTCATGGAGGAGGTGAAAAAACCTAAATCAGACAAAAAATATGCAGTCCTTTGCATGGATAAGTTGAAATATTTAAATTATTAACTTCCATTAAAAATCAAGTTAGCATAACTTGTGTATGAAGACAGAAAGGAAAAGAAAAAAAAGAGTTGACTGCATAAAAACTTAGAGGAGACATATTTTTGTTTTCCCTCAAAACTATCAGAAATCTCAAGAGCATTGCAGGCCAAAAAGCTCAGAATACAAACTTTATTTGTAAACTGGCAAAATTATCAAGCCAGAGACAACTGCTATTTTCTCACAGAGGAAGTACTCTACAGTGATTTAAATTGTTACATAGAGGAGATTAACTAAGAGAAAGTGTTAAAACTGATAGTGTAGTTTTTACCTGCTAAATAAAAGTAGCACCTCTACATTTTATCTGATACCTGCACTACATTTATTACATCCCAGGAAGCAAAGAAAGGAAAGAAAGCTGTGAATAATTCAGTTCGTTAGGTAAATGACAGAAAGCATTTCAGTGTTTTCACATCCCCTAAAAAAATCAGGAAGCCAGTGAAAGTATTCCAGTTAAATGTTCTCACCCCTAAAACAGGGATTTGTTTTCTTGCAATTATGCTTTACACACTGTGTTTTGATATTTGAAAGAAAAACTCAGTAACCTCGACAATGGTTTTCTACTAAACTTATTAGAAGCAATGATTTATGATCCAGGAAGAAAAGCAACCACACACATTATGGTATAATGATTTTAAGGTGCAATGAAGGCGTCTACATTTTAGTAAACACCAAATTCACATAACTTAAAGATGCCTAATAATAAATCATGTTGTCTCGGTGTTTGTGCTTATGGAACAATATATGTGTATGATCTACATTCACTTTAAATCTTGCAAAACATTTTTATTCTTTATAAACAGTATTTGAAGACTACCAGCAAAGTTTGTTTTCTATTTCCTAAGGTAGGGTTTTTTGTTTTGTACTGTGGATTTATGAGTAATCGAATCTCATGCATCTCCAGTTTTAAAAATCTTGAATGGTCCATTACGATATTGAAGCATCACATTCCAGTGTATGTTTTGCATCCATAAACCAAACATACAAGTATAGGAAATAGAATTGCCAGCTTCTCTGCTAATCATTAGGTGTTCTAGATATTTTGTCAATTTTATTACTCTGCCTTTAAAAATATGTTTCTTTTATCTGTAATAATAAGTTTTTAAAAAGTATCTTGCTAAACACCTCCGGAGAAAAATCTGATGAAAATACATGACAGAGTGAATATCACACCATGTGCATACACACTCGCATGAAGAATGTATGCCTTAACAATTTTTGCTCTTTTTTTTTCCCCTTTAAACAGATTCATTTTTAAATAATTAATATTTTCTTCCTCCTTCTTGTCTTTTTTATTTGCTTTACTAATTTTAACATAGACATTTTAACTAACTTTCCCCCATTCATGTCCCATCTCTCCAGAAAGGTCTTTTTCCTCCTTCTTACCAGCCTTTTGGCAGCTTCAAGGCTACAGAGATTACTATTTTCTAAGAACTTGTCTCAGTTGATTTACATGTTTCTAGGTAAAAAATGCAATACTGAACATGAATTGTTTTATAGAAAATTTCAGAAGTCAGTTCTCTAAAAAACATTTTGATTATGAGAAGTAGTATGTGAAAAGGAAAGTTACCAGAAAACACATACTGGATATAATCACATTAATTTGTAGACTTTATCTGTGTATTTTCAAAACTTGCCTTCATATTATCATATGCAAATGGTAGTACCTTGCAAAATTTCAAACTGATTGCATAGTTATGCTCTTTTAAGAGCATTTTCAAATATCATTTGTACAGTTGCTTTTATGACTTGAAAATATTCAAGAAATAATGGCCAATTCAAATACAAATTCACTATCCATGAATTTCTAGTTTTCATGCTTTGAGGCACTTTTGCATGTTGTAAAGAATATGTATTTTCCAAAACATCTTTAATTGTTTTCTCAGCGGAAAGAAGAATTAGTTTATGGTCAATTTGAAAATATAGAGAGATTTTAGATTAGCATGTTGTATTGCTTTAAGTGTAGTTGAAGCTTTAACAGTAACATTTTATGTGCATTTTTGGGTGTTGTGTTTTTTTAATTTGTTTTTGTAAACAATTGTTCCACGTACAAAAGCATTGAGGACAATCATGGATAGTACTATGTTATGCACTGTATTTATGCACTCCAATGTAATAGTCCATAATACTCCAGGGGAAATTCAGCCCCAGGTTGAGACATTCAGGTGGTCTATAACATCTCTCTATCAGTTAGATGTCTTCATACGTGTTCTATTTGGTCTGTGCACTGGATTTGAGAGAAATGTTCAGCTCTTTCTAAAATGCATGTGCATGTTTGGTGAGTTGCACACATTTTTCGGACAACACTGGGCTCTCCGTATTTGTTCATAAACTACCATCTAGTTTTGTTTGATTTGTCCTGTGTTTTCCTACTTGATCCTCATTTGCTGCAGATAATTAAACTTAGGTGTCTTGGAATTTTTAATTGATTTCTTAGAAAGATATTGTGGCTCGGCTTTGGACTTAGACCATAAAATGTGGACTAGATAAAACACACTTTGTTTCATGGAAGTTGACATAGATAAAGTGTTCCTATCATCAGCTCTTTAAAAAAGAAAAGACGGTACTTAAAACATCTTTTCATTCCAGTGGCGATTTACGGCTTTATTATGAGAATTTTTCTAATACAATTCATAATTTGGGAACTTAAAAATAATTCAGAATTGTAAAATATGCTGTCCGGGTCAAATAAATACAGATTTATCTAAATCCAGTGGTTGGATTTGGGATAGAAAATAAAAATAGAAGTAGAAAATGAAAATAAAATTTCCAGGAAAATAAAATCAGCTCCAGATATTTAGAGGTTTAGATGACAATGTTTCTTGTGGTTTCCCTAATGTTGGCTGTCCAAATTACTTCATCTTTAAGTAGCATAATGAGTGCAAAGTTTAAGACATTCCAGATGCACAGCTTCTCTTTTTTTCCTCTCTTTTCTCTTCTTTTTTATGTGGTTGGCGTACCAGTTTCAGCTTTTTGTGTCCCACACTGGATTTTAATATTTGAAAAAAATCACTTTCCTCTATTGTTTAAGTTGATATCATCTGTGCACAACTGAACTATTGCATCAATACCTTACATGACATTTGAGATTTACAAATGATATTTGGAATTAATTTTATGATTGATTTTTGGGGTATGTGATCAACTTTTTTTATCAAGTGAATATAATCATGTATTATCAGCTGAACTGTCTTCAATATGTAATTTAGAGCAAATGTGATATTTGGGGTTTCACTACTCTTTGCATTCCTTTTCTTCAAGGGCATGAAGGTAAGGGTAAAAAACCTAACATAAATTTCTCATAATATCTTTTAATTCTGAGTCCATATTAGGTGTTGGCATTAAAGAAAAAAACATTATGATATCTGAGGTAAGAGGACTGCAGAAGCACAATGTATCACCATGTTGAGGCTGGTGTCCCAGGAGCATTTTTCTGGTCCAAAAATTCTCCATCCAAAAGTCCTACATGAAAGAAGGTAGTATGACTAGCCTGTCCCTTTCTCTGCAGTTACTGCATAGGCTGGATGTCTGAAGAAGGTCATCATGGATTCTTTGTTGTTTCTTATATGCACAAAATCCAATATAACTGACAGAAATGGCCTTATGACTTTTATCACTGATAGTCATATTGTCACTGCATTCTGGTTTCTTTCTTCTGTTTTTTGTTTGCTGGTTGTATTAGCCTTCCATGACAATAATTATGAATTCCAATACAGTTCCAATGAATAATTTTGTACCTTAAGAGCTCCATATAGTCTAAATTACTTTTTTCCCCCCACAGCTTTCTCATTGTCTTAAATCAGTTTTATGGAAAGCACCTCAGAGAAAAACCATGCATTCGTTCTGGAATTTAATCCCAAACCACTTTGAAGGCAATAAAACTTTCTTTTGCACAGATCAAATTAAAAGAACCATGTGCATTTTGGCACCTTTCTGGATAACTTCTCCATTTTTAAGTTTCCTAAACAAGAAAACAAATTGGTATTCCTCCTTTCTGAACTATCAGTACAAACTAACAATACAAATTAAATCTTCCAACTCTCACCATAAATCCACATGCCTTTAATACTGAAAATCAGATCCCATGTTTTGATTTCAAAATGATTGGAAACCTGCATTATGATTTGTTTCTCTAATGGATAGAATTATACTGAGTTTTGTATAAAAAAGAAAAGGTTAAAATTAAAAAATAGCCAAAATTCATACTGATATTTCCATTTAAAAGATTGCTTATAATTTTTTCACTGTATCATTAAACTAATTAGAAATTGTACTTACCCATGAATGTTTTTGTGCTGATTTTGGGGATGGAGTTAATTTTCTTCACAGTAGGTAGTATGGGGTAATATTCAGGATGTGTGCTGCAAACAGCATTGACAATACAGAGGTATTTTTGTTGCTGAACAATGCTTGCACCCCATCAAGGCCTTTTCTGTTTCTTGTACTACCCCACCAGCTGGGAGGCAGGGGATGCACAAGAGACTGGGAGGGACAGGCAAGACAGCTGACCCCAAATGACCGGTGGAATATTTCATGCCAGATGGTGTCATGCTCCGTATATAAAGGTGAGGGAAGAAGAAGGAATGGGGGATGTTCAGAATGATGCTGCTTGTCTTCCCAAGTCACAGTTAGGCATGATGGACCCCTGCTTTCCCAGGGATTGCTGAACACCTGCCTGCCTGCGGGAATCAGTGAATCTCCTTACAATTCAGAATACACTTGCAGTCTTGACATTTCCTTCAAAGTCAGGCCATAATTTAAGTAGAGTTCCTGGCAATCTTATTGTCTAAGATATGTCTAAGAAGTCACTATTATTTCTCCACAGTTTTCTTTTCTCAGCAAAATATTAAACCTTATTTTAATTTGACCATTTTTCCATTTCCTCTTTATTACGCTAAAGAATATTGTTTTTCTTGGTGCTTTAGGGCTGATTTAATAAACTTCTTATTTAAATGAAGAAGATTTCATATTAAAGAACAAGAAAATATATCAAAAAAACCACATAAGCCAGACTCCTGTGTTTAAAAAAAACCAAACCACACGTATTTTCTTCAAGCTGTGAAATTTTCCTTTTGAGACTTTCTGTCTATGACTTTCGCCATCTCAGGAATTCAGATAAGTTTATTGAGAGAAAGCGGTTTAGGATGGTTCTCTTACATACAGTTAAATCTTCTCTCTCTCTCTCCATGCATGGAGTAGAAAACACAGTTTATTATGGGTCTTGAGCATGATTCTTGGGCCCTGCAGTTCCCAAAGCTCTGTTCAAACAAGCCTCGGGGATTGCTATCTGCCATGGACTGAAGGTATGCAAGGAAGAAAGAGCAAATTCACTTCTTGTACTGCAGCCTGTCAACGCCCGAGCCCACACCTTGATCATGTGTCATTTACTAACACAGATACAGCTGCAATAACAAGTTGCATGTATCAGCTGTGTTCTAATTTATTCTGATTAGGTTCAGATGCACTCAGCTAATGACTTGTATTGCCTCTGTAGCTGTTGATGTTCCATTTTACTCAGTGAACTCTACTCAAGGAACAATCCGTGATGAAGCAGTGGTAAAGGAATATATTTCTTTGTCTGTAGCAATACCTTTCTTTCCATCACTACTTTTCTCAGATGTCTCTTCACTGTGTCAGAACACATAGAATGACTGCAGGACAGCCAGTGTGTGCAGTAAGTGGGCAGCTTACTATGCAGGAAAAAGATTCTCTATACATAGCATCCATAAAAATGGTATATTATGTCATAAACAGAATTCTAAAACTTACTTTTTTTCTGAAAGGGCTGTTATTTCTATGATATATACAATGCAATGATGTTCGAGATACTACAAACTTAGATGTTTAATATATCAATTACTTCCTTTGTTATTTCACTCTTTTTTTTGCTTTTCTAGATGAAAAAAACAGTCACAATAATCATACCAAGTCAATATTAATCTGTGGATGAGTATGGAACACATACAGTTGTTGAAAATGGTTGATTTAAATAACAACGTTAAGAAGAGCAATATGAATTAAATAGGCTTTTCCTCTTTTTTAAGTATGTAGTATTTCTACTGTACTGATTTAGTACTAAATACTATAAATTATTAAATTAGTTATATTTAAACTACGGGTTTAATTCTACAAAACATCATAATTCCTAGTTTTGTTCCCCAGAGGGGAATTTAAAATATATAATTTCACTGTTCAATTCACTATGTAATTAATGAAGAGTGATAATCATTGCGTAGAAAATCCAGAAAGCTGAATGATGAAGGCGGAGCCACAATCTTCTGTCTAAAGGGAATGCTAAACAAATTAATCTTTCTGAAATATGTGTTTATCCAAATGCCACTGTACTAACTTCCCACATCCAGCAGACTGGGCAGGTTTTAGCCAGCTGATCATGTCTAGATGCAATGAGCATGCACCAACCTGGGCTACACCCTCTCCTTTGAATTTCTTAAACTAAAAGAAAAGAAAACAAAAAGCAATAGTTAGGCTTATAAATTAATTCTAAAATATAGTAATCTAGGTTCCTCTCATTGACCTTAATGATTTTTGATGTGCTATATAACAATTATTATCTTTTTAACTCTGTATTAGACTATTTTCATTACCACTATGAATAAAATGTGGATAATGACATCAATTTACACTTTCCCCTTACATTTAATCACAAATGTTAACTGGACCCTAAGTCAAATCCTGTTCATTCAAGCACCTGTCAAAGCAACATGTAAGACGTTATAGGAGTAGAAAAGCATTTTTGAATGTCATGGTGACATTCAAAATCTAAAGATTTAAAAATCATTTATGATGCAACATTGATTGAGAGATGAAAATTTAATATTGTGGTATGGATTAAAAACCTGTCTTTTTCATTGAAAAAAGCCATGGCTTGTCTATGTTGGCATCTGTACTCTTTGCATTCAAGACTATATCTGGTAAGATTGTTTACACTTTTCTTTTTACCACTTTATTCTGAGAAATTGTGTCATAGAATCACAGAATGGTTGGGGATACAAGGCAACAGTGGAGGTTAAAATATTCACTAACTGCCTGAACCCTTTGTATATAATTTTTAGAAGTGGCTATTTTAATATCACCACAGAGGGTAAAAGTAGGCACATTTAAGACATGGTTCAATTTCTCTTACTATAGAATTGACCCTTAAAAGTGCCTTAGCCTTGATTATAAAGCAAATATTAGCTGACCAGCATTATTGTGTATATTGAATCTCTGGGTTCTGTTTCAGACCCTTGAAATCAGTAAAATAAACTTGACTAAAGTTCTACTTATTGTTAAAGTAAATAGCAGAGCCTAATTCTATGTCTACAAACTAAAGTAATAATTTTTTCAGATGTGATCTCTAACACTAAGGAAACTCTCTGGAAGGTTGGATTTTTTTCAGTCCATACCAAAGGATTTTCAATGTACTAAATTGAATGCCTTATATGGATTCCATTTACCGTTTGTCTGGTTTTGATTTTTTGTTGTTTGGTGGTTTGTTTTCTCGGGTTTTTTCATTTTGGTTTTTTTTTTTAATGGTAGCTTAGTTCTCACTTCAATGCTGTTTATCACAGTCTTTGTCTAGTTTGGCCATTCAGTTTCAAGCACAGAACTTCTGAAACATGCAATTAACATGTCCTTGCACAGGACAAGAAAAAGTGAGATTTCTTCCTGTTAGTCACACCATATCAACCCTAGAAATTCCAAATCTGACAGGATCGATAGATGTCTACACGCAATTAATGCAGGCTGAATCTTTAACATATTCATAAAGCCAAAATCTTTGACCACCTACAGTCATGGACAACCAATGTATGTACTGGATAATACGCTCATTTGAATAAGACCATATATTAATTAAATTCCTTGCAACTGGAATGTTGTACAAACAGTAGAAGCTTTCTTTTAAATTCAGGATATACCTAATTAAAACAATGCCAACAGATGACTATATTAAAAGAAGAAAAAACAACATTTCAAACATATTATACGTGTATTCTTCTTCTTTGTTTTGCTTTACATTCTTGATTCATTCAAGTCATTATTACAATTTTTTAAAGAAGCTTTCGTTTTTATAGTAACTACGCTGGAGAGCTTTGACAAAAATTAACTTTTGTATGTAAGTTGAGATTTTTTAAAAAATCAAATATAATTATTATCTGTGTGTGTTGTATCACTTCCAATGGTACAAGAAGGCCAAAAATAAATATAGACTGGATTAAAGAAGAAATAGGGAATGTAGTGTTTTGATTGATGGAATTTTTTACTATAAAAGTAGTAGAGAAAGAACAAAAAAGAAAGTGATTTAACCTAGGACCATGTCTTTGATCATTTTTGTGTGTAGCTTCAGGCTTTGTCAAAGGAGGCAAAGTAAGAAGTAATTCTAAAAATATTATTGTAGAAACGGTTCACTTATTCAAAAGTATTAACAAAGATAAATGAAAATGTCTAAAAACAGAGCTGTCAGTGGTATGACTTAAGCCAAGACTAGCATGATAACCAACAGAATCGTGATCCTAAGCTCATGCCTCATGGCATGCCTCATGGGATGCCTCTACTGAGAACTTTTAATGAGTCACTTTGAGCAGTCTGCTTTCATTTGCATCAGAAGATTCCAAATTCCCTTGAAATATTCCCTTGTTGTTGTTTCACCCTCCATCCTATGCTACAATTGATTTAAATGAGCACATAGATCTACAACATCATCTAACACAGTTCTGAATCCCCTGAAGGAAGTAGCATTTCTAATCTTTGAGATTAGTGTCAAGTTTACAACTTTTAAAGGAAACTCATGCCAGTTTATTAAATACATTTTCCTAAGAAAACGTGAGTTTTAAAATAAATGAATAATTGTTTGACTTGTCAAAACTACACTGAAATGTACTTGGCTGTTGCTTGGTTGTAATGCAGGTTTTTTGCCTCAGTTTATTTTACTTCATTAAACTGAATATGGGAAAAAGACTTGAAATTGCTAAAAGAGTGATGTCTTGTTATATCCATTATACTATAGAATTGTGTACTGTGTATATTTATGTATTGTGTATGAAAGGTGTATGAAATAAACATGAAAAGAGGTATTCCTAAATTCAATTATTTGAGCTTGATAGAGCCCAAACTCACATTCATTATTTAGACTTCATGAAAGAACACTGAATCACCCTCCTAATGAATTATTATAAAAAATCAGGTAAACCAAGGAGCAGTGTAACTGTGCATTCCAGCAAGCAACGTTCGCTGTAGGAGTTCTGGCCTCTAGTCACTGCTCCCAGAACTGTGAAGGTATTTTACATCAAATTTCAATGGAATGGAGCGCAGAACTCCCCCTAAGGAACCATCCTAGCACCAGATATACAGCATCATGTCTTTTGTTTACTCTTTCTTCTGCAAGGAATTTTCAGTTATTCCCTGCAAATTTTTAAAGTTTCAACAGCACCCTCTGTGGAACAGCCTGTAATTTTACTCAAGAAAACAACTTGCTTTTTCTTATTGGATTTGTGAGTCTAGGGACTTCCCCTGGGGAATTTTCTGACATCCTTGGTTGATTTCATGCAAGAAAGATAGTGATGGTTGCTCTACATTCTAAATAAGCAATTTAGATGTTTTTAACCCTTGAAAATAAGTGTGGTATTGAGTATCCAGAGAAAGTGGAAATAAAAAAGTAGCAGACTCACATTGGTTGACAAGGGAAAATTCCAATTTTTAGCAGTTTTTAGGAAGTTTTATATATATACCATTAGTCCTATTATATAACTTAAATTGTTAATATGCAGAAAGGTTTTGCATTCATAGTGAACAAGGTTTGGTATGATAATGGAAGGGGCAACAAAATCAAAAGCAAAAACACAAGATAGAATAGAAACACACCACTAGGGGCTTAAATATAGGCTTTTCTGTGTTCATTCCATTCAATATTTAGAAACTGCATGAAAATTACTTGCAGGACGTCTGAATTAGAAAAATAAGGAAGGTTATAACAAATAGCACTGCAAATAAATGACCCTCTTTAAACCATCTGAGTGAGGAAAATATGAATCTGTGCTGTTTGAATAAGATGTAGACAAATGGAGGTAATCAAAACCACCGGTCAAAACGGTTTGAATTTAAAAAAAAGAACATTTTCTCTGACTGTTGCCATGAGGCAAATGCTGGATCTGACCTTGGTGCTGAACAAAGTTCTCTTAGTAAGGTTAGAAATGCTCTACAGAGTGGAGGTAATGCTCCTGATTGTATTAATCTGGAAAAAAAATGGAATCAAAAAATTCTTATTTTCTTCTCAAAAAATTTCTTATCATCCAAGTGCCTAACTTTTCCCTAGATTTTTATTACAGTGATTTTGGTAAGGAAAAGAAGGGGAAAAGAAAAAAGGAACAAATATTTCAAATTGTTCCTTTTCAATAATTTCAAATATGATTCTTAAATTCTGCTGAGTAAGAGAAGATGAAGAAAAAATGCTAAGTATGAAGCATTTAATACTTTTTAAAATTAGACTTCAGAAAGTTATTTTCAGCTTTTATTTCTCTTGGAGTTTTCAGGTTGTGTGAAAATTCATTCTTGACCCATAGTTATTATGTGTACAGGAATCCATCGGGGGTGGGCAGGAGAGGGAATCAAAACCCATTAAAGACTGAATGTCCTTACCCAGCCAACAAACTCAACACAGTAACTTGAATACCTATCTTGTATTTCTTCTCTTCAAGATCTACTTTTAACTTACACTTTGCCTAATATATTTTTAAAATTAGTTATGTGACTTAATCAGCCATTCTCTACCAAGTTTGCAAAACAACTAGGTCATCACTGCATTGAAAACTGAAGACTTATATGAACATTTGCTGAAATGAAGAGCCAAATGAAGGTAAACACAACATATTCAAAGCTAAAGTCCGTAATTCAACTTTTTCCTCACTTTTTCTCAATTTTTCAGTCATTTACTGCCTTATGCTATCTGGTGCCTTCATTGTTAACAATATCTTAGCATGCATCTGTATTCTTTAAAAGAAGAAATCATCCAAATTCTCAGATTAAGGCCCTCTGTGCTTGTACCATCTCATCGATGAAAGACCACAATAATTGGGTTAAACTCAAACTTAGGTGAATTCATCACTAAAAAATTCCTCAAGAGAACTCCTTGTGGAATGCCATCTTCTCATTTTTAATTTCAGTTTCTCTACCGGCCAATAGAGATTGCCTTTATGTTACTTTAAATAGCAACTTTTAAAAATTGCGAGCCAAAAATGATGAGCTTCATATCTGTCTACTAGACAGAAAGGAAGCAAGAGTAAGACATGCAGATACTCTGTGCACTGAAGTAAGATTATTTGTTTTTGCTAAAAATACACTCACCTGAAATTCTAAAAGCATAGTCTATGAAATGCTGCGGACAGATAAGTACTCTGAAATTTTCCATTTAACATCAAATCAGAGCAAGTGCAAGAGTTATCTGTGTTTATTCAGAATGAGCCAGTATTAGTTTCTAAGCTGACAAACATGATCCTTGACTGAGGTCGTTTTAGCACTCAATAAGAATTATGTTTTATACTACAACTCCCTTCTGCAGTCAGCTTGCTTTAAAGAAAATAAATCTTTAAAGGAGATGTGCCTCAATATCTGACATGTGGGAAACACTAATACTTTTCTTTTATGTTCTAATACTTATTTGGATTAATAGAAACCAATATGGTGTATTTATATGAAACACATACATATATCTTATCCATTCATATAAAATAATAGAATGTTGTTATATATATATGTAATATAGATGCAAAAAATACACAATAACCAAACCACATAGATTTAAAACTTTTTTTCTCCTTTTTTTTTTTTTTTTTAGTCAAGAGAAATTGAAAGCCACAAAGGTTAATTTCCAAGAGAAAAAGTCAGTGATTAGGATTGGAGAAATTCCATTTACAGAAGAGCACAGAAACAATTTTACTTTCCTTGCTGTTAGGCACACATAATAAACAGATTTTTACAAAAATTCTGAGCAAAGATCCTATCTTAGTGTCAGGAGACTACTGTCTCATATTGTTTTTTACCCACATACTAAGCTGTCCCCTCAGGCATTACAAAGAACTTCATGTTCGTGGTATAGTTCACACTTTCTGATGCATCCCTTTCTTTTTCTTTAGTGTAGAAAGGTGCTTCAGCTGTAATTCAGTCTCTCCTTAACACCACATACGTTACTTAAGACTTCAATTTATACAAGAAAATTCATTAACATGACTTTATGCAGGATCCAACAATTCTGGTCTGCAACTTAATGTCATATTGTCTTTAAGAATATTTTTCTAAGTACATACAAGATAGATAACAAGAAAAAAATTACCTTAAAATCTATAACTTTATGTTATGAACATTTTTCTAATGGAATGATGAGTGGAAAAAAAGAGACAGAGATCTAACATTTTAGCTGCATGTGCCAAAATTGACAAACTACTAAGGAATATGTGTAGGCTAAAGTTTTATACTGCTCTGTGAGTACTGTGCACACACACTCACTTTTTAATTTTGTCAGTTCAGAACTATCTAGTCATGTTCTGTGCTACACAAAATTGACATATACTGTTGTATTTCTTACAAAATAAAGTAATAAACACATATAATTTAGAATTTTATTTAATGCATTGAAATCTGAAGACATATTCAGAGAAACTGAAAACAATAGCTTTTTATGGGTGACATTTACGGAAAAATCTAACGCCCTTTAGATATATTGAAGATAAAGTACATCACAAAGCATGTGAATATCCCTTTCTTCTACAAACAGTACTTAAAATGAATTTTCCTGACATTTTCATTTTTCTCAAGCTAAACAAATGTGTCAATTGATAACAAGTATACCTCCCATGATGTGATCTCTACAGAAATTACCAGGTATTTTGCATTCCCCTTTCTGGAATGTCTTTCGAGATGAGTTTGTTGTAAACTCTGTTCATAGGAAGCAATAAAAAAAGGATATTTTTTTTTCCTCTTGGAAAGTATATGTTATTATCACAGATATAATCTTAGAAGAACCCTTGTAACTGGCTTGGACAAAATCTGTGTGCTTAAAATTATAATAGTTTCCTTATAAAGATTGTTATTATTTATACTTTGTAGACTCGTCCCTTATCTCCCACATTAGACTAACTAAATTTGAGTATGTGTTCTGGTTTTCTGCAAGAATATAAACTTTATTATTTGACTTCTTTAACTGTATTTTTGAAACCCTCTCAGAAGAACATAGGGTTCCACAAAAGGTGATCTTCCACAAAGGGTATCTATCTTAGAAGCAGAGTTTGTCCAATAAAAGAAATGGATTTATGAAATCCAAATACTAAATCAATGAAAGTGAGGCAATTAAAAAAATATAAAATAAAAAATCATTTATGACAACAAAAAATGATTAAATTAAATTGTACTCTCTGATGAAATAGTGTTCTAATCAGTTGTCTTGAAAAATGCTTTAAAAACACAAAGTGGAAGTTATGAAACTTGGAAATCTCTAAGTAGTAAAGCAGCCAAGAGGACACAGAAGAATGCTCATTATTTCTCCCTTGGCATTGCTACTCATTTTTTCTGTGGAGCATAATCTCACAGCATTTGCTGTGGTGCACCCCAGGGGAAGTCAGTCAGAGGTACAAGACTAAAGTTTTTTCTTCAGGAGTGTCTAGTGAAAACCTCCACTTCATTGCTGTTTCCCATGTCACAGCTGACTGCTATCTAAGGCAACTATTTTAAATAATGCAGATGAAAACTTTTGAAAACTGTTTAAAAGTCCATTATCAAGACTAAATTAAACTGCTTCAAACACAGTAGATTAATTATGCATAAAAGAAAATGTATTTACTACAGTAATTTACTGAATAATAAAGGCATAATGCCATATTTTGAAAAGTAGAAATATGGAGTAAAATAAAAATGTGTTTACAAAGTGGTTTTCCCTCAATTGTGTTTAATCAAGAATTTCAAGTGTTTGGAAAACGGTGTCATTATTATTCAGAATTCAATGAAATATTCCTGAAGAATAAGAATAAGGGAAATAAATGAAAAATATGAAAATAGCAAAAAAAAAGACATTATAGGTATTTGATTCAGTTCAATGTGATTTTATCTGAAGATTTTAAGTCTTCCATAAAACTAGTGGCTATTCTAAATCACTGTCAGACTGTTATTGTCTCCTCTAAAGATGTGCCTTATACAAAGAAAAACCAGTGACTTTGTGCATCACTAGGACAGAGAAGCTTCTAGAGACCTCTCAGATGGGCGTAGTCTGGAAGCATTTCACAGGCCCAGAAACAACTTCCAGTTACCTCTCAGCTTCATTCCAGCTCAGTTTCTGAAGGAAAACAAACAAAACATAGCTGAGGTATGATCTGGAAATGAGGAGCAGATGCCCCCTGGTTCAAATTTTAAACAGGGGCCAATACACTGTGAAATGTCTCTGCCTTTTTTATATGTGAACAATAATGCTGTTGCTTAGTATTCACTTCAGTCTCTCAAGAGAGATTCCAAAATGTAAGTCTTGTTTCCTCAGGACTTGTCCTTTGTTGAGCCACATTTATTCTAGGCACATTGCTGTGTTGACATCAAGAAAACAGAATAATAAATCAAAAAGTAAGATTATGAATTACTCACTGCAAAACCTTATAAAACTTATGTAAGTTTCAGGATTCTGAATACAATAATTTCAACATATGAGTGCAATTATTACAAGATTTGAAAACATGTTAAAGATGCAGTCAAGAAGGAAGGACAATCATGATATTGTAATGAAAAATATTACTCAAAGATACATTTTTATCACACTTTTTTTGTTTGTTTGTTTGTTTGTTTTGCTATGATTTGTAGCAAAACACGGACTACATGTGAAGAGATTAGGGAGGGTGTGAACTGTATGGTTGGCTTTTCTTTTTCTTATAAGAAAAGGGAAGGCAATAAATAAAACTTCTAAATTACCTTAGATATAATGCTCTTATAATTGAAAAAATGTGAAAATTATAAGGTGTGGCATTACTACTGCTGCTTACATGCAAATGTCAGATCCAGAACAAGATTTTATTCTCCTTATTCCTGAACTTTGAGCGCCTGATTTTGAATAGTGCACGTCACAAAAGTTATCAGCAGTATGCGGCTAAGAGGTGCTCAGAAACATTCTTCTGGGACAGCTCCAATGACAACTGCCTGCACAAAAGCAAGTTCATTCCTATAAAGCCAAAAACATGAGGCTGGTAGGGCATATGAAGAGCAAAACTAACAGTCAGGAGTCTCCAGATCTGTCAGAAAATTATTCATAAATCCTAGATTCTGGAAATAAGCATATGATGAAGGAAAAGCAGGTTCAGGGAATCTTGCCATGTGCTTTCATTCGAGTCAAAGTGCTTATAAAAATTGGGTTTGCTCTATGTAAAATGGGATTAGTTACATATTTATAACTCACTAGGGTGCTACTTTTTTTTCAGGAAAGCTTAAGCATTGAAACAATGCTGCAGAATATATTAAGTCCTCAGAGTTACTGTAGTCTAAGAGCTTTCATTTATTTGCCAAATGCTCTTTCTTTTTTTCTAGGGGACAGAGAAGGACCCTGAAAATCTATATTTAGTATCTCTACTATCTATTTGTACCAAGTTAGTCTGTTATATTTTCTGTCACCTAAAAGAGTGGTTGTGGATCCATCAAAACCATCTTTGCTGTTTTCCTGTCTAGATTGGATTTCTGAAACTGCTCATGATGAAGAAGGAAATGAACAAGAAAACAATGATTAGGTTGTCTTACCTCAAACAAGCGGTCATCACTCCTGAAAGAGCTCCTCCCCAAGGCTGAGATAAAATTACCTGTGATGGAGAATGACTGAGGGATTGAGTTAAAGTCCCTGTATAAAGGGCAATGTTTGCCTGTCTCCCACCTCTGAACTAAAAGCTTATTCTTTCACCTGCTGGTCAAGGTCAGAATACAGGTTTTAGTTTGCCTATTTCTTGCTTATTTAATATTTTATGTCATTGATAGATTATTTTTCTCAATACTAAAGAGGAATCCCCTGAGCTTCAGACTGACTTTTGAGTGGAATAAGGAGGTACTCTGTTTTCTCACAGAAAACTCTGGACTTAGTATAAAATTTAGCAAGCTTCAGGTACTAATTTCAAAAATGGAACTATTTCCTAATAGCACTCAGAAAAGGGCTGAGACAACAGTGTCTCACAGGAACAGCAAGGAGCTGTGTAACAACTCATGCATGAAGATTCCTTTTCCTCGTATAGCAGAAGGTTAAGGTGTCCTAAGCACAGGCTGAGAATAATCTTTCCTGTGAAAGGAAGAAGTAAAGAAAGGAGTGAAGGCCTGCATTACTACATTAATTGGTGAGAACGCAGGTTAACAAAACAATGTCCCTCACATCTTTTCTTTTGACTTGCAAATCAGAGAAAATACCAGCAAGAAAAACAAAGCCATTCTTTGGAAAATAAAAATGTTTGGGCAGGTTTGAAAACACTCCCTAAAAAAAGTGAAAATACTTTCTGAAGGGTATAATTTTCTTATTTGAAAATGATACGTATTCTTAAACCATCAAATTGAAAGGCTGATATCCCAGCAGACCCTGTTTGATCACTTGCCCAGAGTGCAACAAAAAGATAGGCTTGGAATTCTTTTATTTTCACAGACTAAAGAGACATAGTCAGTGAGGAGCTGAGTGCTTCACTTAATGTATTTCAAAATACCTTGGGAGAAAATCCTATCCTTTAAAATTTTGGCTCTGAGGGTTATTAGGAGGACAATAGTACTAATAAGAATGCAAGAGGCTTCATGACATACCCATTTGTGTGGGATTTCACATGTTATTGTTTGTGAAAAGTAGCTGGGTTTTGATCCGGTTCGATGCAAGCTTATCAAAGAACAGTTAAAAAGATATGTTTATATATAAGATACCTCCTTTGTCTCTTTTGAGCAGTGAAATCTAATCCTACCTACTTATTTACAGAGTGAGACAGAAGTATTCCTCAGTGAATTATACAGAGAAGCCTGGGCATTTTGCCAAAGAGTACTGGTAGGTCTTCCAACTGGAAATGTATATTTTTTTTATAATGCACATCTACTTTTGAGGAGACTGCTTGCTCTTTCAAGGTTATTAAAGTTATTCAAGGATACTTCTTGCTCCCTTGTCTATGCCATATGCAAAACATCAAAATTACAAGTGGCTGAGCACCCTGTGCTTTGAACCAACATTGCTTGTGCTTAAAATAACAGTCATGCAAAAGATAATAGGAATAAAATCAAATAACTAAGTCACTAAATGTATTTTGCAATATATCAAGGTAATTTACACAATTAAACTTGTATTATGGTGTTTGCTAAAGAGATGATGATAAATGAGCTATGAGGCTCAAAATGGCTGCTTCACCCAACAGAACAAACAAAAACAAAATTTAAAATAAATGTAAAGTGGTCTTAGCTAGTATGAGATATTTTTAGTGTAAAACATTGTTTCCTTATATTTTTTATTGTTTATCTCTACTTTGAAGATCAATTCATATCTTTTCATCATTGTTTTCTACATTTAACAATTTAGATAGAAGTCTTTCATTAAATGAGACTGAAAGAAGAAATAGCTTTATTTAGGTGAGTGTACCCATGTACATTTGAGAACTGAAATTCTACATGTATGCTAATAGTTTGTCTAACCGAAAAAGACAGAATGACAGATTGTTGGTTACTATGCACTATTCGTATTTACAGTAGGTTTCAATTCTATACAGGATATGAAACATTCAGAAAAAATATTGGGTGTATATATACAAAGGGAGATGATCAAGAGACTGGAGCACCTTCCCTATGAGGACAGGCTCAGGGAACTGGTGCCATTGAGGGCTGAGAAGATTAAGGCTCTGGGGGGACCTTATAGCAGCCTTCTAGTACCTAATGGGGGCCTAGAAAAAAGCTGGAGAGGGACTTTTCACAAGGGCATGTAGAAATATGATAAGGAAGAATTACTTCCTTAGGGGAATAGATTTTAATTAGATATTAGGAAGAAATTAAAAAATATTTACTGTTAATGTGGTGAGGCACTGGAACAGGTTGCCCAGAGAAGTTGTGGATGACCCATCCCTGGAAGTGTTCAAGGCCAGGTTGGATGGGGCTTTGATCAACCTGGTATAGTGGAAGGTGTCCCTGCCCATGGTGGGACGGTTGGAACTAGATGATCTTTAAGATCCCTTCCAACACAAATCATTCTATGTTTCTAAGATTCTATGTATATATGTGTGTATTTGTTTATAAAGTTATTTCACTGCTGTCTGCTACACTTCATCTAGCATTTTTTGCAAGATACTGTGTATCCATGGTAAAAACTACATTTCTGAACATCAACATAGCTGGTTTTATTTCTTGATATATGGCATTCAGAAAGAATATCTAAAACATCTATGGGTTATTTACATTATTCTGTTGCACAAAATAAACTGGAGGGAGAAATCTGTATTTCCAATTTTTAGCTAAAATTTTTAGGACTATGGTTAACTCAAACCTTTATTCTTTCTCATCACCATTTAAACTGAAAATGGCAGAAGGAATCTACATTAGCACGAAAAATGAAGGTTTTTGCTTTCAAAAGAATCTAAACATTGAATGTTTAGATGAAAGAATGAAAGAATCTAAACATTTCTCCACCCTCTAATGGGGAATGTGAGAGTGATCTTGATTTTCAGGTTTGATTGGGTAGAAAAATTAAAATACCATTTAACTTGGAAAATGGCAATCAAAATATTTAACTGGAGGTGATCTCTGTTCTGCAGTACCTAAAATTCTATTACCATTGCAACATTTTGTTATAAGATCACTTGCACATGAATGAGGAGACCTGCTATATGTAAGATTAAAAAAAACAGAAGAACACAAGTTTTCCTGTTAAATACACTAAGTGATTGGCTATATCATGTACTACATAAAGAATAAAATTTAATACAATAATGTAAAAAGTATACTTCTGAAGTTTCTTAAACATGGGTCTTTCTCTTCAGTCTTAAAATATTCTAATGAAAGTTTGGGGTTTTTTTGTATTTGCATCTGCAGTTATGTTGTATTTCAAAATTAAATTCAAGGAGGTTTTGGCAACTGTCCATACAGACCAGACTTTATGTATTGCATATTTATACGAGAAAATTAATAAAAAGCTGGAAACAAAAATATTATTTTTTTACATTCATAAAAAGTACTGAATTCTAAAACTAATATGGATTCTAGACAGTTTTTAGAAGTCTTTCTATATCAACTACATCCAGTAAATAATTGTATGACTGCTGCCCCGTTTTCTTTCCAAAGTAAGATCTTCTTAGTAGGGAAAATATATTCCATTCAGGTAAGACAAATGAAGACAAGACATAGGTTATTCAAAGAAATACTGGTTGGGGGGTTTTTTTGTCCTTTAAAAAAACTCAGCAGTTTGCATTTATTAATCGGTTTTGCATTTTAAGTATCATGTTTTCTTATAAATTGTTATTGTGGCAATGGTTTTTGACTGCTCCTGACTTTTCCAAACATACACAATTGGTTGTTGTAAGGGAGAGAGTGGGGAGGATATGAAATCTCCTCTCCTTTCTGTCCAAGAAGAGAGTTATGAACAGTAATGGAGTCTGACAACATTTTATAAACTAAACTTCACTGAGGCAGTAAGAAAAACGAGCAGCAATGCACCTGTATGGCAACTCACCCAATACCCTGACTGCATCAGACTGCCAGGACACTTGATGTTCTGTGTCCTCTAACAGCAGCAGGCAATTGTGCAAATGCATTTTGAATGCAGGTAAGACTCTCACAACCCCTTGATTCCAAAATGTGTGATTTGAAACAATCCTACATTACATGGATAACGTGGCCAGCATCTTACCTATACTGACAATGTCATCAATGGGCAGAGGGGCAAGAGGTAGGGTGTCAGGAGTGTGTGACATTGATCAAGGGTCAGGGCGATAAGATACATCATTTTTCTGTCATAAAAAAACATTTTCAAATATTGAGTAAATGAAAAACAGAGGAAGTGCCCATAGATATTAAGTGCATTTGGATGTGTTGTAATATATGACCAATTTCCAGACTGCAGACTAGTTTTGATATTAAATAGGTCCCAAAAGAACCCTAAGAACCACTCTGAACTAGGCAAAATAGCTGTGGCAGCCTGAATTACTCTATTAAGTAACACTCTGTGACTACTGAACAACAACCAAAATTATTTTGCTAATGTGATCAACTACAAATTTAAAAGTGTAGAAGGGTACCTGCTAATAAATATAAAATGCTTTTTGAGCTAAACTCATGGTTGAAGCTCATGGGTGAAGTTCTCAAGCACTTTATTATGCTTACAACTCTAGTGTGAGTAGCCAAGCCATTAAGTAAGATTCCTTTAAGTATTAAGAAAAAAGTCTTTGTTTGAAAGATTAGTGAGTTTATAAACCTAAAACACCAGAGAAATATGTTCTTAATGCACAGGTAGTTGCATATTCCCTTGTTTTTATTTAAAATTCTCAGTCACTTCTTATGCAATTATTATGTACTTTCCTTATGTGTATGTGTAAAAATGTGCATATCTTTGTATATTTTCTCTGCCATTTTCAGAATCAAGATCAAACTCTCTATCTTGCAGGGCTTATAAAATCAGCCAGCCCAATTTTAATCTTAAAATTTATTAAATAATATCAAGTCAATTTATATTTGCTTAACAGTCATTCCATGAGTATTCATATCTATATGAACAGATAATCAGTAAAAAGAGATTTTTGGAAAAGAAGATATAGAGACATGTCTTTCTGCTACATGTGTACATTATAGATCCTGGTAAGATATCTGCTCAGTGGTACGAGCAGTCCTATTAATGTGGTTTGCTGTCTATACAAAATTCAGAATACTTTCTAGGCTGGATTAAAAATACATATAAGTGAACTATGTTTTTTGGTTTATGATTAAATAGCAATCAGAGTAGATTTCATGTACCTTTTCATTTTTACTAGTTCTGATCACTCATTTGGTCATCTGTAAATAATAGACTACAAATAAACATAAGCTTCTGATAAAGGTAGACAAAAAATAACCTTCCAGTTGTTCATCTTTAGGGTGTTTCTCTGTGACATTGTCACTTTCCTTTATTCCACTGTAAAAGAGTACATATTGTTTCCTGTCACTTTCCCTGTAGATTCCTCTAGTGCTACACCTCTCAGTTTTCAAGAAAAGAGCAGATGCAAGAAATCAAGCCTTGGACTATTACCCCTTCTTGCTTGTCAATGTAGGAGTCGATACTGCCAAGAGAGACCAAGCTGAAATATATTAGGGCTCTGGGACAAGGCTGAAGAGGTCAGGTCAGGAACAAAGGTAGTTCTCTATTATTTTGTCTGTGAAGCAGACAGGCTCAGCTAGGAGCAGAGATATCCTGTAGGTCAACATATGAGCACTCAGCAGGTGTTACATGCAAAGCTTTGGCTGTTGTACCACTCCACCTTCTAAGAAGAATGAGCATCTGTTGGAAGATAGAACACATGTGACAAAGTAAAACAGCAGCAAGTTTGCCAGTAGGCCTGCTAATCTACTGAGATGGACTTTAAACTAGGTTTGCTGGGGCATAGTGCCTAATGGCTAAAGAAAAGTTTAGACCCAAAAGACACCAATTCTAGGAAGGTCAGCATAGTTGGGGATACTGTTCCAGGTTGTCTGCAAAAAAGCCCCCCAAACCTATCGCTAAGGATGAAATGAAAAATGCCTGTTTCCAAAATGCTGCAACATGGAGAACAAACAGTTGGACTTAGAACTTCATGAACAGTCACAGAGCAATATTTGCCTTATGACTACAGAGCCATTGTGGGATAACACTTGTGACTGAAATTGTGCAGTTGAAGGATAAAAGTAATTTAGGAAGGACAAGACAGGAAAGCAGGGACTCTTTGCCTTGAAACTGGTGATGAGCCTCTCAAGAACTTACTTATAAAGATCTGAGGAAAGATTTAACCGCATTGGTATCTGCTCAAAGGAAAACAGTGGTCACAACTAGGAAGATTTCTACAGAGGGTCAAGGACAATTTTTTTTTTGCAGGTGATCAACAAAGTTTCAGGGGAGGCATTCTGCTTGATCTGCTAATCATAAACAAGGAAGAACTTTTTAGGATGTAAAACCAGAGGGAAGCCTTTACTGTAATGAACTTGAGGCTTAACACCCTAAGAGAAGTGAGCAAAACCAAAATAAAATTGGAGCATACTATTTGAAAAACATGCTTAATTTTATCTGAGAAATGCCTACATTATAATTAAAATGAAAACTGGAAAATAGTTTACTTTTGTCAACACTGCTTTATTTTCTTTGTTAGGAAAGCAAAGTAGAAAAGAAAACAAATTTCTTGAATCTACTCGGAATCTCCTAATTTTGCTGTTGATACTTTATACAGATTTACCTTTTGAAGATACATATCTAGAGGATAATAAAAAAAAGAAATGTAGGTACAAGCTGGAGCAGACCATTCCTGGAAATATAGTTGATATTTTGTCAGAATAAACTTTTAGATTCCAGGTCTAAAACAATAGTTCAGGCTATTTTCCCAACTGACAACCTGCATATTCTTTCACTATGGTAAACAGAGTAAAGATTCCATTGTATTTATGTGTTTTATCACAAAAGAATAGGTGGCACATCTCATGACAGGAGAAGTGAGGAATGGGGTCTCTGGGAATTACAGTTTATTCTGACAGTCATATAAATTAATTGCATAAGACTTTGAAGACAGAGATATTTGAGGTTTGACTTGGTTTTAATGAGTGCCACATTCTGGTAGTGGTGTTTCATTGTGGGTTCTAAAAATAAGATAAAATTTAAGAGTCTCTGTAAAAAGGCAAACAAATAAAGAAGACAACACCCTAATGTTGTCAATGTCTTCCATTTATAAGTGAGTCTGCCTGCAGCATTACTGTAACCTGCAGTAGGAGTTGATTCACTACTTGATTTTCTGATTGAAAGAAGAAATCTCGACCTTTTTCCTTTCAGTCAAACCGTGTGAATAGTTGAAGAACGACAGACATGCTGACATTTTGTTTTTTCCCTTCTATATGTAAGAGCTGAATGTTTATTTTTTGACCCAGCTGATGACTATCTGTCTCTTTGGTATGTTCAGTTTTGGCGTGATCAGGTTTGGCATGATCAGTTTTGTGCAAACACCCTCTGAGACAGATTTTGCTGTCCTGTTCATACACGCTACTGCATCCACATTTGGATCTTACCAGACATAATTTGACCAAGAGGTAGCTCTCAGGTCAACCATGCAAAGAAAGTTTGCCCTGAGAAAGAGAGGAAAAGAAGGCAAGATAGAAATTATAATGGCGAAATAAATGAAATATACCAAGACCATAAAATAAATACTTAGGAAAGAAATATCCTGAGGCGAAATGGTTTTCTTAAGAGAAAGAACTTTATGAGAGAGAGTTAGGTACTGTATCTTTTGTTGTTAAAAAAGAAGTTAAATGAGAAACTTTGACTTCCTAATATAATTTATGTTCTCTATTTTGGCTTTAAGCTTGAATTTAGACATGTACAATATTTCCAAAGAAGAAGGATCTGTGAAAGAAAACTGGTAGTACAACTAAGTGTTGAATAGCAGTTTCTTGACTATTATTTGGACTACTTCATGCTCTGAAGGTGCCATATGATTTGCCACTTTCCAACGGTTCAAAGTGGCAGAGTTCCCCAGTGAGTCAGCTTTCTTTCATAGACAAGAACTTCATAGATCTGGGACCAGAGAGTGGTTTGGATGCATCTTAGAACATATTTTTGCATAAAAAGAAAGTGCAGATTCTGAAACAATGTGTGCTGCACTTTCACTATTCTAAAAAATCCATTCCAGATGAATGGAAGCTTTTCTGTGTTGTTTGCCTATTGTTTTTAAGATGATTTGTTGACTGTTGGAGCCACCAATTAGTGTTGCCTGAACAGGACAAATAATGGACTTTGCCAACAGAACAGAAATATGAAGTTTTCTGAAATCCATGAGTAAGTAAGTACTACTACTTAAACAGCTTCACAGGGAATTATATGTCTGTCCATAGATTTTAGTGAAGGAATAGTATATGGATCAATATATGTGCTGTATACTGCAAGAAGTATTTTGGTGCAAGTGGTGTATTTTACCTCAAAGAATTTAACAGTACCCCTAACAGCTGTGTAAAGTTTATAGGAAATAAACTCTGATTTTTCAGCAGTTTCCTCCATTCCCAGATGTTCCCAGATGCCTGATACTTTGAATAGAATATGTCATAGCATGTTCATCAATTTGTATACACCATTATACATAAATTGTATTTAAACATGATTAAGAAAAAGAGAAAAATTAGGAAAACCTTAAATGTGAATACATCATTATGCATTTATACAATGTAAAATATGTCTTCAGAAGACAGTTTAACCTGCCTGAAAAACACTCATCATTGCCATATTTCAGCAACATTTGACGTGTGAGTCTGTTAATAACAATGGCTCCATAAAAATTGTGTTCAGGAAATGGAATGGTTACTTCATCGCCTTTGATTAAAGTTTGCTGATGTGAAGTTTCTAATTGCCAGCTCTAAGTTTTAAGAGTTAGGGTGGGTCCTTTCAACTTCCCAAAACATCACCAGTAAATTGGACCTTGTCAGCCATATTATGGTCTGAATTATGCAATTTTTCCCTACCACTTTCCTTCTTCAATAACATTCCAGAAGACTTTTCATGCAAAAAATGAGTGTCTCATGGGTATAATTTGGGTTCCAGGATGCTGACTATTTGTGAAATCAAGCTATATACACAGAAATTAACAAGTCAGTTGAATTCAACTGTTATGGTGAATATTCTTGCAAAATTATAAGTTAAGCCCAAAGAATAAAGGAAGATCCCGTGCAATTGATGAAAAAGGAGGGTCTATTTTCCACACTTTCCCACTGTCAGCAAGTGAAATCACTGGGCTTGGAAAGCTTTGCATTTACTAGCACAGCAGAAAAGTAGTCAGTCATTTATTATATATATTGCTTCACAGTGTAATCTCTTATTGTTTAGCAGTAGTAGAACTGTCAGATTAAAAATAAATATTTCATGACTTGTAACAGTAATGAGTTCTTGCTTTGATGTATAATCCATTATTAAACTCACCAAATGTTTTTTAGGCTAACTTATGTGGGTCAGCATTAGGCCTTTGTAAAATACAGCTTTCTAGCCAGATGGTTAGAGGTTGTCATTAAATTAGCCTGAATCAGTCAGTATCCCATCAGTTAATCTCATGTACTATAAATGGCAGATGAGTATTCTTTGTACTGATTATGCAACTTACAGCATCTGCCCATTTTCTGCTTGACTGGGTCCTGTCTGAAATGGTCATTTCCCCAAACCTGCTAGAGCCAATCAAAAACCTGCCCAGTCCGCAAGAAGACTGCAGGCATATGGCTATTTGGCTCCTATTTTCACCATAGGGTACTTAGCCATTATGTATGAGTATGAGAAACTATGTACGATAGAGTCATTAAAGTGCTGAACAGCAAGAATTATGGCCATGCTACACATAATGACAGCACTGCAGAAGATGCTCATCTGTGTACATTTTCCAGTTGAATGGTTATTTTATGAATGGCATTTAGTTTCTTATGATGTGGGAGAAAGCTGTCATTCTTGAGTTATTTGATTCATATGTATGTAGTTAAACTTTCTTGCAATCATAATGTTCTTGTTATGCCGTTTGGGAGCATAGATTTGTAGTATGCACATGGATTCCTAAAATAAAATCCAAGATTTTGAGAACAAAATTACTTGAAAAATAGGCAAAAAGCTGGATGCAACCATCCTTGGATCATTACTATGTAAATAACACACCATCAATTATTTTCCCATATTCCTTCTGCAGGAACATTGAACAGATGCAAAATTGCTATATGGGTGCTAAGAATAGCACCTCAACAGGACAAGTTGCAATCTTATTAACAGTGATGATCAGACGTACTCTCCATATTTTATTTTCCTTAATAATAACTCTTAAGTAGGTGTTAAATACCATAGAAGGAATTTCTGAAGTATGTCTTCTCTAATCCAAATAACATACTTGACACTACGGTACAGTAGATAGAGTAATTGCAGTATGGTGGCAATCAAGAGTGGTAGTGGATTAAGGAAGCATTTGTAAGACAAAACTGTTGAACTCCTAGCAATAATAATAGAAATTAAAAAAAAAAAAA